>OX638134.1:68624709-69001456 GCA_951804985.1 Dryomyza anilis | reverse complement strand
CGCCATGGTGAAGTGACACAAGTTTTGTTGGCCGACATGGTTGTTGGTGACATTGCGCAGGTCAAGTACGGCGACCTACTGCCCGCCGATGGTTGCCTAATACAGTGTCATGATCTGAAGGTGGATGAATCATCGCTGACCGGCGAATCCGATCATGTGAAAAAGACCCTTGACAGCGATCCATGATGCTGTCCGGCACTCATGTCATGGAAGGCAGTGGACGAATGATTGGTGACTGCTGTTGGTGTTAACTCACAGGCCGGCATCATTATCGCGCTGCTTGGCGCAACAGATGATGAGCCAGCGAGTCGCGTAACCAATCCCAGGAGAAGCGTTCTACTAACTAACGTGGAAAAAGAGCCCGACGAATTCGGGGACCTTGAGGGATCCGCATCATCGTTGGATTTGAAGCAAAAGAAGGAGAAATCTGTGCTGCAGACCAAACTCACCAAATTGGCCATTCAGATAGGCTATGCAGGTCTTGCGATTGCCGTGCTCACTGTCATAGTGTTGATGATGGAATTTTGTATAACTACATTCGTGTATGAAGAACAACCATGGCGCAATACATATGCTAACTATCTGGTCAACTACTTCATAATCGGTGTCACTGTGTTAGTTGTAGCAGTGCCGGAGGGTCTACCACTAGCTGTGACCTTATCGCTGGCCTATTCGGTTAAGAAAATGATGAAAGATAACAATTTGGTGCGACATCTTGACGCCTGTGAAACGATGGGCAACGCTACGGCCATTTGCTCGGACAAAACCGGTACCCTCACCACCAATCGCATGACTGTAGTGCAGACTTATATATGCGGCGAGTACCAAACCACACTGCCTAAATTTTCTGAAATACCTCCACATGTAAGCAGTCTTATAGTCGAGGGTATTGCTGTGAATTCCGCATATACCACAAATGTTGTAGTAGGCGAAAAACCCGGCGAACTACCCACTCAAATTGGCAACAAAACCGAATGTGCGCTACTCGGATTTGTGCTCTCGCTAGACGTGAACTATCGCAGCATACGTGAGCAAATCACTGAAGAACAATTCACGCACGTCTACACGTTCAACTCGGTGCGCAAGAGCATGGGCACCGTAATTCCGCGTCCCGGAGGCGGTTATCGCGTATATGCTAAGGTGTGCATCGGAAATCATACTGCAAAAGTGCTCGTATACCTATGACGCCAATGGAGTGCTGCAGAAATTTACGCGTGCGCAGCAAGAGGCGCTAATTGCCGATGTCATAGAGGCAATGGCCGGCGAAAGGTTTACGCACTATATCCATAGCTTATCGGGATTTTGTTATGCATTCGGGAGCAGCGCCCAATGAAGTGCACATCGTTGAAGAACCGGACTGGGATAACGAACAAGAGATCATGCGGAACATATGACGTGTATCTGTATTGTGGGCATCGAAGATCCAGTGCGCCCGGAGGTACCGAAGCAATACGAATATGCCAGCGTGCGGGCATAACCGTGCGCATGGTCACAGGCGATAACATCAATACGGCGCGTTCCATTGCCACCAAGTGTGGCATACTGGTGCCTGGCGAAAATTTTCTAGTTCTCGATGGCAAGGAGTTCAATGAACGTATACGCGGCAGCAACGGCGAGGTACAACAACATTTGTTGGACAAGGTGTGGCCCAGGTTACGAGTTTTGGCGCGCTCTTCACCCACGGATAAATACACGCTGGTCAAGGGTATTATAAACAGTCGCGTTAGCAAACATCGTGAAGTGGTTGCGGTCACTGGCGATGGCACTAACGACGGCCCAGCTTTAAAGAAAGCCGATGTGGGATTTGCTATGGGCATTGCGGGCACTGATGTGGCCAAAGAAGCTTCGGACATCATACTGACGGATGATAATTTTAGCAGTATTGTAAAAGCCGTCATGTGGGGCCGTAATGTGTACGACTCGATTTGCAAATTTCTTCAATTTCAGCTAACGGTAAATGTGGTGGCCGTATCCGTAGCGTTTATAGGCGCATGTGCAGTGCGTGACTCTCCGCTAAAAGCCGTACAAATGCTATGGGTCAATCTTATTATGGATACGCTAGCTTCGTTAGCATTTGCAACCGAAGTTCCGACAAATGACCTTTTGCTTCGCCAGCCTTACGGCCGCAAAAAACCGTTGATATCCCACCAGATGATGAAGAACATTATAGTACAATCGCTTTATCAACTAACGGTATTATTTGTGTTACTCTTCGAGGGCGAACGTTTCTTCGGCATTGAGTCGGGTCGCCATCGGCCGCCGGGCAGCGAACCCACGCAACATTTTACCATCGTATTCAACACATTTGTTATGATGACCCTATTCAATGAGATCAATGCGCGCAAGCTGCACGGCCAGCGCAATGTGTTCCAGGGAATCTTTACAAATCCCATATTCTACACAATCTGGATAGTGACGTTCGTCGCTCAGTACATCATCATAGAATTTGGCACGATAGCATTCTCAACAAAAGCACTCACATTAAATCAGTGGTTGTGGTGCATCATACTCGGTTTGGGCACATTGATATGGGCTCAATTATGGATGTGTTGTTTTGTGAAAGAACTGCCCAAGAGTGGTGAGGGTCACGATTTAGCACGACGTAAGTCACGTAGTAATTATGTCATTTCATTCTACTCAAGGAATCCTCGTGTTACTCAAATAATGTGGAAACGTGGTATTAGACATGTCAGACAAAAAGTGGCCGTGGTACATGCATTTCAAGATTGCAGTGGGGTTAAAGAGTCTTGTGATTGTTGTGCTTAAAGTAATATAAATATAAATAGGTATTTAATAAATAAAAAAACAATATATATATTTGTGAATTTTAATTATTTAACTTTATTTAATATTAGAATCCAACTAGATTTCTTGCAAGTATTTTCGAACAGAAAACCTTTTAGAATTACTTTTATTAGGCTTCCAAAGATGAAATGTGGTTGCCAGTTTTTAAGAATTTCCTTACATTTAGAGGTTGAATATGATAATATGAGACCGTATTGAATTCCAAAGTGTAACTTTATCAATTCTTCCGAAAATTACTTATAGATTAACCTCATTCCATGACCGAAATTTTGTTTGAAAAAATACGGTTTCATTTTACAAATTGTTGCCTATTTATTGAAAAACTTTGTTTTACTTCGAACACTTTGTTCAGTGACACCAATTGTGAAATATCGCAGTAGTTGGCGACCACTGCTTTCTTTATTTCAACTAGAGAAGGACGAGAGAGCATATTATAGCAGAATCAGGTGTAATCACGCGTGATTCTGAGTACAATTTTTGCATGAGTGAGTCGGATATTGGATGGATAAATATTGACAATGATGGATAAACTTCTCAAAAAATGGTTAAAAAAAATCTATATTTTATTTTATTTAATACAATAAACCGGTTAAGTTTAAATAAATTTTTTCCTGAATAAAAGTTAATTTTTGCTCGCAAACGGTAGAGCTGAAATATTTTTGTTTGTTCACGAACGGTTAGTAATAAAGCCGAAGCATTTTGGGAATCAGCTAAATATAAAACATAATTTTTGAATATTAAAAAAATATACATTTAAAAAATATACTAAGTATTTTAATTGTATTAAATTAATTCATCTTTATACGGATATAAAAAAATCTGTTTCAAAATTTTTCGATCGTTTATGATCGTATAATACGATTATATACTCGTCAAAACAATATTTGAACATTTCTTGCATTTTGTTTTAAATGAACTTTTGTTTAGAAAAACAATAATAAATTTTGACAATATTTTTTTACGATTTAAACACTCGAAAAATACGTGCTATAGTTATTTACGAGCAAAATATGATTGTTTTTTTCATTGACATTTTTTACGAGCAAAATGATCGAAATTTATGATTGTTTTGAATCGCCAAACGATCGTAATTTACGATAAACATAAAAATCGGTGTGGTTACCGAGGTGGGTGTGTTACCTTGTTAAATGACATTCGTAACATAATATATAATTGTTTCTCATACGATGACATTTGCATCATATTAATTTTTTTGTTACTCATACGATACGTACAACTTTTATTTTTATTAATAACCACTACTCAACACGATTTTTGCCATGGTACTGATTTTAAATGCATACTCAGTTTTTTCATATTACGTAACATTTTCTAAAAAATTGCAATCGTATTTTATGCCGTTCTCACCCATTATATAAAATAAAAAAATATAATATCATGGAAAAATAGTTTTTACGAAAAACCTTTAATGCTGTTTTTCATTTAATTGTCAAGACTAATTTATTTTAAAACGAGAACCGACGAAAAATTTAGTTATATAGTGTAATCATTTGTAAAATGCAAAATTAATTAATTAAAAATAAATATAAAATTTAATATTGTTATTAAAAAATTTTAATGTGAAAATATATTTTATATTGTAAAATAACACAGTGCAACAAAAAACCTTCTTCCAATTTGATAACATGGGGTCGCTGAACTCGAATCTAAAGTCCGTTTTCCTCTATCAGCCCTTGGTTACTCATAATTTGGGGTCAAATATGAACAATTATGTTGTTTAAAGACAGTACAAAAAATATTTTAATTTCAAAAGATACAGGTCTGGCTTTTTCAGCAATGTTGTTTATCATGAACAGGCGATTTTTTTTTACTTTGACACCATCGTTCCAACGCTTTTCTATAGCCTTCGTTGTTTCGAATTTTAACCCTACCAATTACAAATTTTGACATACCGCTCGGACGATTGAGAAAACTATTATACTCTCTTCGGCAAATATATTCCCTATAAAATGAGGTGGGATCCTCAAATAACAAAATTTCCTCAGATCCACCCATTAAACACAATAATAAAAAACCAATAATTTTTGCATTTTGTTTATTGCATTTCGAAATCTGAAAAAAAAGTTATATATTCTTATAGATTTTGTCATTCTACAAACAATAACGTATTCACTTTTTTTTCGTAGACGTCCTTTTTGTAATTAGTAGTGTTAAAACTTGCTGCACCCCGAAAAAAATACTATATAAATAATAGTTTTTTTACTATTAAAAATAGTCAATAGGAAAAATTATTATTTTAATCGAATAATACAAAAATACATTGAGTTTTATGAAAAGAAATAGTGTATACTATTAAATCAATAATTGTCCTATTGACCAATTTTAATGGGATTTGAGGGAATTTTTTTCTGGGTATGTAAAAACCAAACCTGTATCTTTTGAAATTAAAATATTTTGTGTACTTTCTTTAAACACCCTAATTGTTCATAGTTGACCCCAACTTGTGAGAAACCCAGAGCTGATAGAGCAAAACGGCTGATAGAGCAAACGGAGATTCGAGATCAGAGACCCCATGTTACCCTAAAATCGTTATCAAATCTGAAGATGGAAGAAACAGTTGGACATTTGTTGCACTGTGTAATTAAAACTATTAACATTTTATATTAAGGGTGTGTGCCAATTCGACTAAATGGCTGACTAAAACTAAATTTTGTCGGTAATGCAGCTTTTACTTTTCTATTTATCAAATTTTCGAGCAAACTAAATTGAACTTAATTGGAAGACAGCAAACAGACATATGTTAATCGATTTATTAGGGACTTAAAAAAATTACCGGTTACCAGATGGCGATCGAATGAAAATCCTTACAATTTAGTTTAGTCATCAATTAAGTCAAACTCGCACACACCCTAAATTTAGAATGTTATACTTATTCAATATATTAGATGTAAAATTAATAGTCCTCCAGATCATATCGCTTTATGAGGAAGCAATTTGAGTTTATCTTACCGATCCCTGTTACATGCACCTGGTTATCGTATTGACCATCGGCTAACTCAAGATAGACCAGGGTGGGGTGTTCGACCCGCCATATCCGGTACTATAACCAGGTGCATGTTACAATATGGCGCTCAACGTGGGACCATATTGTATATTTTGTTGTCTTATTTAAATTTCACTACTTCCTACTTATTTCTATATATTTATTCTATTCTATTTTAATTTTATTAATTATTTACTAATTTTTATTGATTTTATTTTTATGTAATCCTATAGGATATATTATATTATAGTATATATAATTTTTCTCCAGCTGGTCACCTCAATCGGGACTTCACCCGTTCAGGTGTTCTATCTGTCCCTAACTCAGCCTAATGTTGAGAACCAATGCACATCAAACATAGATAAAATTAAAGACGAACAAATTGGACAAGATAAACCAAAAATATAATATGATGCAAATTATTTCTTGCAAAATTTATCGCAATCGTCCACTCGAGTAGGTGCGCTATATTTAATATTGGAGCACTTAGCTAGTATTTAATTTTGTTGTTGCGTTATAACTGTCTAGCGCCTTTTTATACCCTACACTAAGAGTGAAAGAGTATATTCAGTTTGCTACGTCGTTTGTAACATCCAGAAGGAAGCATCTCCGGTATGGAAAAGTATATATATTCTTGATCAGCATGACTTCCTGAGTCGATTTAGCGATGTCCGTCTGTCTGCTGAAATCCCTACTACTTAAACAATTGAAGAGTTAGATAAATAAAACTCATAATGGGCAGATCGGTCCATTGTGACCTGTGATCTGACCATTTATATTCAAATACCTCATATTAAATTTACATCTACAGATCAATTTTACTGTATATGTGCTTAGATACATTTTTTTGGTCAATTATATATTGAAGTCATGCTCAAATACATGAAAATAATGTATTCCGCCGATACGACTTGTGGTTCCCAAAAAAAAAAATAGAAATTCGGTACACCTACCCATTTGTAAATATGGATATCAAATGAATGGAAATTATACAGCGATTGAAATTTTGTAATTATTTTCAGGATTCGTGTACCCTGGTGACCAATATACCACTTTGAATGTTAACCACACATATGTGTAGGGTATTTATAGTCGGCTTAGACCGACTATAATTTTGATAATCCTAACTATCATAATAACAACAAATTTAAAATTTCCCATGTGATCTATCCTTCCCAACTGGTTTTATTTGGATTTTTTATTTTCCTTCAACTCCTCAACTTTGAGCACGACTGCGATCTCTAAATTATGTTGTTTTATTATATTTATCATTTTATTAATTTCAAATTTAAAAGTTTACCATATATATAAATTTTTAATATTTATGCTTTAAAAATATCGAATTCTTGACTCGGCGCACTGTACACACAAAAAAATAATTGCTTGGCGTGCAGTTGTTTCAACGAATATTCATTTGCATCTACCAAATTTAGTCAGTTTCAACTGAAATTCATTTGTGGTAAACAATAGTATGAAGCGTAACCAACTATTAGTTGAAGCAACTGCAACATTGATTGGGGAAACCAATCCATTATCCATTTTCAATTTTTTTGTTTCCATTGCCACGGCAACTAAATTCAAAATGAGACCTAACCAATATTTAGTTGACTTAACAGATAGCTATATAACATTAAGTTGTAGCAACCAATATTTATTTGATTCAACTGTGAAATCAGTTGTCTTGTATAAAGCGATGCCAAAGCAGGACAACACCAGTCGCGCAAGCTTTACATTTTTCACTCGTTTTGTTTTGCGGACAGCGCGTGCCACGTCTTAGTCTTAAACTATATTTGGAATTGTTTTAAGGCGATTTCAGATTTGTTCACTATTTTTTTGTTTTGTGCTGCGGACAGTGCGTGCCACAAATTTGGAATTGTTTTAAGGCTTGTTCGTTTTTACTGTTCGGTTTTTTCATGCTCAAATATACTTTCTTCAACCAGAGACACTCTATTCTACAGAGTACTTCCTATTGTGTTTCTATATGTTGTATTTATATATGCAGCCCTAGCGCTCCAACGTGTTGCAAACACGAAGTCAGCAGCACAACGAATCGTCGGCAATGTTCGATCTCAGGAACGCTGACTTCGTGTTTGCAACGCGTTGGAGCGCTAGGTAAAATGGTCGATTTCTTATAATTAAATTGGCTACCACAACTAAACAAATTGGTTGTGTCAATTGTATTAATTAGTTGTGTGAACTGATACGCGGTGTTGCAACAACTGAATCAGTCGAATGTTGACAGAACTAAATAAATCGGTTGGCAAAAAAAGACGGTTGCCCCAATTGATTCGTTCTTTGGGTGTAGTGATCTGTACTAAATCATTTTTTTGTTTGCTCTGCTACTGAACAACAACAAAGCTATGTTGATGTGAATAAAAATATTTCATGTATGCCTAATCTATTCTGCCTTTCCGTACCATTCTGGTTTTTAGTTATCTTTTCGGGAACTAAAAGTCAACAAAGTGGCGGACATTCGTAAGCCTTTCAGATACCCTTTTGATCAAGGAAAAAGTCAACTTTTAAAAGTTAGCTTAAAGTTAGGTTTTGAACATCGTTTGTCTGGTTGGGTAAGCAAAATCACCGCATCTCGGTTCGTTTTGTTTAGTACAAAACAACTTGTTTAGAAAACGTGACCATCTTATATTATACATTTAAAGTCTTTGTACTAATATACAGTGTTGGCATGTTATTTTTTATTTTTTAAAATATTTTTATTTAAGGTTGGACTATGATCTTGATAACCATAAATCATAAAAAAATAAATTAAATTTGATTAATTATTTTTGTACTTTTGTTTCATATGAATGATTTATAAAAACAATAACCAAAATAAGCATATACAAGTAAAATTTTTCTCAACATTCAACGATTTCATAAAATATTATTATTCATTGCATTTTTATTTTTATCATTTGTTCATCGATAAAAAATATATATTTGAAATTTTTTGAAAATCTAATTTTAATTTTGATTACAAATGTTTTTGACAAAATAACATAAGCTTAAATATAATTTTATAAAATATTTGAAATTTTTTGAAAATTAATTTTTAATTTTTATTTAAATTCTAGTTTTGATTATAAATGTTTATATTATATTTAAAATTGTGTGGTAAACAATTCAAATTGATTTTTAATTTTAACGAAAACAATTTTAACGAAAACAATTTTAAAATCGTTGTTGATCAAATCAATTCAGCGATGTGGCAACATTTTTCTGGCCAAACAGTTTGTAAAGCACTGCAGCAATTACTCATCATTGCAGAGAACTGTCAAATTGTTGACAAAAGAAGGAAGTTTTTTTTGCTGCAGAGAAATATTAAAATTAAGTTTTAATTATTTAAAAAAAAATCTTTTAATTTATATTAAAATATCACATTACTAACTAAGCTATTCGGCACGCAAATAAATATCAAAGTACTACAAAATGTTATCTGGCTCTGAAGATACACAAATCACAAAATTACTCTCAAAGGTAAGCAAACAATACAGCGAATTGTGCTACGAAATAAATTATTTAATTTTTAAAAAATTTTATTGTTAAATTAAGTATACAAATGTGAGTGCAACGAAAAAGGATGTGGTCGATGTGATTACCAACTATAGAAGTCTATGGTATAGTATGCAAAAGTTCGGTAAGTTGACGCATAACAGAAACAAAAGAAATGAAAAGTAAAAAAAAAAATCTAAATATTGTCAGGGTGAGGCAGAGGGTCTCACTCGAGTACTGACGT
This sequence comes from Dryomyza anilis, assembly GCA_951804985.1. NCBI lineage: Eukaryota > Metazoa > Arthropoda > Insecta > Diptera > Dryomyzidae > Dryomyza > Dryomyza anilis. The sequence goes on along the minus strand of OX638134.1, from coordinate 68,991,914 downwards.
CGTATTTATCAATTAATTAAATCTTTGCTTCTCCGCAGTTTTTAATGATGGCATCGGCAGAGATTTGTTTAACTTACAGGGAACCATACCGGTTGTATACAAAAGTAACTAAATTTTAAGTTTATACAATTTCTATTAAATATACATTTTATATAAACAACAGATAATACGTATCACATTCCTATTTGCATTTGGCTGATGGATACTCATCCTCAAAATGCGCCCATGTGTTTCGTCAAACCGACACCAACGATGCAAATCAAGGTCTCAATGTATGTGGATCACAATGGCAAGGTTTATCTGCCCTATCTGCACGATTGGCAGTCGGTAAGTGTGATCATAAATTTGGACTAGATTTGAACTGCATGTTTTTGTTCAACTTCTACCTAAAGCATTCTTCCGATCTGCTATCACTGATACAAGTCATGATTGTGACATTCGGCGATCATCCACCAGTTTACTCAAAACGTAAGGATCAAGTGACAGCCTATCCGGAGCAAACTCCACCCTTTGGTAATTTGTCATATTTAAAAATAGTTAAATGTTTTAAATTAAATCTATGTTTTTATGTTTTTTTTTCAAAGCATACATGCCACAGCCAAATGCTGGTGGCGGTCCAGGCAATAACGCAGGTCTGCCATATCCAATGGGTGGTGGCGCATTTCCACCATATCCGCCAAGCAATAATTTCGGCGCTTATCCGCCGTATCCCACGGGTGGTAATGCCGCAGCTGCTGGTGGGTCTGCAGGGTCTGGCAGTTATCCACCGTATATGAATTTTCCACAAGTTCCCGGCTATAATTCAAATTTTGTAATTTATCATTATTTTTTTCATTTTATGCATTTCATTAAATTCCTATTTTAAATAAGCAGACTCCCAGCAATCCCAGCTCCACCGGCACAATAACTGAGGAACACATAAAGGCTTCGCTCATCAGCGCCGTTCAGGACAAAATGCGACGTCGTGTGCAGGAAAAAGTGAATCAGTATCAGGCAGAAATTGACACCCTTAACCGTACCAAGCAGGAGTTGGTAGAGGGCAGCACCAAGATCGATTTAATTATAACGCGTTTGCAAAAAGAAGAGGTAAAACTATATTTTTTTTTGATTTAACCAATACAATTATGAAGTAATTTTGTTTTATGCCTTAGGTCGAACTAGAAAAGAATCTAAATATTTTACGTGACAAGGAGCAAGAGTTGGAAAAGAATTTGGAGTCATTGGAAAATGCCGACGGCATAGATCCGGATGAAGCTGTGACTACAACTGCACCGTTATACAGACAGTTTGTTAATTTAATATTTTTTTATTACACATCTTTTTTTGAATTTCTTTTTTTTTTTTGCGACTCCTTACAGACTGCTTAACGCATACGCAGAGGAAGCTGCCATTGAAGATGCTGTCTACTATTTGGGTGAAGCCTTGCGCAGCAGCGTCATAGACTTGGAGACGTTTCTCAAGCATGTGCGTCAGCTGTCGCGCAAACAGTTTATGCTGCGCGCCATTATGCAGAAATGTAGACAAAAGGCAGGACTTGCTGGCTAAAAAAACTCAACTCAATTATTATTTTGTTCAGAAAGAAAGAAAACAACAATATTTATTGTAAGCATTATATTTAAATGTATTAACTATTAACGAATATGATATTCAACAGTTACTTGCGATTAAACCAATAAGTATAATAATTAAAACTCACGCACAGCTATGCTATGGGAAAACGTCATAGAAATGTTTAGTATATGAAATTAATTTAAAATAAAAATAAATTACAAGGTATTTTTCACAGTCAATTTACCAATACAATGACCATGTAGTCAGTACTGTGTTCCCTCGGGAAATATGTTTCATCATTTGCTTTACAATCTTTCGATTACTTCTGGCATAGCTGTGACAGTCTTTGGCTGTGACTATTCAACATTCTATGGGCATTTTATGTATCATTTTCAAATAGTTCGAGGGTGCTGATTTGAACTACTTACGCAGTTTTTCCTAAGACTTAACGTGTCAAGGAAAATTGCAATCTGTATTTCTGGTGCTTTTCAGACACTTTTTCGAAAAAATTACAAAATGTTACAGAAGCTGTATTCAAACAAAATTATGTACCGAATTCTTCTCATAATTATCATGACTAATTTTAATAACAAAAGTAATGTAAAGAATCCAAATATATTTCGTTTTAAATTTATACAAATTTTCTGGAGTTTAGTTTTTTTTTTTTTTACTATATAAAATTTTGAAAATGGTCCAGGATTATGCAGAATATTATAGTTTAAACTAATGTTGAAATTTAATAAATTTTTAATATTTATTCTACTTTTCTAAATATGCTATATAACTCTTTAACTTCTCTTCTAATAAGATGTTAAAAATTATATACAAATATTTTTTTTTAAACGTTATGATTGAAAAATATACTGTGTTATGTATCACAATCAGCGGCCTCGAATTATATTCAATAAATACGCGATGCCCATAGGACAAATTGTATTGAGTAGTTTTATTAGAGCCCATGCGATATTGAGTAATTTTTAGGAATGTTTTAAAAGCATCTCTCACTATATAAAATTTCACATATAATTTGATATAATTTATCAACATATAAAATATGGAAATATCTTTTTTTTTAAATTAGAAGAGTTGCAATTTTATTATTTTTATAATTAAAATAAATCTACGAACAAATATATATAAAATTACATGAAATAGTTAAAACGTTTTTATATTTATTGAGTTTTATTCAAACGGTTTAACGTTCAACAACGTGCGAATGTTCCGTATATCATTAATGAAATAGAATTAGAAGGGCGGCTTAGAATGGATTGTGACTTTTGTATTAAGCCGCCAGTCTTCAAACATAGATTCCCACAGATAAAAGCAGAAATAATACTCCAAAACCCAAAAAGATGGAAGCGAAGAGACTGATCAGCAACTCCTTGAATATTGTCGTCTCCTTTTTCGTTACTGTTGTCGCGTTTGCCTTGGGGCGTGATACCTCGAAAACAAAGAACCAAGCGGTAAAGAAGGTGCCAATCGCAAGCAGCACAGTAGCCAAGTGTGGGAATACTGCCGGGTTGATGGGTGACACATAACGAACCATATTCTCCATTCTGTGAATTTTATGGAAATATAATTATTAAATTGAAAATAATTAACGCATTCACTTAATTTACTTGTTTTTAGTGTTTAATATTTGTTTTTTTTCGATAAAATAAAATATACGTGGCCGGCGACTGAACACAAAAATTCTGTAAAATTATAGTGATGTATCAACTGTGAGTACTCAAAGAAAGAACTTTAAAAAAGTAATCGGTATTTTTAATTTCAAGTAGTAGAATTGGTTTCCTTTATAGTTTTGGAGCTACAGCTCTGAAGAACTTAGGGCGTTCTCTGTAACCCTTTGGACCAACATTTTAAACCTAATCCACCTGACGACTGAAGTTTACTTTATAGGGCAGCTCGAAATGTTAAAAAAAATGTCCACGCCCTTCAGGGAGAGTTCCAAAAATCGTTTATTCAACGTCAGGATCGTTTATTCAAACTTTATTTTCTGGAACAGGGGAGTGGCAATTGAATTTAAAAAAAACTTAAAATCCTTTACAGACAAGTACAGGGAGAACTTTACTTTATAGGGCCGGTCTCAAAAAAAAAAAAAAATGACACGCCCGCCCCCTTGGAACTGACCATAAATCGAAAACCGACCGAGGTCATAAGTGGTTTTTGAATTATAACCAAGTGGATGGGACAAAAAATGGCACAAGATGCAGAAACCTGACCTTAAAAATTAAAAAATAAAAAAAGTGATCTAAGGTCACGGGGTACCCCTTAAAAATAAAAACCTGTTTTTCTGTTTAAACTCAAATTCCAGAAAAAGGGGAGTGGCAGTAACAGTAGCAACTACCCTGGCCACTCCACAATCAATTTATGTATTACATAAATATATAATTCAAAATAATAAAATGAAAACAAAACAATTAAAATTCGATTTTTATTAAAAAAAATATATATACATTTAATTCAACTACGGCGTAGACAAATTTTTAAATAACTACGTCGTAGTAGTATCTACGTCAAAGTGAAATTTTTAAACGTAGTTAGAATTGACTACGTTTCATTGTCGGAGGATTTTCATTCACGCCATAGTTGAAAATATAGTTTTGAATAACTACGTTTTGCTCACGGTGTAGGTATCACGTTATCTTGAAGTCACTTTTTATATTTTTATAATTTTAGCCAAAGTAATCAAATTCGAAGTGAAAATTCGAAAGTGAACTTTTGACAGTTTTCATTCTTTAGGTTGATTGTAATAATAGAAGATCTTAAACAGCCTGTGAAGTTTCGCCCATTTTTCTTTTACATGACATTTTAACAACATTATTAACTTCGTGCTGTTTTCGGAAAAGTAAATTTGCAAATTTTCACAACTTCTGTGAAAAATTTGTGCTGTGGCAGCAAATTGCCGCAAAATAGAAACATTTTGCAAAAAGTTTCAATTTATTTGCACAGCGCAACATATTGTAAAAAAGTGTGACTATCTGAGAAACGTGCTGAAAGTTGTCACCGTCGACTGCAGTAAAAGCAAGTAGACTAGCAGCAGACAAAGCCAACCAAGCGGTAGAGTGGATCAAGATTACGCGAGGAGTCCCAACGAACGCAAGAAAGACAGACCTAAAGCAAAAAAAGTAATAAAGAAGAAACAGACGCAATCGGGAATAATAACGAATTCCGGTCAAAGACGTCACCGAAGCAGACGGAATAAAAATAAAAAAAAAATATATTTCTTTTTTTTTTGCAAATACATAATTGTTGCAAAGTAAAAAAAAAATCTTGCGTAGCTTTTTGCAATAAATAAAAACCAAAAAAAGTCATCTTCACATTCACTGGAAGATTGCGTGAACGTGTGAAGTACAAAGCGAAGAAAATGGAAAACGTTTGTCTGGAGTGGAGCTAAGCAGGCAGCTGCAATTGGAGCAGATAAAAAAAAAAACTTAAAACAAAAAATTCATCAAATTCCAGCCACGAGAACCAGTTGGTGGGGATAAATAGCAACAGCGACAACAACAGACGACAGCAATTAATCCGTCGCAGCAGCATCAACCACCACAACAACAACAACAACAAAATCAGCAACAACAAAAATGCTCAGAAAGCTGCAAAGTTAATTTTACAAAGTTTAAAAAAAACACCAAACATTTAATAATTTCTATTTTGATTTTATTTGGTTCGCCGTTGTCTCTAAATAAAAAAAACCAACACCTCCACAAGACTCTCACACCACACTTAATATACGTTTTTTTCTACACATTTTCTACACATTTTCTACATACGCTGCATACTAAGTTTTAAAGTTGAAACTTTTAATGTTTGTTGAAATTGCAAACATTCTTTTGTAACATTTGAAACTGACGCCACACGCTACCGCGAACTATACGTCATTTCATTGACTGGCGCAATTGTCTACAACGCCATTCTAAGCCGCACGCCCACACGTTTCGCACACTCCACCGCCTGTCGCAAGGAAGCCGATTTTTTACATCTTTTTAAAAAAATCAACCACTTGAAGTTCGTTTGTTGAACTTTTATACCAAACAGCAGCAGCAGCTTTAATCCGTACTCAATGTAAGTGAAAAAAAAAAGATTTAATACTTTATTTTTTTAATGGTTTTGTAATTTATGCACACTGCCAACAGAAAATTGACCAAAATACATATTTCTATAGCACACTGAAACGTATAGAGTTATTGATATTTTATAACATGAGGCATGAGGCATTCAAAAACACAGGAAAAGCATTTCAAAAACGTTCAAGTTTGACTTCAATTAATCTGAATATGTCCGTTATATAGACGTTTTAGCGGCAATAATACCAAAAACAGATTTTTGTACATTTACAACACAGGAATTTATATATCATTGTTGTAGAACTAAAAATCACCAACTACATTTTCAAAATGCCAATTGTTCATTTACAAAAACCTTTATGTATTTTTCAATTTTTGATCGATGGACTCAATATATGTACCAAATCATAAGAGAATGTGAATCTATCAATTGGTAAAAATGTAACAATTACTTTTTGAAATAATTACCAACAAAGTTGAAATTTAGGATTTTCATAAAAATGTATTTGGTAACTTTTAGTTCAACAACGACGGTATCAAAAACTATTTGATGCGTTGAAAAATCTAAAATGCTATTCGAATTTCCCAATTAATAAATATAACATAATTTTAAACTGTTAAATACCGTTCGAAACACGACAAACGTATTACATCAACTGACACCAAATCTAACGGGAATTGTATGATATATAATTATTTTTGATTCAACCATTCAACCAAATACCAATTACGGATATAAATATCATGAAGTATTTATTGAATTTTATAGTACAAAATGACGTAAGAAAAATGAACTTTTTGTTATACACCGAACCTATACACTGAACCTATAATTCATTCCATGATCCTTGCGCTTGCATATGTTTGTAACCGAATAAAAACCCAATTAACTTTGAATTTAAAATAGAATTTATATAAATATTAGACAAATATAACATTTCTATTACTAAAATTACCAAATATATAATGACCATTTAATGAAACCATTAATCAAATATTAAATTCTATTTGCAAAGTTCAATTATTCAACAAGTATTCTTCCAATCCATAAATTATGCATTCAGACATGGTAGAAACGTAACATTTTAATCATATACAAGATAAATCTAATAATCTTATCTCTATTGTATCTGCGTCAAGGTAAAAAATCAGATAATTAGAAATAACTAAACAAAAATAATTACAAAAAAAAAATACACATTAGAATATTGTTATCAAATTAGGTTGGTGCTGCATGAATCTGCTAGTAATTAGTCATGTATTGAGCAATAAAATTGAACATATCTATATGCGTTGCTAGGTACTTGGTAACGAAAAAATTTCTTACACAAAGCAAAGAGTTTAAAGTGCATATTTTGTGTCAATAATGATTCGAAAATAGAACACATAATAAATTTATAGTTATTGAATTCTTTTTCTTTTAACAAATTTTCTGGCATTTTTCAGGAATATTTCCCGCAAACATAGATAAATGTTTGCTTGTGTGAATCGTATGTTAGATTCTCAAATTTTATTCAATTTTAAATGCATTTTTGGGGAACGGCCTAAAACTCCATCTTTGTGTAAACTGCCTTTGTGTCTGATATTAAATTTACCAATTAAATTAGAAATAAAATCGAATTTTCGATGATCATTAAAAAATATTTAAATTTAAAATTTGGAAAACTATTTGTTGGAAGCTTTTAAATTGCTTTCAATATTGTACAAATTAAAAGCAATTTTTTTTTTTGAAAAATTCGGCCTAGTTCTATATTTCGATCGAATTTCGGTTTGAATATTTCTATTAACATTTCCTATTGAACGATGAAAAACGTTGCAGTGTTAGATTTTGTTTACTTGTTCACTACGCCATCGTTTTTGTTTCATTCAATGCAAAGAAAATCTGTCACAGGAATGTCTGATGATTTTTGTCCAGGCACTTTTCGTTTAGTTTTACATGATAAGGGGGTAAGTCTTTGCAATTATGAAAAATAATTTATTTAAAACCACTTTGATTTTAACGATAAAAGTTCATTTGAAAAACAATTTTTTTTTTATAAAAATCGAATTCAAAATTATAAATTATACAAAACATAAAAAAATATACTCGATCCTAAATGGATTTCAAGATTCTAATCATGATTTCATACTCAGTTTTTTGATAATAACTATAATTATTATGTAAAAACAAATAAATGACAATTCTCGTGGTCTTCTATATATTTTAGATTTTCAATTTTTTACAGAATTGAATTAATGTTCTGATATCTTTTGCATTCCATTGTAAATACTTCAACATATATTTTGAAAAAAAAAAACACTAATGAAATGCTGGTAGATCTAACCAAAGTTATGACCAGTCTAACGCAAGCAAGAAAAATCAATTTTCAAAAAGTGCCTTCAGTTATTCCGCAATTGCGAAATACTTAGTAAAGCTATCAACTTGATTTGATTTACATCTGAAAGTGGATTATGTGCACTTTCAAGTCATACTAATAACATTCTAAGAAATATTTGTTTATGATAAGAAATTTTTGATAGAAAAAAAGTGTAAAAATTAACATCAAATTTTGAACATTTTGAATTCTACGAAAGGAAGTCATCTAGGGTCAACTATCTGACTACTTTTTTGTATGATGAAGTAAAAAAAAGGTAAAAATTAATATCAAATTTTGAACATTGAATTAAACGAAAGGAAGTCATCTAGGGTAAACTATCTGACTACTTTTTTATGATGAGTTAGGTCTTTTCTATGACATCAAGTAATACACTTCACCGTCTACTATCAGTCCCGAAATTCGCATTCATTTGAAAAAATAATTTCGTTTTTTTTTACCTTATTATGAAAACTTATTTCATTTTCCGGTAGTGTTAACTATACGTTAAATCCATGCGTGGACGATGTTTTACGGTTATATCTCTTTTGTGTTCAAAGATATAGGTTTTTGTTGCACCCAAAATTAGCGATGTTTCGAGTATGTAAAGATTTTGACGTCAAGTATCAAGCACTTATATGCATGTGGTATTTTGTTAACTAAAATTGTGTTTATTTGGTCGGTATTATCATTCATATTACACCAAACAAATAAAGGGTTTTTTAACAGGGACGCTACAAAAGTAGAGCGACAGGGACATCAAACGACGCCATATTTCTTGCCGCTCTTTTGCCATTTCTCTTCAGTAAGGTTTGCCATTTCATGATGGAAAGATATACGAATTCGAATTTCGTAAATTTTAATAATTTCGATTCGTTGTTGGCTCGTATATCTTTCCATCATAAAATGGCAAACCTTACTGAAGAGAAATGTCAAGAAATATGGCGTCGTTTGCTGTCCCTGTCGCTCTACATTTGTAGCGTCCCTGTTGAAAAACCATTGAAAAAAACTTTTGTAGCGGTCTTATTAAAAAACCCTTTATTTGTTTAAAATTTCAATTATTTGGGAGGTATGCGTTGCAATTGTCCAATCACGCCCATTTTTTCTGATGACAAATAAGAGACATATGTGTTTAAAATATGTCTCCAAAATGTCATCAACATAATTTATATAATACAGGCGTATAAACATTTCGTTTATATGGGAGGTGGGCTTCACCTAGAAATGGATTTCGGCTCACAGTGCAGTGTCGATCGAGGAAAGGATTATAGGTTAAAAAAAGGCAGGAACCATATTCATACTCGAAGTAATCTCAGCTATATAATACCCAAAATTTTATTTATTTTTTTATTATGTGAACATGATATGCACTTCAAATGCAAATAAAAACCGTAAATGAATTGATCTAAAAAATTAATAATACTCAAATATTCCAAATCGTCGTTGTAGAACGAAAAGTCACCAAATACATATTTATGAAAAACTTAAATTTCGAGTTCGTTGATAAATATTTTAAAAAGTAATCGATGCATTTTTAAAGTTGAAACATCAATTGATAGATTTACATTTTCTTATCATGTGGTAAAAAATGAGACCATCGATTAAAAATTGAAAGAAATATAAAGATTTTTGTAAATGAATATTTGGCATTTTGAAAATGTATTTGGTGACTTTTCGTTCTACAGCGACGAAATTGTACCTCATACAACTGGATTTTTTTGTCTTTATGTCTGCAAAATACTATCGAACGGCATAGTTGCCTATTTTACAGGAAAAATACAGATTATGGGCATTTTCTCACAGTAGGGACATTTTTCCACAAGAACAAAATACACCGGTACGTTGGGAATTTGTGAACACAATTTCTGTAAGATGTATGAGGGAATTACATGTGAGAAAAATGTTTTTCGTGTGAGAATTTCATCTCTCAACTTAGCACCGGTCCATCCTACACTTTCAGATCTCTCATACAAGTAGGGTATTACACATATCGAATATGCTTACTAGATGCCGAAACTGTGTTAGTTGTATGCTTAAAATTTGCAAATAAAATCTTATCAATTCCTCTTGCGTTCGTTCTGCTGTGCTGTGCAGCCAGCCAGCCAGCCCACATGTGATAAGCAGCAGCACCTCGTTTGCTGCGATCTGATAATAAAATCACGATTTTACCTTTTAACGTTTTTCTGTTTTTTTGTTTGTATTTTTATTAATTTTTTTATTCATTTTTTTGGTTGGTTGCCATTGTGCAAAGTTGTAGCTAATTAACTTGCAATGACTTGAAATAAATACGTTTAAATGCTATAGAGATAATATGAACGATTTTTGCGTTCGAGATCAGAACGTGCCATAAATAACTACAAAATACCAATATAAATTATAATTTGTGTTTTTTGTTTTTTTTTTCGTTTGTTTCAACTGCTATCAAGATAATAATGCAAGTTGGCATTTTTAGCAATAATTTATAACTTATTTTGCTTCTTATTGTTGTTGTTATTATTATTATTAATAAAGATGGTTAAAGAGAAGCCAAACTCAACTCGAATCTATGATAAGGATGGCTTTCGAAGACGCGCCGCATGCATTTGCGTGCGCACCGATGCAGAGGCCGAGGTAAATATAAAGAAATATATTATTTATTAATTGAAAACACTTTGTCTTTGATAACAAAAAAAAAAAAATAATAATAAAGGTGCTGCTGGTGACCTCATCGCGGCGTCCCGAACTCTGGATTGTGCCGGGCGGCGGTGTAGAGCCCGAGGAAGAGCCATCAGTAACAGCGGTGCGTGAGGTGCTCGAAGAAGCTGGTGTTATTGGCAAGCTCGGTCGTTGTCTGGGCGTATTTGAGGTATATTCAAGACATTTGTAATAAATATTAAATGTAGTCTTTGCCAAACACATAGAATTCAGAGCATATGCATCGCACGGAGGTGTTCGTCATGACCGTCACCAAGGAGCTCGAAGAGTGGGAGGATTCGCACAGCATTGGACGTAAACGTCAATGGTTTTCGATTGATGATGCACTGGCACAATTGGCGCTGCACAAGCCAACACAGCGACACTATTTAATGCAATTACGACATTCGAAATCGAATTCGACTACTTCCAGCTCAGCGCCAGGCTCGCCAACTACTGCGTGAGTGGTTGGCGCTGCGGCTGCAGTTGTGGTAGATGCGGCAACAGTTGACAGAGATGATGACAGAGACGATGACGACGATGACGATGACGACGACAACGTCAACGACGCCGCCTAAACGTCGAGCGCTCTCACACTCTTATAACATACACATACTACAACTGCTACGTCCTACACTCCTACTCCCACTACTACTACGCCTCGTCGTCAATGCCTACATTAAACAGTGACACATTTAAAGTGGCGCAAAATCCACTACACAACACAATTGAACCTTTACAACCAACCAACAAACATTTTTAGCCGATGCCGAAGCAGAATAAGCTGAAATCCAACTAATTTAGTAATAACAATTTACATATTTAAATATTCTATATAAAACAAAACATAAAATTAAGTTTAAAAGTGAAACAAACAACAACAAAAAAAAAAAAGTCCGCTTCAGCGAATTTCGAAATTCTAAATTTCATTAGAGCGCGCGCGTGTTTTTTTTTAACCTAAAATCATTACAATTAAACCAAAAGAAACAATTGTACATTTTTATTAACATTTTCTACAATTTTTCATTCATTTAGAATATCTACAAAAAAAAGAAACAAAAAGATAACTATACAAAAAAAATCAAAGTATCACAAATCAATTATTTTGTTAACGATAAATCAAAAATAATTTTTTTTTTATATATTTAATGAAATATTTTGTAGAATTTTTTTTCGTATTGCCAAGTGCCACAGATTATTGTTGTTGTCTACTACATATTACGCAAATTAAAAAAAAAAATTAATAACCTTTTTGTAAATGTGTTTTTGTGACTCGTACGAATTTCTATTTGAATTGTATTTTGATATATAAAAAACATAAAAAGAAAAATCATCATCATGTTTATATATTTTTGCTGTTTTCCTCATGATTTATTTTTTATATGTTTGTAATATTTAAATACTTTTTTATGTTCTTAATTTCCAAAGTGCACACACAATTTTCTACTATGAAATCATTAGATGAAAAAACTTAAGTCAAATGTGAAAAGCTATTAAAGTTTATTAAAATTAAATTATTATTGTACGAACGAAACAAAACAAAACTAAAAACAAAAAATAATAATTGAAAATAATATAAAATTGTTGCAACTATGAAATAAAAACAATCAAAAAAAAAAAAACAAAACTTACACTGAATAGCGTTGCATTTTATATTAATTTATATGCTATATTTTTGATTATCCAAAAAATAATCGAATTTTGGGGTAATTTTGATTGAAAATTAGAATTATTAGTAATTTTTAGAAACTTCAATTTTATTTTAGTACAAAATTTAATTTATAGTTAAAAATTGAATTGTAGTGAATAATTGAATATTTTATGAAAAATTAAATTTTTAGTGAAAAATTGAAAATATGGTGAAAAATTGAAAATTTGGTGAAAAATTGAAAATTTGGTGAAAAATTTTACTGAAATTTGAATTTTTAGCGAAAAACTTAGTAATAAATATTTGTTTTTATAAAAAAAAAAATATTTACAGCTTTTTTGAAACTTACCGTACCTGTAGTATTAAAAAATGATTTTTTTTTGAAATACAATAACACTACACAACAGCCATTCTGCGCAGCAGTCAAGGTTATTTTTGTATTATGTAAAATGATGTCCTTATTCCGAAAATATGGTTTAATAATGTTTCTTTGGATAGGTTTACAAAATATGGGCCAATAACTTTTGGACCGAGCTTTCATAAAGGTGGTCACGTATATTTGCAAATATCTCGCGTTATAAAAAACACATATGATCAAATGTTATATAGAATGAAAGTTAATTGTATATCGAATAAACATTTCTTAGAACATTTTTAAATTGGTTCATTAGTTTAAGAGAACTCGGAAGGAGAACTTGAAAAAACATTTTTCTTCAACAAAAATTTAAGAAAAAATTCATTTCAAAAAATGGAAAAAAATCGAGAAAGTAAGATGATACACAAATTTTAATTTTTCAAAATTAGTTCACACTCTTTCGAAGAAATTGAGCTATAAATGACAAAAATATATGGGTAACAGCAATATAATTGAGTGCTATACAAATAGGCATAAAAATAAAAAATGTGAGCGGATCACGATTATTTTTTGAGCACCTATTGATAGAAGATTGCTTGTAATTAATTTTAAATTTTAAAACTTTATCTTTAATACTTAACGAGATATGTGATCCTAAAAAGTAAACCCATATTTCGTAGTGGATGTAGTAGATTAGGTTGACTAAATCGATTCATTTTCGAACTTCGAATTACTATTCTACTAAAATATATTGAAAATAAATTTCACATTATTCGGAATAGCAGTTTTAAAGTTATCATGTATAGGCGGACAGACAGACGTTCATATCTAAATCGACTCGGAAAGTGATGTTGACCAAGAAAATATATAATTTTTCATACCAGTCACGCCTACTAATGCCCGTAACTTCAACGAATAGATATCTACTGGTGCTTAGTTATCTATCGTGTAAGCAAAATTTCGTAACTTCAACGCATAGTTAAGGAGTAAAAACACCGGATAGGTAAGAGATATCTGTTCGGTACGAACACCAATAGATATCTACTCGTTGAAGTTACGGGCATAAGAGGCGCTAAAATATCCTCACATATATTTTATAACTTGTAACCCATGGGTATTGGGTATAAACATATTATGCGATTTTTTTTAGTTAATACCCAATTGTAATGCTTTCACATGATTTTTTCTGTTCTCAAAACGTTTCCATAGATTTATTTTATTTTTACATCATTTTCTTTAAAAATGTACAGGCTAATTTTGCAATATTACAAACTGTGCATCATCTTGCGTTTTCAATTTTTCGCCGTTTTTTAAATGCATTTTTTAATAAAATTTTGGTCGACAAAATTTACATTTTTCGAGTTCTTCTATAGAGTTTTCTTAAACCAATTCCATACTATTGTAAGAAATGTTTATTGAATATTTAATTATCTTTCATTCGATATAACAATTGAGTTTATGGGTTTTATTAAACGCGAGATATTTACAAATATATGTGACCACCTTTTTGAAAGCTCAATACAAAAGATATTGCCCGAAATCTCGTGAACCTATCCGTAGAATTTTTTTTAATTCACATATATTCAAATTCTGCGAGTCATTTCCAATAATTCAAAAATAATGGAATTTACTGCGCAAACTTTTTTTTCTCATTTTGTTGTGTAGTGTAATTAAACCATTTTGCTTGAGTGGTTTTAATAGTAGCTCAGTTTTAATAGTATTACCCCCAGACATAATTTTTGGTAGGGTCGAGGTACAGCTGTGTGAAAAATAATAGCAGCGCTCTCCCATAAATTATAAATTCCATTTTTTAGAAGTGTTGCGTAATAAGAACAATCAATTATTTTTATAATTTACATGTATTATGTATTTACATATTATGTCATTACAATGCCGTCCTATTTTACCATATTCTTACCTATTTTAAAAAATATGGTATCTTTTGTAAATGAGTCTTGAATTTTGGTGTGAAAAATAAATAAGTTTTTAAATTTAATACTTAATAATAAATTTAAAACATTTGTCAAAAACTTCGAAACACATGTCTAAACGTAAAAAAAGTATCAAAAAATCACTTGCTTCAATATTACATATGATTTAAGTAATCTTTTCTGTGAAATGTACCAAAGTGTAAAACAACCTTGATATGCAATTTGAAAGATTAACATTTAGAGAACAACTCATAGAAAAAGTTCTTTCTGTAAGAAGCCATTAAGAACTATAATACACATCGGCAAATATTGATACATCTCGAGTTTGCACGTGTCTATCATAAGCGTAACATGATGTAACCACTAGCGTAACTTAGTATTATGATCCAATGGTTCAAAATTGCCACGACTGATTCCTGGAATATCAGAATTACAAATTTTAATGCATTGCACAGTGGTAAATGCCGCAATTTTTAGACTAATGGTTTAGAGAGTTAGTCACGATGTTTAAATACTTTTAATTAGTAGTTTCAATATTTGTCGAGATCTAAAATTGTCCTTCTGGGCCCCTTTCATAAAAAACTTATTTTATGAGTTGTTTTCTAAAATCATATCTTTCGAATTGCATATCCATATTTTATTTCACTTTGGTACATTTCACAGAAAAGGTTACTTAAATTATATGTAACATTCAAACAAGTGATTTGTTGAACCTTTTTTTACGTTTAGGCACGTGTTTCGTATTTGTTGTCTAGTTATTTACTTCAGTTATCATTTTAGCTATGAAATAAACAATATTCTGTATAATTTTGAAAGTTCTATTCAAAAAATTTAAGGATTTTAAGGATTTTTCGCGATTTACCAAAACAAGGTTCCATATTTAATCAAAGCAACACACAATATTTCAAATACTCAACAGTACTGTTCAAATTAGCCTAACTATTATAAATAAAAGTATTAAATTGTAGCCGCGGTAGCTCAGTGGTTAGTGCGTTGGACTGCGAGCCGAAAGGTCTCCGTTTCAAGCCTGGACTGGGTCTAACAATATCTTTTCATAGAAAACATTTTTCTATACCGCGCTACCTCTCGGCAGTAAATGGCAAACCTACGAGAGTATGAAAAGCTCTCACCCGCCGTTCGGATTCGGCAATAAACTGTAGATCCCACCACTTTGAGTACAAATATAATACGCACAGCTCAAAATGGTGAGAGCTGTGCGTTTTGTAACAAATTTGGAATCGCTGCTGTTATTTTTCACACCTAAATTCAAGACTCATTTACAAAAGGAACCCTATTTTTTGAAATAGGTTAAGAATATGAAAAAATAAGACTGCATTGTAATGACATAATTCCAATACATGTAAATTATAAAAATAATTGATTGTTCTTATTACGCAACACTTCTAAAAAATCGAATTTATAATTTATAGGAGAGCGAGCGCTGCTATTATTTTTCACACAGCTGTAGTTTAGACATATTTCAAACAGACAGAGGCGGAGTTTGTATCACAAATATGCCGTTAATCTGCAATTAAAATTCCACCAAATTTTACAACCTGCTGTACACTTCTCAAAATATTCCAATAATCTGTGTATTTGTCAGAAATGTGCCCGAAATATTTCTGAAAAATGCCAGTAACTTTGTCTAGGTATTCCGAGATAATACAAAATGCTTATTCGTTTTTTTTTTATTTAAGTAATTTATTTCTAAATTCCAAATATATAAAATGGAAGTAGTTTGACGACTCAAAGAGTATCTCAAATATTGAGACATAATAATAAATTGCACCACGCTTGAACAGTTTTAGTTTTTGTTAACATATTACTGAGTTTTGCTCTCGACAGAGACTGTAGCGTCCTTATGCATTCGTTTCAGCTCGTTAAAAATGTCCATGCCCAACTGTGCACTGGGAGCCTTGGTACGCGTCTGACTGATGCGTTCCCTGAACGGATTAATGCAAACTAACAACAATTTGTGAAGCTTTGAGGAGTCACGTGATTTCGCTATGAGTCCCGGAAATTTACTGGTACCTTTTAGAATTGATTCGCAAAATATTTGCAAATTATTATTTTGTTGTTTGCCCACGCAAATATTTTTTAGCGGATGGCAACGGCCGAGACACGAGTGCCAATTGCATTCATCGTCCGTAACGCATTCGGTGCCATCGGAGAGCATTTTGTCGATTATACTCTCGGCGTAGATCAATTCGGCGTTTTGATATTTTATTCTGTAAAAAGCAATAATGTTATATATTCATTTTATGTAATTTTTAAAAGAGAATAAGAAAAGTCACAATTATAATAAACGAAATTAATAAACGAAATTATAGGCGACATGTTCTCACATTCAATCGAAATCGTATACAAATTTCTATTCGATCGAAAATTTTTTCTATGCCAGAATTCGTTTTATTTTTGTTTTTCAGTACAAAATATGTGTTTTATGTCCACGAATTATAACCATTTCGGACTCAATTTGATTTTTGCTTACAATTTCGATCGAAAGTGAATTTCAGAACATACCCGATAGTCTCGAGTTCATCGAAAGATTTAACGTTAAACTTAGTTCTATTCGAAATTTTTCTCATGAACAAAATAGCATTCATTGTTAAGTCGACATTTTTGTACAGGGTTTTTCAATAAGAGCGCTACAAAAGTTTTTTTCAAATAAGGTTTGCCATTTCATGATGAAAAGATATACGAGCCAACATCGAGTCGAAATTATTAAAATTTACTACCGAAATTCGAATTCGTATATCTTTCCATCATGAAATGGCAAACCTTACTGAAGAGAAATGTCAAAAGAGCGGCAAGAAATATGGCGTCGTTTGCTGTCCCTGTCGCTCTACTTTTGTAGCGTCCCTGTTAAAAAAGCCTTTACAACAGTAGTTGTCAAATTTTTACAGTTATCACTGATCTCGTCAAGCTCGGTCAATTTTTGTTACATGTGAGAATCAAGAAAACATTTTCTTAACTTTCGCATGAGAACATTACGCCGAAACTCCAAAATTAAGTTGCAGTATACTCTGATTAGTGATATCAAAATCGTGACGAAATCATAAATATCGTTGATATTTTATTTTCAAAAACTCGTCATTGGAATTCAGTTTGTATACAACTTTAAAAATAGAGAATCGTTTTTTTTTATCAAAAACATTTCTTTTTAAAATATTTCAAATATGGAAATTCAAATTTTAAGAAGATTTCTGTAAACTTCGTCGATAATTTTTTAGTTATCAATTAAATTAGGTTCACCTGTTATCTGTTGACATGCCAAAGAGATTCGCTGACATTTCGCACATGCGCAGCGGCTCCGGTTTTACTTCCTCCAAACGAAACAAATATTCCAATACATTTAGAGCGAAGTTCAGACGCCCTTCCCAGTCAATGGTCCTAAAACAAATTGCATTAATTATTTTCTATATACTTTTTTAGTTTACTCATGCGCTCATGTAAAAAAAATCGTTTTTCAAAATTCATAATTAATTCAAAATTAGATAAAGTTATGAAAAACATTTTAATTTGCTCCACTGTGCAAGTAGTAAATGAGACGCACGATAATTCAGCGTATTTAGGCAATGTGTTAGAAACATATGAAAGATCATTCAGTGCATTGAGACAGTGAGCGAGTGTGATTGAGATGGACATTCTGTATGAATATCACAGATTATCGACTAGTGTAGAAGTCTATGAAATGTCAAAAATCCATCTGCGCAAAAGAGATAGGATAGCTTATGAGTTTTGGTGAATTGTAGAAGTTTATGGAAAGTTCTAGAATTCATTTATGCAGTATATAAGGGCAACTCATCTAAGGCGCAGTATTTCTTTTTATATATTTGAATCGGTTAAATAGCGGTTAAATAGCGGTTAAATAGCGGTTATATAGCGGTTCAACAAATTCGATTTTGAAACGTGTATTATTGTCCCGAGGAGATTAATTGTAGAAGTAATATTTTAAAAAGTGATCGAAAATTATTACTTTTTGTAAATTTAAACTCACATTAATTTTGTTCTCTCTATATTAATAATATTAAGGTTCTCTGTCGCATAGTACGGTCCGCAAGAGTCCAAGATGCTCGGAAACAATGCGTCCTCGTCGAACAGTTTGCCCATCATGTAGTTGTTGTCGTTGAATAGACGCCAGATACTCGCCATTTGCTGCGGATTATTCGCATCGATTTCCTGATTCACCAGCGTTTTTATCTAAATCAGATATAGATTATTGAACATTGTTAAATACAATTATTATAGTTTCAATTAAAATTCCCACTTTTAAGGTTTTACAGTTTTCAGTCACATTTTAAAATTACACGTAGTTTAAACTAGATGTAATTTCGCCTATAGTCACCATATCACAAATATTTAAATGTTACATAAACTGTTTACAAATGGCCTATCTATCGGAAATATTTAAAAACATTCGGTAGTTTCTATAAGGAACTATATACCGTTAACAAATATGGAAAACTTTAAACCAAGTTTAAACGTGCACTGAAAAAGTGGGCCTAAGTAAAAACAAACAAAAAACTCCTTAACTGCACACAAATAAAAAAAATTCACCAACAACCAGGATTCTTGCAATCGTCATTTTGAGCCATTTTCATCGACTGCTTAGAATGTAAAAAAATATAGTACTGTTGAAAAATAGTTTCCCAAAAATCGTTAAACGCAATTTTTCTTATAATTGTCAAGACTAGTTTTAATATAATAAGTAATGATAATTTTCTTACACGTTTGCAAAATATTTGAATATAAACTCGAACATTTTTATTTTGATTTTAACACTTTTTTTACCATTTATTTAGCATTTATAATCTAACAATAAACAAGAAAATGAGTTCTTTTTATACAGAGCATAGTCCAAACTAAAAACCAAAATTACTGCACTCAGATGAAAATGTCCCATTAAGTACTTAATGGTACGACCATTGATCTTATAGTTCATGAATTAATAGTTTTTTCTTTTGAAATCAAAAGTTTTCTAATTAATTTGATAGTATTCGAAAAATTCAGTACCATATATCTAAGTATTTCAATATTGTTATTTTTAATAGAATAAATACTATTGCTTTAATGGTTTCCTCCTATAACAACAAACGTGGCTTAAAAAACATAAACACAAATATAAAATTATTACTGCGTGTTTGTGTTTGGTCAAAATTGTCGCATGCATTTCTTGTAATAATCCACATAATTAAACGCGACATTGGTAAGGACTTAATGTATTTAATGTAACTTCATTATATTTTACCCTTTTTTTATTTATTACAGATAATCAATAATAAATCGAACTTCAATTATGGCGACGGACTCTAAATGCAGACTCAAGTAATGGAAACTGAAGCGAACATTTTGCAACGAGAAGTGTCCATTTATGTCTGTGATTTTTTAAAAGTGAATTTCAGTTTCGACATTTAATTAAAATTAATTATACAGTATATTACCTAAAATCCACTTTTGTTTAAATAAATTATTAGGAAAATGTAATTCGACCATACTATAAAATTAATAATACGTATCATTAAATTTTGATAGGTTTTGCTTATTGTAATTACAGCAGCACATTATAAAATTTATTTTTTACAACAAAATATTGTATTAAAAGTTCCAATATTACTGAATTAATGGGACGCATCCTATTGACCCATTTTAATAGTATAAATTATTGTTTTTCTATTCTATACTATTAATTTACCTTTTTTCTGGGTGTATAAAGTATCGACTTCAATAAAAATATATTTAAAAATTATGATATAAAAACATGGTCGTTTCTAATAGTGTGCCCACCACTATATGTCTGCCTCTCCGTTTTATTGTCCGCACGTCCGTCGGTCTGTCTGTGTAATCAGTTATCAGTTCCTGTAATTGTGTTAAACTCACGATTATAGGACTACAAGAAGATCTAGCTTAATCAAACTCCTTGTATGACTACGTTGTCGGGTATTAAAAATGTTCGTGATCAATTGATCAGTGACCTGTAATACGCCCATCCCACTTCTGTACATATACCTCATAAACTACTAAAGTCTACGGGAACTTTTACCGGACGAAGCGAACATTATAAATCCTTTATATATTATTGTAAAACATATAATGTTTTTTTTGGTAACCTAGCTTCGGTATACCTACCCATGCGTACAAATAAGGTTAAAGAAAAACTGTCAACGATTACAAGTGGACAGTTGCTTTCCAGATTCGTATACCCTAGCGAATTCTAACTAAATTCATCCACTGTCACAAATTATCAAATGCCCAACTTTCAAAATTATTACATATACATAATTGAAAAATTATCTTTTGAAATTATTCACATAATAGCCAATTTAATTTTTTCTTTGCAGTATATGTGTCTGCAAATGGTTTAATTCATTCATGTAACATAGAAAAGCATCGAAAACACAAAAAATCCAATACATTAAAACAAAAAACACACTACTCAAAGAAAGCGTTCCAGTGCAAGTCGCCTGCGACAGCAATAAAATTCTTATTTGGTTTATGAAAAAGTTGCGCTAAGTAAACTTTTTTTTATAATTTGTGCGATCGTTTGTTTAATCAGTGTTGTACGTAATCGTGTCGTAAGTTAATGTCGTGCGCGAAATTGTTGCAGTTTTTTTATTCCTTTCGGTGTGTGTCATATCGTGTTTTTTTAGTGCGTTATTGTATTCGATCGTCTCTAAAAGTGCGCATTTTCGTAAATAATTCTAATAATCGCGTTTCTGCCGAGTGTTTTTGTCGGTTTCGGGGATTCTCTAGTGCGTGTGTGTGTTCAATATGTAACGATAAAGAGTATCTTCAGTGCAGTGTTGCCAGAAGAATGCACGACGAATGCAATTACGCCATATATAAAAAGAGCAACGACTACATCAGGTATGTTAAATATTTACATTTTTAAACATTATTCCTTTCTACCATATTTTTATTAATTTTAGAAAAACTAAATTTACCTATATTTATATTGCCATTTATCTTATGATATTTTGCGACATTGCATTTTGGTATTTTGGGCACAATTTTATGCACAAATTGCAGCATAATTTTTTCAATGAATTGTCAAAATCTGTCGGTTATTAAAATATTTAAATGACAAACAGATATAACAACTGATTGGGAAATCCAATTTTGAGCAAACTGTCGGTTAAAGTGGAAGTTAATATTTAACTAGAAATTGTGAAAACGGTGAAAGGGTATATTCAGTTTAGTATGCCGTTTGCAACACCCAGCAGAAATCATGGAGAAGTATATATATGTCCGTCTGTCCGTTGAAATCACGATTACAGATAAACTAGAAAAGCTACAGTGATGCGCAATATAATAGGAATAAATATGTTCAGATATTGGTATTCTATTCTAAATATAAGCAATGTTTGAAATACAGTTAATTAACACTGTTTTTGTAACTAACCCAATAGACACAATCACTTATCAAATAATTGCATTGGTGTCCCTATTATTTTTCACATCACTGTAGATTAATGAAACTCCTAATTTAGATTACTTATCTACTTCTAAACGGAGCGTCGTAGAGGGGTCAAAGTTGGCACATTTATAGCTGGATTTTCCAGAGTCAATTTGCCTTCTAAATTAATTTAATCTATAAACGGAGACAAGAGAAATCAAGAATTCAATTTGAAATTTCTTTCATTTTCTAAAAACCTTCATATCTTCTAAACGGAGCGTCGTAGAGGGGTCAAACTTGGCACATTTATACCTGGATTTTCCAGAGTCAATTTGATTTTTAAATTAATTTAATCGATCTCGAGACCAGAGAAATCTAGAATTCAATTTGAAATTTCTTTCATTTTCTAAAAACCTTCATATCTTCTAAACGGAGCGTCGTAGAGGGGCCAAAGTTGGCACATTTATAGCTGGATTTTCCAGAGTCAATTTGGCTTTTAAATTAAACGGAGCGTCGTAGAGGGGTCAAAGTTGGCACATTTATAGCTGGATTTTCAAGAGTCAATTTGCCTTTTAAATTAATTTAATCGATAAACGGAGACCAGAGAAATCAAGAATTCAATTTGAAATTTCTTTCATTTTCTAAAAACCTTCATATCTTCTAAACGGAGCGTCGTAGAGGGGTCAAAGTTGGCACATTTATAGATGGATTTTCCAGAGTCCATTTGCATTTTAAATTAATTTAATTAATAAACGGAGACCAGAGAAATCAAGAATTCAATTTGAAATTTCTTTCATTTTTTAAAAACCTTCATATCTTTTAAACGGAGCGTCGTAGAGGGTTCAAAGTTGGCACATTTATAGCTGGATTTTCCAGAGTCAATTTGGCTTTTAAATTAAACGGAGCGTCGTAGAGGGGTCAAAGTTGGCACATATATAGCTTGATTTTCCAGAGTCAATTTTCCTTTTAAATTAATTTAATCGATGAACGGAGATCTGAGAAGTAAAAAATTCAATTTGAAATTTCTTTCATTTTCTTAAAACCTTCATATCTTCTAAACGGAGCGTCGTAGAGGGGTCAAAGTTGGAACATTTATAGCTGGATTTTCCAGAGTCAATTTGCCTTTAAAATTAATTTAATTGATAAACGGAGACCACAGAAATCTAGAAATCAATTTGAAATTTCTTTTATTTTCTAAAAACCTTCTTATCTTCTAAACGGAGCGTCGTAAAGGGGTCAAAGTTGGCACATTTATAGCTGGATTTTCCAGAGTCAATTTGCCTTTTAAATTAATTTAATTGATAAACAGTGACTATAGAAATCAAGAATTCAATTTGAAGTTTCTTTCATTTTCTAAAAACCTTCATATCTTCTAAACGGAGCGTCGTAGAGGGGTCAAAGTTGACCATTTATAGCTGGATTTTCCAAAGTGAGACCAGAAAAAGTTGACTCATTTATAGCTGGATTTTCCAAAGTCAATTTGCATTCTAAATTAATTTAATCGATAAACGGAGACCAGAGAAATCAACAATTCAACTTGAAATGTCTTTCATTTTCTAAAAACCTTCATATCTTCTAAACGGAGCGTCGTAGAGGGGTCAAAGTTGACACATTTATAGCTGGATTTTCCAGAGACAATTTGCCTTTTAAATTAAATTAATTAATAAACGGAGACCAGAGAAATCAAGAATTCAATTTGAAATTTCTTTCATTTTCTAAAAACCTTCATATCTTCTAAACGGAGCGTCGTAGAGGGGTCAAAGTTGGCACATTTATAGCTGGATTTTCCAGAGTCAATTTGCCTTTTAAATTAATTTAATTGATAAACGGAGACTAGAGAAATCAACAATTCAATTTGAAATTTCTTTCATTTTCTAAAAACCTTCATATCTTCTAAACGGAGCGTCGTAGAGGGGTCAAAGTTGGCACATTTATAGATGGATTTTCCAGAGTCAATTTGCCTTTTAAATTAATTTAATTAATAAACGGAGACCAGAGAAATCAAGAATTCAATTTGAAATTTCTTTCATTTTCTAAAAACCTTCATATCTTCTAAACGGAGCGTCGTAGAGGGGTCAAAGTTGGCACATTTATAGATGGATTTTCCAGAGTCAATTTGCCTTTTAAATTAATTTAATCGATAAACGAGGACAAGAGAAATCAAGAATTCAATTTGAAATTTCTATCATTTTCTAAAAACCTTCATATCTTCTAAACGGAGCGTCGTAGAGGGGTCAAAGTTGACACATTTATAGCTGGATTTTCCAGAGTCAATTTGCCTTTTAAATTAATTTAATCGATAAACGAGGACAAGAGAAATCAAGAATTCAATTTGAAATTTCTTTCATTTTCTAAAAACCTTCATATCTTCTAAACGGAGCGTCGTAAAGGGGTCAAAGTTGGCACATTTATAGCTGGATTTTCCAGAGTCAATTTGCCTTCTAAATTAATTTAATCGATAAACGGAGACCAGAGAAATCCAGAATTCAATTTGAAATTTCTTTTATTTTCTAAAAACCTTCATATCTTCTAAACGGAGCGTCGTAGAGGGGTCAAAGTTGGCAAATTTATAGCTGGATTTTCCAGAGTCAATTTGCCATCTAAATTAATTTAATCGATAAACGAAGACCAGAGAAATCAAGAATTCAATTTGAAATTTCTTTCATTTTCTAAAAACCTTCATATCTTCTAAACGGAGCGTCGTAGAGGGTTCAAAGTTGGCACATTTATAGCTGGATTTTCCAGAGTCAATTTGCTTTCTAAATTAATTTAATCGATAAACGGAGACCAGAGAAATCTAGAATTCAATTTGAAATTTCTATCATTTTCTAAAAACCTTCATATCTTCTAAACGGAGCGTCGTAGAGGGGTCAAAGTTGGCACATTTATAGCTGGATTTTCCAGAGTCAATTTGCCATCTAAATTAATTTAATCGATAAACGGAGACCAGAGAAATCAAGAATTCAATTTGAAATTTCTTTCATTTTCTAAAAACCTTCATATCTTCTAAACGGAGCGTCGTAGAGGGGTCAAAGTTGGCACATTTATAGCTGGATTTTCCAGAGTCAATTTGCCTTTTAAATTAATTTAATCGATAAACGAGGACCAGAGGAATCAAGATCTCAATTTGAAATTTCTTTAATTTTCTAAAAACCTTCATATCTTCTAAACGGAGCGTCGTAGAGGGGTCAAAGTTGGCACATTTATAGCTGGATTTTCCAGAGTCAATTTGCCATCTAAATTAATTTAATCGATAAACGGAGACCAGAGAAATAAAGAATTCAATTTCAAATTTCTTTCATTTTCTTAAAACCTTCATATCTTCTAAACGGAGCGTCGTAGAGGGGTCAAAGTTGGCACATTTATAGCTAGATTTTCCAGAGTCAATTTGCTTCTTAAATTAATTTAATCGATAAACAGAGACCAGAGAAATCAGGAATTCAATTTGAAATTTCTTTCATTTTCTTAAAACCTTCATATCTTCTAAACGGAGCGTCGTAGAGGGGTCAAAGTTGGCACATTTATAGCTGGATTTTCCAGAGTCAATTTGCTTTCTAAATTAATTTAATCGATAAACGGAGACCAGAGAAATCTAGAATTCAATTTGAAATTTCTATCATTTTCTAAAAACCTTCATGTCTTCTAAACGGAGCGTCGTAGAGGGGTCAAAGTTGGCACATTTATAGCTGGATTTTCCAGAGTCAATTAGCCTTTTAAATTAATTTAATCGATAAACGAGGACCAGAGGAATCAAGATCTCAATTTGAAATTTCTTTAATTTTCTAAAAACATTCATATCTTCTAAACGGAGCGTCGTAGAGGGGTCAAAGTTGGCACATTTATAGCTGGATTTTCCAGAGTCAATTTGCCTTTTAAATTAATTTAATCGATAAACGAGGACCAGAGGAATCAAGATCTCAATTTGAAATTTCTTTAATTTTCTAAAAACCTTCATATCTTCTAAACGGAGCGTCGTAGAGGGGTCAAAGTTGGCACATTTATAGCTGGATTTTCCAGAGTCAATTTGCCTTCTAAATTAATTTAATCGATAAACGGAGACCAGAGAAATCAAGAATTCAATTTGAAATTTCTTTCATTTTCTAAAAACTTTCATATCTTCTAAACGGAGCGTCGTAGAGGGTTCAAAGTTGGCACATTTATAGCTGGATTTTCCAGAGTCAATTTGCCTTCTAAATTAATTTAATCGATAAACGGAGACCAGAGAAATCAAGAATTCAATTTGAAATTTCTTTCATTTTCTAAAAACCTTCATATCTTCTAAACGGAGCGTCGTAGAGGGGTCAAAGTTGGCACATTTATAGCTGGATTTTCCAGAGTCAATTTGCCTTCTAAATTAATTTAATCGATAAACGGAGACCAGAGAAATCAAGAATTCAATTTGAAATTTCTTTCATTTTCTAAAAACCTTCATATCTTCTAAACGGAGCGTCGTAGAGGGGTCAAAGTTGGCACATTTATAGCTGGATTTTCCAGAGTCAATTTGCCTTTTAAATTAATTTAATCGATAAACGAGGACCAGAGGAATCAAGATCTCAATTTGAAATTTCTTTAATTTTCTAAAAACCTTCATATCTTCTAAACGGAGCGTCGTAGAGGGGTCAAAGTTTGCACATTTATAGCTGGATTTTCCAGAGTCAATTTGCCATCTAAATTAATTTAATCGATAAACGGAGACCAGAGAAATCAAGAATTCAATTTGAAATTTCTTTCATTTTCTAAAAACCTTCATATCTTCTAAACGGAGCGTCGTAGAGGGATCAAAGTTGGCACATTTATAGCTGGATTTTCCAGAGTCAGTTTGCCTTTTAAATTAATTTAATCGATAAACGAGGACCAGAGGAATCAAGATCTCAATTTGAAATTTCTTTAATTTTCTAAAAACCTTCATATCTTCTAAACGGAGCGTCGTAGAGGGGTCAAAGTTGGCACATTTATAGCTGGATTTTCCAGAGTCAATTTGCCTTTTAAATTAATTTAATCGATAAACGAGGACCAGAGGAATCAAGATCTCAATTTGAAATTTCTTTAATTTTCTAAAAACCTTCATATCTTCTAAACGGAGCGTCGTAGAGGGGTCAAAGTTGGCACATTTATAGCTGGATTTTCCAGAGTCAATTTGCATTCTAAATTAATTTAATCGATAAACGGAGACCAGAGAAATCAAGAATTCAATTTGAAATTTCTTTCATTTTCTTAAAACCTTCATATCTTCTAAACGGAGCGTCGTAGAGGGGTCAAAGTTGGCACATTTATAGCTAGATTTTCCAGAGTCAATTTGCTTCTTAAATTAATTTAATCGATAAACAGAGACCAGAGAAATCAGGAATTCAATTTGAAATTTCTTTCATTTTCTTAAAACCTTCATATCTTCTAAACGGAGCGTCGTAGAGGGGTCAAAGTTGGCACATTTATAGCTGGATTTTCCAGAGTCAATTTGCCATCTAAATTAATTTAATCGATAAACGGAGACCAGAGAAATAAAGAATTCAATTTCAAATTTCTTTCATTTTCTTAAAACCTTCATATCTTCTAAACGGAGCGTCGTAGAGGGGTCAAAGTTGGCACATTTATAGCTAGATTTTCCAGAGTCAATTTGCTTCTTAAATTAATTTAATCGATAAACAGAGACCAGAGAAATCAGGAATTCAATTTGAAATTTCTTTCATTTTCTTAAAACCTTCATATCTTCTAAACGGAGCGTCGTAGAGGGGTCAAAGTTGGCACATTTATAGCTGGATTTTCCAGAGTCAATTAGCCTTTTAAATTAATTTAATCGATAAACGAGGACCAGAGGAATCAAGATCTCAATTTGAAATTTCTTTAATTTTCTAAAAACCTTCATATCTTCTAAACGGATCGTCGTAGAGAGGTCAAAGTTGGCACATTTATAGCTGGATTTTCCAGAGTCAATTTGCCTTCTAAATTAATTTAATCGATAAACGGAGACCAGAGAAATCAAGAATTCAATTTGAAATTTCTTTCATTTTCTAAAAACCTTCATATCTTCTAAACGGAGCGTCGTAGAGGGGTCAAAGTTGGCACATTTATAGCTGGATTTTCCAGAGTCAGTTTGCCTTTTAAATTAATTTAATCGATAAACGAGGACCAGAGGAATCAAGATCTCAATTTGAAATTTCTTTAATTTTCTAAAAACCTTCATATCTTCTAAACGGAGCGTCGTAGAGGGTTCAAAGTTGGCACATTTATAGCTGGATTTTCCATCTAAATTAATTTAATCGATAAACGGAGACCAGAGAAATCAAGAATTCAATTTGAAATTTCTTTAATTTTCTAAAAACCTTCATATCTTCTAAACGGAGCGTCGTAGAGGGGTCGAAGTTAGCACATTTATAGCTGGATTTTCCAGAGTCAATTTGCCTTCTAAATTAATTTAATCGATAAACGGAGACCAGAGAAATCTAGAATTCAATTTGAAATTCCTTTAATTTTCTTAAAATCTTCATATCTTCTAAACGGAGCGTCGTAAACGGAGACCAGAAAAATCAAAAATGCTATTTGAAATTTCTTTCATTTTCTTAAAACCTTCATATCTTCTAAACGGAGCGTCGTGAGGGGTCAAAGTTGGATTTTCCAGAGTCAGTTTGCCTTCTAAATTAATTTAATCGATAAACGGAGACCAGAGAAATCTAGAATTCAATTTGAAATTTCTTTAATTTTCTAAAAACCTTCATATCTTCTAAACGGAGCGTCGTAGAGGGGTCAAAGTTGGCACATTTATAGCTGGATTTTCCAGAGTCAATTTTCCTTCTAAATTAATTTAATCGATAAACGGAGACCAGAGAAATCAAGAATTCAATTTGAAATTTCTTTCATTTTCTAAAAACCTTCATATCTTCTAAACGGAGCGTCGTAGAGGGGTCAAAGTTGGCACATTTATAGCTGGATTTTCCAGAGTCAATTTGTCTTTTAAATTAATTTAATTGATAAACGGAGACCAGAGAAATCAAGAATTCAATTTGAAATTTCTTTCATTTTCTAAAAACCTTCATATCTTCTAAACGGAGCGTCGTAGAGGGGTCAAAGTTGGCACATATATAGCTTGATTTTCCAGAGTCAATTTGCCTTTTAAATTAATTTAATTGATAAACGGAGATCAGAGAAGTCAAGAATTCAATTTGAAATTTCTTTCATTTTTTAAAAACCTTCATATCTTCTAAACGGAGCGTCGTAGAGGGGTCAAAGTTGGCACATTTATAGCTGGATTTTCCAGAGTCAATTTGCCTTTTAAATTAATTTAATTGATAAACGGAGACTAGAGAAATCAAGAATTCAATTTGAAATTTCTTTCATTTTCTAAAAACCTTCATATCTTCTAAACGGAGCGTCGTAGAGGGGTCAAAGTTGGCACATTTACAGATGGATTTTCCAGAGTCAATTTGCCTTTTAAATTAATTTAATTAATAAACGGAGACCAGAGAAATCAAGAATTCAATTTGAAATTTCTTTCATTTTCTAAAAACCTTCATATCTTCTAAACGGAGCGTCGTAGAGGGGTCAAAGTTGGCACATTTATAGCTGGATTTTCCAGAGTCAATTTGCCTTTTAAATTAATTTAATTGATAAACGGAGACTAGAGAAATCAAGAATTCAATTTGAAATTTCTTTCATTTTCTAAAAACCTTCATATCTTCTAAACGGAGCGTCGTAGAGGGGTCAAAGTTGGCACATTTATAGCTGGATTTTCCAGAGTCAATTTGCCTTTTAAATTAATTTAATTAATAAACGGAGACCAGAGAAATCAAGAATTCAATTTGAAATTTCTTTCATTTTCTAAAAACCTTCATATCTTCTAAACGGAGCGTCGTAGAGGGGTCAAAGTTGGCACATTTATAGATGGATTTTCCAGAGTCAATTTGCCTTTTAAATTAATTTAATTAATAAACGGAGACAAGAGAAATCTAGAATTCAATTTGAAATTTCTATCATTTTCTAAAAACCTTCATTTCTTCTAAACGGAGCGTCGTAGAGGGGTCAAAGTTGACACATTTATAGCTGGATTTTCCAGAGTCAATTTGCCTTTTAAATTAATTTAATCGATAAACGAGGACAAGAGAAATCCAGAATTCAATTTGAAATTTCTTTTATTTTCTAAAAACCTTCATATCTTCTAAACGGAGCGTCGTAGAGGGGTCAAAGTTGGCACATTTATAGCTGGATTTTCCAGAGTCAATTTGCCATCTAAATTAATTTAATCGATAAACGAAGACCAGAGAAATCAAGAATTCAATTTGAAATTTCTTTCATTTTCTAAAAACCTTCATATCTTCTAAACGGAGCGTCGTAGAGGGTTCAAAGTTGGCACATTTATAGCTGGATTTTCCAGAGTCAATTTGCTTTCTAAATTAATTTAATCGATAAACGGAGACCAGAGAAATCTAGAATTCAATTTGAAATTTCTATCATTTTCTAAAAACCTTCATTTCTTCTAAACGGAGCGTCGTAGAGGGGTCAAAGTTGGCACATTTATAGCTGGATTTTCCAGAGTCAATTTGCCATCTAAATTAATTTAATCGATAAACGGAGACCAGAGAAATCAAGAATTCAATTTAAATTTCTTTCATTTTCTAAAAACCTTCATATCTTCTAAACGGAGCGTCGTAGAGGGGTCAAAGTTGGCACATTTATAGCTGGATTTTCCAGAGTCAATTTGCCTTTTAAATTAATTTAATCGATAAACGAGGACCAGAGGAATCAAGATCTCAATTTGAAATTTCTTTAATTTTCTAAAAACCTTCATATCTTCTAAACGGAGCGTCGTAGAGGGGTCAAAGTTGGCACATTTATAGCTGGATTTTCCAGAGTCAATTTGCCATCTAAATTAATTTAATCGATAAACGGAGACCAGAGAAATAAAGAATTCAATTTCAAATTTCTTTCATTTTCTTAAAACCTTCATATCTTCTAAACGGAGCGTCGTAGAGGGGTCAAAGTTGGCACATTTATAGCTAGATTTTCCAGAGTCAATTTGCTTCTTAAATTAATTTAATCGATAAACAGAGACCAGAGAAATCAGGAATTCAATTTGAAATTTCTTTCATTTTCTTAAAACCTTCATATCTTCTAAACGGAGCGTCGTAGAGGGGTCAAAGTTGGCACATTTATAGCTAGATTTTCCAGAGTCAATTTGCTTCTTAAATTAATTTAATCGATAAACAGAGACCAGAGAAATCAGGAATTCAATTTGAAATTTCTTTCATTTTCTTAAAACCTTCATATCTTCTAAACGGAGCGTCGTAGAGGGGTCAAAGTTGGCACATTTATAGCTGGATTTTCCAGAGTCAATTTGCTTTCTAAATTAATTTAATCGATAAACGGAGACCAGAGAAATCTAGAATTCAATTTGAAATTTCTATCATTTTCTAAAAACCTTCATGTCTTCTAAACGGAGCGTCGTAGAGGGGTCAAAGTTGGCACATTTATAGCTGGATTTTCCAGAGTCAATTAGCCTTTTAAATTAATTTAATCGATAAACGAGGACCAGAGGAATCAAGATCTCAATTTGAAATTTCTTTAATTTTCTAAAAACCTTCATATATTCTAAACGGAGCGTCGTAGAGGGATCAAAGTTGGCACATTTATAGCTGGATTTTCCAGAGTCAGTTTGCCTTTTAAATTAATTTAATCGATAAACGAGGACCAGAGGAATCAAGATCTCAATTTGAAATTTCTTTAATTTTCTAAAAACCTTCATATCTTCTAAACGGAGCGTCGTAGAGTGGTCAAAGTTGGCACATTTATAGCTGGATTTTCCAGAGTCAATTTGCCATCTAAATTAATTTAATCGATAAACGGAGACCAGAGAAATCAAGAATTCAATTTGAAATTTCTTTCATTTTCTAAAAACCTTCATATCTTCTAAACGGAGCGTCGTAGAGGGGTCAAAGTTGGCACATTTATAGCTGGATTTTCCAGAGTCAATTTGCATTCTAAATTAATTTAATCGATAAACGGAGACCAGAGAAATCAAGAATTCAATTTGAAATTTCTTTCATTTTCTTAAAACCTTCATATCTTCTAAACGGAGCGTCGTAGAGGGGTCAAAGTTGGCACATTTATAGCTAGATTTTCCAGAGTCAATTTGCTTCTTAAATTAATTTAATCGATAAACAGAGACCAGAGAAATCAGGAATTCAATTTGAAATTTCTTTCATTTTCTTAAAACCTTCATATCTTCTAAACGGAGCGTCGTAGAGGGGTCAAGGTTGGCACATTTATAGCTGGATTTTCCAGAGTCAATTTGCCATCTAAATTAATTTAATCGATAAACGGAGACCAGAGAAATAAAGAATTCAATTTCAAATTTCTTTCATTTTCTTAAAACCTTCATATCTTCTAAACGGAGCGTCGTAGAGGGGTCAAAGTTGGCACATTTATAGCTAGATTTTCCAGAGTCAATTTGCTTCTTAAATTAATTTAATCGATAAACAGAGACCAGAGAAATCAGGAATTCAATTTGAAATTTCTTTCATTTTCTTAAAACCTTCATATCTTCTAAACGGAGCGTCGTAGAGGGGTCAAAGTTGGCACATTTATAGCTAGATTTTCCAGAGTCAATTTGCTTCTTAAATTAATTTAATCGATAAACAGAGACCAGAGAAATCAGGAATTCAATTTGAAATTTCTTTCATTTTCTTAAAACCTTCATATCTTCTAAACGGAGCGTCGTAGAGGGGTCAAAGTTGGCACATTTATAGCTGGATTTTCCAGAGTCAATTTGCTTTCTAAATTAATTTAATCGATAAACGGAGACCAGAGAAATCTAGAATTTAATTTGAAATTTCTATCATTTTCTAAAAACCTTCATGTCTTCTAAACGGAGCGTCGTAGAGGGGTCAAAGTTGGCACATTTATAGCTGGATTTTCCAGAGTCAATTTGCCTTCTAAATTAATTTAATCGATAAACGGAGACCAGAGAAATCTAGAATTCAATTTGAAATTTCTATCATTTTCTAAAAACCTTCATGTCTTCTAAACGGAGCGTCGTAGAGGGGTCAAAGTTGGCACATTTATAGCTGGATTTTCCAGAGTCAATTAGCCTTTTAAATTAATTTAATCGATAAACGAGGACCAGAGGAATCAAGATCTCAATTTGAAATTTCTTTAATTTTCTAAAAACCTTCATATCTTCTAAACGGAGCGTCGTAGAGGGGTCAAAGTTGGCACATTTATAGCTGGATTTTCCAGAGTCAATTTGCCTTCTAAATTAATTTAATCGATAAACGGAGACCAGAGAAATCAAGAATTCAATTTGAAATTTCTTTAATTTTCTAAAAACCTTCATATCTTCTAAACGGAGCGTCGTAGAGGGTTCAAAGTTGGCACATTTATAGCTGGATTTTCCAGAGTCAATTTGCCATCTAAATTAATTTAATCGATAAACGGAGACCAGAGAAATCAAGAATTCAATTTGAAATTTCTTTAATTTTTTAAAAACCTTCATATCTTCTAAACGGAGCGTCGTAGAGGGGTCAAAGTTGGCACATTTATAGCTGGATTTTCCAGAGTCAGTTTGCCTTTTAAATTAATTTAATCGATAAACGAGGACCAGAGGAATCAAGATCTCAATTTGAAATTTCTTTAATTTTCTAAAAACCTTCATATCTTCTAAACGGAGCGTCGTAGAGGGTTCAAAGTTGGCACATTTATAGCTGGATTTTCCAGAGTCAATTTGCCATCTAAATTAATTTACTCGATAAACGGAGACCAGAGAAATCAAGAATTCAATTTGAAATTTCTTTCATTTTCTAAAAACCTTCATATCTTCTAAACGGAGCGTCGTAGAGGGGTCAAAGTTGGCACATTTATAGCTGGATTTTCCAGAGTCAATTTGTCTTCTAAATTAATTTAATCGATAAACGGAGACCAGAGAAATCAAGAATTCAATTTGAAATTTCTTTCATTTTCTAAAAACCTTCATATCTTCTAAACGGAGCGTCGTAGAGGGGTCAAAGTTGGCACATTTATAGCTGGATTTTCCAGAGTCAATTTGCCTTTTAAATTAATTTAATCGATAAACGAGGACCAGAGGAATCAAGATCTCAATTTGAAATTTCTTTAATTTTCTAAAAACCTTCATATCTTCTAAACGGAGCGTCGTAGAGGGGTCAAAGTTTGCACATTTATAGCTGGATTTTCCAGAGTCAATTTGCCTTCTAAATTAATTTAATCGATAAACGGAGACCAGAGAAATCAAGAATTCAATTTGAAATTTCTTTCATTTTCTAAAAACCTTCATATCTTCTAAACGGAGCGTCGTAGAGGGTTCAAAGTTGGCACATTTATAGCTGGATTTTCCAGAGTCAATTTGCCATCTAAATTAATTTAATCGATAAACGGAGACCAGAGAAATCAAGAATTCAATTTGAAATTTCTTTCATTTTCTAAAAACCTTCATATCTTCTAAACGGAGCGTCGTAGAGGGATCAAAGTTGGCACATTTATAGCTGGATTTTCCAGAGTCAGTTTGCCTTTTAAATTAATTTAATCGATAATTTTCTAAAAACCTTCATGTCTCGATAAACGGAGACCAGAGAAATCAAGAATTCAATTTGAAATTTCTTTCATTTTCTAAAAACCTTCATATCTTCTAAACGGAGCGTCGTAGAGGGTTCAAAGTTGGCACATTTATAGCTGGATTTTCCAGAGTCAATTTGCCATCTAAATTAATTTAATCGATAAACGGAGACCAGAGAAATCAAGAATTCAATTTGAAATTTCTTTCATTTTCTAAAAACCTTCATATCTTCTAAACGGAGCGTCGTAGAGGGTTCAAAGTTGGCACATTTATAGCTGGATTTTCCAGAGTCAATTTGCCATCTAAATTAATTTAATCGATAAACGGAGACCAGAGAAATCAAGAATTTAATTTGAAATTTCTTCCATTTTCTAAAAACCTTCATATCTTCTAAACGGAGCGTCGTAGAGGGGTCAAAGTTGGCACATGTATAGCTGGATTTTTCAGAGTCAATTTGCCTTTTAAATTAATGTAATCGATAAACGAGGACCAGAGGAATCAAGATCTCAATTTAAAATTTCTTTAATTTTAAACGGAGACCAGAGAAATCAAGAATTCAATTTGAAATTTCTTCCATTTTCTAAAAACCTTCATATCTTCTAAACGGAGCGTCGTAGAGGGGTCAAAGTTGGCACATGTATAGCTGGATTTTTCAGAGTCAATTTGCCTTTTAAATTAATGTAATCGATAAACGAGGACCAGAGGAATCAAGATCTCAATTTAAAATTTCTTTAATTTTAAACGGAGACCAGAGAAATCAAGAATTCAATTTGAAATTTCTTTCATTTTCTTAAAACCTTCATATCTTCTAAACGGAGCGTCGTAGAGGGGTCAAAGTTGGCACATTTATAGCTAGATTTTCCAGAGTCAATTTGCTTCTTAAATTAATTTAATCGATAAACAGAGACCAGAGAAATCAGGAATTCAATTTGAAATTTCTTTCATTTTCTTAAAACCTTCATATCTTCTGAATCAAGAATTCAATTTGAAATTTCTTTCATCTTCTAAAAACCTTCATATCTTCTAAACGGAGCGTCGTAGAGGGGTCAAAGTTGGCACATGTATAGCTGGATTTTTCAGAGTCAATTTGCCTTTTAAATTAATGTAATCGATAAACGAGGACCAGAGGAATCAAGATCTCAATTTGAAATGTCTTTAATTTTAAACGGAGACCAGAGAAATCAAGAATTCAATTTGAAATTTCTTTCATTTTCTTAAAACCTTCATATCTTCTAAACGGAGCGTCGTAGAGGGGTCAAAGTTGGCACATTTATAGCTAGATTTTCCAGAGACAATTTGCTTCTTAAATTAATTTAATCGATAAACAGAGACCAGAGAAATCAGGAATTCAATTTGAAATTTCTTTCATTTTCTTAAAACCTTCATATCTTCTAAACGGAGCGTCGTAGAGGGGTCAAAGTTGGCACATTTATAGCTGGATTTTCCAGAGTCAATTTGCCATCTAAATTAATTTAATCGATAAACGGAGACCAGAGAAATCAAGAATTCAATTTGAAATTTCTTTCATTTTCTAAAAACCTTCATATCTTCTGAATCAAGAATTCAATTTGAAATTTCTTTCATCTTCTAAAAACCTTCAGGACCAGAGGAATCAAGATCTCAATTTGAAATTTCTTTAATTTTCTAAAAACCTTCATATGAATTTTCCAGAGTCAATTTGCCATCTTAATTAATTTAATCGATAAACGGAGACCAGAGAAATCAAGAATTCAATTTGAAATTTCTTTCATTTTCTAAAAACCTTCATATCTTCTAAACGGAGCGTCGTAGAGGGTTCAAAGTTGGCACATTTATAGCTGGATTTTCCAGAGTCAATTTGCCATCTAAATTATTTTAATCGATAAACGGAGACCAGAGAAATCAAGAATTCAATTTGAAATTTCTTTCATTTTCTAAAAACCTTCATATCTTCTAAACGGAGCGTCGTAGAGGGTTCAAAGTTGGCCATTTATAGCTGGATTTTCCAGAGTCAATTTGCCATCTAAATTAATTTAATCGATAAACGGAGACCAGAGAAATCAAGAATTCAATTTGAAATTTCTTTCATTTTCTAAAAACCTTCATATCTTCTAAACGGAGCGTCGTAGAGGGGTCAAAGTTGGCACATTTATAGCTGGATTTTCCAGAGTCAATTTGCCATCTAAATTAATTTACTCGATAAACGGAGACCAGAGAAATCAAGAATTCAATTTGAAATTTCTTTCATTTTCTAAAAACCTTCATATCTTCTAAACGGAGCGTCGTAGAGGGGTCAAAGTTGGCACATTTATAGCTGGATTTTCCAGAGTCAATTTGTCTTCTAAATTAATTTAATCGATAAACGGAGACCAGAGAAATCAAGAATTCAATTTGAAATTTCTTTCATTTTCTAAAAACCTTCATATCTTCTAAACGGAGCGTCGTAGAGGGGTCAAAGTTGGCACATTTATAGCTGGATTTTCCAGAGTCAATTTGCCTTTTAAATTAATTTAATCGATAAACGAGGACCAGAGGAATCAAGATCTCAATTTGAAATTTCTTTAATTTTCTAAAAACCTTCATATCTTCTAAACGGAGCGTCGTAGAGGGGTCAAAGTTTGCACATTTATAGCTGGATTTTCCAGAGTCAATTTGCCTTCTAAATTAATTTAATCGATAAACGGAGACCAGAGAAATCAAGAATTCAATTTGAAATTTCTTTCATTTTCTAAAAACCTTCATATCTTCTAAACGGAGCGTCGTAGAGGGTTCAAAGTTGGCACATTTATAGCTGGATTTTCCAGAGTCAATTTGCCATCTAAATTAATTTAATCGATAAACGGAGACCAGAGAAATCAAGAATTCAATTTGAAATTTCTTTCATTTTCTAAAAACCTTCATATCTTCTAAACGGAGCGTCGTAGAGGGATCAAAGTTGGCACATTTATAGCTGGATTTTCCAGAGTCAGTTTGCCTTTTAAATTAATTTAATCGATAATTTTCTAAAAACCTTCATGTCTCGATAAACGGAGACCAGAGAAATCAAGAATTCAATTTGAAATTTCTTTCATTTTCTAAAAACCTTCATATCTTCTAAACGGAGCGTCGTAGAGGGTTCAAAGTTGGCACATTTATAGCTGGATTTTCCAGAGTCAATTTGCCATCTAAATTAATTTAATCGATAAACGGAGACCAGAGAAATCAAGAATTCAATTTGAAATTTCTTTCATTTTCTAAAAACCTTCATATCTTCTAAACGGAGCGTCGTAGAGGGGTCAAAGTTGGCACATTTATAGCTGGATTTTCCAGAGTCAATTTGCCATCTAAATTAATTTACTCGATAAACGGAGACCAGAGAAATCAAGAATTCAATTTGAAATTTCTTTCATTTTCTAAAAACCTTCATATCTTCTAAACGGAGCGTCGTAGAGGGGTCAAAGTTGGCACATTTATAGCTGGATTTTCCAGAGTCAATTTGTCTTCTAAATTAATTTAATCGATAAACGGAGACCAGAGAAATCAAGAATTCAATTTGAAATTTCTTTCATTTTCTAAAAACCTTCATATCTTCTAAACGGAGCGTCGTAGAGGGGTCAAAGTTGGCACATTTATAGCTGGATTTTCCAGAGTCAATTTGCCTTTTAAATTAATTTAATCGATAAACGAGGACCAGAGGAATCAAGATCTCAATTTGAAATTTCTTTAATTTTCTAAAAACCTTCATATCTTCTAAACGGAGCGTCGTAGAGGGGTCAAAGTTTGCACATTTATAGCTGGATTTTCCAGAGTCAATTTGCCTTCTAAATTAATTTAATCGATAAACGGAGACCAGAGAAATCAAGAATTCAATTTGAAATTTCTTTCATTTTCTAAAAACCTTCATATCTTCTAAACGGAGCGTCGTAGAGGGTTCAAAGTTGGCACATTTATAGCTGGATTTTCCAGAGTCAATTTGCCATCTAAATTAATTTAATCGATAAACGGAGACCAGAGAAATCAAGAATTCAATTTGAAATTTCTTTCATTTTCTAAAAACCTTCATATCTTCTAAACGGAGCGTCGTAGAGGGATCAAAGTTGGCACATTTATAGCTGGATTTTCCAGAGTCAGTTTGCCTTTTAAATTAATTTAATCGATAATTTTCTAAAAACCTTCATGTCTCGATAAACGGAGACCAGAGAAATCAAGAATTCAATTTGAAATTTCTTTCATTTTCTAAAAACCTTCATATCTTCTAAACGGAGCGTCGTAGAGGGTTCAAAGTTGGCACATTTATAGCTGGATTTTCCAGAGTCAATTTGCCATCTAAATTAATTTAATCGATAAACGGAGACCAGAGAAATCAAGAATTCAATTTGAAATTTCTTTCATTTTCTAAAAACCTTCATATCTTCTAAACGGAGCGTCGTAGAGGGTTCAAAGTTGGCACATTTATAGCTGGATTTTCCAGAGTCAATTTGCCATCTAAATTAATTTAATCGATAAACGGAGACCAGAGAAATCAAGAATTCAATTTGAAATTTCTTCCATTTTCTAAAAACCTTCATATCTTCTAAACGGAGCGTCGTAGAGGGGTCAAAGTTGGCACATGTATAGCTGGATTTTTCAGAGTCAATTTGCCTTTTAAATTAATGTAATCGATAAACGAGGACCAGAGGAATCAAGATCTCAATTTAAAATTTCTTTAATTTTAAACGGAGACCAGAGAAATCAAGAATTCAATTTGTAATCGATAAACGAGGACCAGAGGAATCAAGATCTCAATTTGAAATGTCTTTAATTTTAAACGGAGACCAGAGAAATCAAGAATTCAATTTGAAATTTCTTTCATTTTCTTAAAACCTTCATATCTTCTAAACGGAGCGTCGTAGAGGGGTCAAAGTTGGCACATTTATAGCTAGATTTTCCAGAGACAATTTGCTTCTTAAATTAATTTAATCGATAAACAGAGACCAGAGAAATCAGGAATTCAATTTGAAATTTCTTTCATTTTCTTAAAACCTTCATATCTTCTAAACGGAGCGTCGTAGAGGGGTCAAAGTTGGCACATTTATAGCTGGATTTTCCAGAGTCAATTTGCCATCTAAATTAATTTAATCGATAAACGGAGACCAGAGAAATCAAGAATTCAATTTGAAATTTCTTTCATTTTCTAAAAACCTTCATATCTTCTGAATCAAGAATTCAATTTGAAATTTCTTTCATCTTCTAAAAACCTTCAGGACCAGAGGAATCAAGATCTCAATTTGAAATTTCTTTAATTTTCTAAAAACCTTCATATGAATTTTCCAGAGTCAATTTGCCATCTTAATTAATTTAATCGATAAACGGAGACCAGAGAAATCAAGAATTCAATTTGAAATTTCTTTCATTTTCTAAAAACCTTCATATCTTCTAAACGGAGCGTCGTAGAGGGTTCAAAGTTGGCACATTTATAGCTGGATTTTCCAGAGTCAATTTGCCATCTAAATTATTTTAATCGATAAACGGAGACCAGAGAAATCAAGAATTCAATTTGAAATTTCTTTCATTTTCTAAAAACCTTCATATCTTCTAAACGGAGCGTCGTAGAGGGTTCAAAGTTGGCCATTTATAGCTGGATTTTCCAGAGTCAATTTGCCATCTAAATTAATTTAATCGATAAACGGAGACCAGAGAAATCAAGAATTCAATTTGAAATTTCTTTCATTTTCTAAAAACCTTCATATCTTCTAAACGGAGCGTCGTAGAGGGGTCAAAGTTGGCACATTTATAGCTGGATTTTCCAGAGTCAATTTGCCTTTTAAATTAATGTAATCGATAAACGAGGACCAGAGGAATCAAGATCTCAATTTAAAATTTCTTTAATTTTAAACGGAGACCAGAGAAATCAAGAATTCAATTTGAAATTTCTTTCATTTTCTTAAAACCTTCATATCTTCTAAACGGAGCGTCGTAGAGGGGTCAAAGTTGGCACATTTATAGCTAGATTTTCCAGAGTCAATTTGCTTCTTAAATTAATTTAATCGATAAACAGAGACCAGAGAAATCAGGAATTCAATTTGAAATTTCTTTCATTTTCTTAAAACCTTCATATCTTCTGAATCAAGAATTCAATTTGAAATTTCTTTCATCTTCTAAAAACCTTCATATCTTCTAAACGGAGCGTCGTAGAGGGGTCAAAGTTGGCACATGTATAGCTGGATTTTTCAGAGTCAATTTGCCTTTTAAATTAATGTAATCGATAAACGAGGACCAGAGGAATCAAGATCTCAATTTGAAATGTCTTTAATTTTAAACGGAGACCAGAGAAATCAAGAATTCAATTTGAAATTTCTTTCATTTTCTTAAAACCTTCATATCTTCTAAACGGAGCGTCGTAGAGGGGTCAAAGTTGGCACATTTATAGCTAGATTTTCCAGAGACAATTTGCTTCTTAAATTAATTTAATCGATAAACAGAGACCAGAGAAATCAGGAATTCAATTTGAAATTTCTTTCATTTTCTTAAAACCTTCATATCTTCTAAACGGAGCGTCGTAGAGGGGTCAAAGTTGGCACATTTATAGCTGGATTTTCCAGAGTCAATTTGCCATCTAAATTAATTTAATCGATAAACGGAGACCAGAGAAATCAAGAATTCAATTTGAAATTTCTTTCATTTTCTAAAAACCTTCATATCTTCTGCATCAAGAATTCAATTTGAAATTTCTTTCATCTTCTAAAAACCTTCAGGACCAGAGGAATCAAGATCTCAATTTGAAATTTCTTTAATTTTCTAAAAACCTTCATATGAATTTTCCAGAGTCAATTTGCCATCTAAATTAATTTAATCGATAAACGGAGACCAGAGAAATCAAGAATTCAATTTGAAATTTCTTTCATTTTCTAAAAACCTTCATATCTTCTAAACGGAGCGTCGTAGAGGGTTCAAAGTTGGCACATTTATAGCTGGATTTTCCAGAGTCAATTTGCCATCTAAATTATTTTAATCGATAAACGGAGACCAGAGAAATCAAGAATTCAATTTGAAATTTCTTTCATTTTCTAAAAACCTTCATATCTTCTAAACGGAGCGTCGTAGAGGGTTCAAAGTTGGCCATTTATAGCTGGATTTTCCAGAGTCAATTTGCCATCTAAATTAATTTAATCGATAAACGGAGACCAGAGAAATCAAGAATTCAATTTGAAATTTCTTTCATTTTCTAAAAACCTTCATATCTTCTAAACGGAGCGTCGTAGAGGGGTCAAAGTTGGCACATTTATAGCTGGATTTTCCAGAGTCAATTTGCCTTCTAAATTAATTTAATCGATAAACGGAGACCAGAGAAATGAAGAATTCAATTTGAAATTTCTTTCATTTTCTAAAAACCTTCATATCTTCTAAACGGAGCGTCGTAGAGGGGTCAAAGTTGGCACATTTATAGCTGGATTTTCCAGAGTCAATTTGCCTTTTAAATTAATTTAATCGATAAACGAGGACCAGAGGAATCAAGATCTCAATTTGAAATTTCTTTAATTTTCTAAAAACCTTCATATCTTCTAAACGGAGCGTCGTAGAGGGGTCAAAGTTGGCACATTTATAGCTGGATTTTCCAGAGTCAATTTGCCTTCTAAATTAATTTAATCGATAAACGGAGACCAGAGAAATTAATTTAATCGATAAACGAGGACCAGAGGAATCAAGATCTCAATTTGAAATTTCTTTCATTTTCTAAAAACCTTCATATCTTCTGAATCAAGAATTCAATTTGAAATTTCTTTCATCTTCTAAAAACCTTCAGGACCAGAGGAATCAAGATCTCAATTTGAAATTTCTTTAATTTTCTAAAAACCTTCATATGAATTTTCCAGAGTCAATTTGCCATCTAAATTAATTTAATCGATAAACGGAGACCAGAGAAATCAAGAATTCAATTTGAAATTTCTTTCATTTTCTAAAAACCTTCATATCTTCTAA
Source organism: Dryomyza anilis (assembly GCA_951804985.1). Lineage (NCBI taxonomy): Eukaryota > Metazoa > Arthropoda > Insecta > Diptera > Dryomyzidae > Dryomyza > Dryomyza anilis. Next base: position 68,949,466 of record OX638134.1, on the reverse strand, counting down.
ACGGAGCGTCGTAGAGGGGTCAAAGTTGGCACATTTATAGCTGGATTTTCCAGAGTCAATTTGCCTTCTAAATTAATTTAATCGATAAACGGAGACCAGAGAAATGAAGAATTCAATTTGAAATTTCTTTCATTTTCTAAAAACCTTCATATCTTCTAAACGGAGCGTCGTAGAGGGGTCAAAGTTGGCACATTTATAGCTGGATTTTCCAGAGTCAATTTGCCTTTTAAATTAATTTAATCGATAAACGAGGACCAGAGGAATCAAGATCTCAATTTGAAATTTCTTTAATTTTCTAAAAACCTTCATATCTTCTAAACGGAGCGTCGTAGAGGGGTCAAAGTTGGCACATTTATAGCTGGATTTTCCAGAGTCAATTTGCCTTCTAAATTAATTTAATCGATAAACGGAGACCAGAGAAATTAATTTAATCGATAAACGAGGACCAGAGGAATCAAGATCTCAATTTGAAATTTCTTTCATTTTCTAAAAACCTTCATATCTTCTGAATCAAGAATTCAATTTGAAATTTCTTTCATCTTCTAAAAACCTTCAGGACCAGAGGAATCAAGATCTCAATTTGAAATTTCTTTAATTTTCTAAAAACCTTCATATGAATTTTCCAGAGTCAATTTGCCATCTAAATTAATTTAATCGATAAACGGAGACCAGAGAAATCAAGAATTCAATTTGAAATTTCTTTCATTTTCTAAAAACCTTCATATCTTCTAAACGGAGCGTCGTAGAGGGTTCAAAGTTGGCACATTTATAGCTGGATTTTCCAGAGTCAATTTGCCATCTAAATTAATTTAATCGATAAACGGAGACCAGAGAAATCAAGAATTCAATTTGAAATTTCTTTCATTTTATAAAAACCTTCATATCTTCTAAACGGAGCGTCGTAGAGGGGTCAAAGTTGGCACATTTATAGCTGGATTTTCCAGAGTCAATTTGCCATCTAAATTAATTTAATCGATAAACGGAGACCAGAGAAATCAAGAATTCAATTTGAAATTTCTTTCATTTTCTAAAAACCTTCATATCTTCTAAACGGAGCGTCGTAGAGGGGTCAAAGTTGGCACATGTATAGCTGGATTTTTCAGAGTCAATTTGCCTTTTAAATTAATGTAATCGATAAACGAGGACCAGAGGAATCAAGATCTCAATTTGAAATTTCTTTAATTTTAAACGGAGACCAGAGAAATCAAGAATTCAATTTGAAATTTCTTTCATTTTCTTAAAACCTTCATATCTTCTAAACGGAGCGTCGTAGAGGGGTCAAAGTTGGCACATTTATAGCTAGATTTTCCAGAGTCAATTTGCTTCTTAAATTAATTTAATCGATAAACAGAGACCAGAGAAATCAGGAATTCAATTTGAAATTTCTTTCATTTTCTTAAAACCTTCATATCTTCTAAACGGAGCGTCGTAGAGGGGTCAAAGTTGGCACATTTATAGCTGGATTTTCCAGAGTCAATTTGCCATCTAAATTAATTTAATCGATAAACGGAGACCAGAGAAATCAAGAATTCAATTTGAAATTTCTTTCATTTTCTAAAAACCTTCATATCTTCTGAATCAAGAATTCAATTTGAAATTTCTTTCATCTTCTAAAAACCTTCAGGACCAGAGGAATCAAGATCTCAATTTGAAATTTCTTTAATTTTCTAAAAACCTTCATATCTTCTAAACGGAGCGTCGTAGAGGGTTCAAAGTTGGCACATTTATAGCTGGATTTTCCAGAGTCAATTTGCCATCTAAATTAATTTAATCGATAAACGGAGACCAGAGAAATCAAGAATTCAATTTGAAATTTCTTTCATTTTCTAAAAACCTTCATATCTTCTAAACGGAGCGTCGTAGAGGGGTCAAAGTTGGCACATTTATAGCTGGATTTTCCAGAGTCAATTTGCCTTTTAAATTAATTTAATCGATAAACGAGGACCAGAGGAATCAAGATCTCAATTTGAAATTTCTTTAATTTTCTAAAAACCTTCATATCTTCTAAACGGAGCGTCGTAGAGGGGTCAAAGTTGGCACATTTATAGCTGGATTTTCCAGAGTCAATTTGCCTTCTAAATTAATTTAATCGATAAACGGAGACCAGAGAAATCAAGAATTCAATTTGAAATTTCTTTCATTTTCTAAAAACCTTCATATCTTCTAAACGGAGCGTCGTAGAGGGATCAAAGTTGGCACATTTATAGCTGGATTTTCCAGAGTCAGTTTGCCTTTTAAATTAATCAGAGGAATCAAGATCTCAATTTGAAATTTCTTTAATTTTCTAAAAACCTTCATATCTTCTAAACGGAGCGTCGTAGAGGGTTCAAAGTTGGCACATTTATAGCTGGATTTTCCAGAGTCAATTTGCCATCTAAATTAATTTAATCGATAAACGGAGACCAGAGAAATTAATTTAATCGATAAACGAAGACCAGAGGAATCAAGATCTCAATTTGAAATTTCTTTAATTTTCTAAAAACCTTCATATCTTCTAAACGGAGCGTCGTAGAGGGTTCAAAGTTGGCACATTTATAGCTGGATTTTCCAGAGTCAATTTGCCATCTAAATTAATCAAGAATTCAATTTGAAATTTCTTTCATTTTCTAAAAACCTTCATATCTTCTAAACGGAGCGTCGTAGAGGGGTCAAAGTTGGCACATTTATAGCTGGATTTTCCAGAGTCAATTTGCCTTCTAAATTAATTTAATCGATAAACGGAGACCAGAGAAATCAAGAATTCAATTTGAAATTTCTTTCATTTTCTAAAAACCTTCATATCTTCTAAACGGAGCGTCGTAGAGGGGTCAAAGTTGGCACATTTATAGCTGGATTTTCCAGAGTCAATTTGCGATCTAAATTAATTTAATCGATAAACGGAGACCAGAGAAATCAAGAATTCAATTTGAAATTTCTTTCATTTTCTAAAAACCTTCATATCTTCTAAACGGAGCGTCGTAGAGGGTTCAAAGTTGGCACATTTATAGCTGGATTTTCCAGAGTCAATTTGCCATCTAAATTAATTTAATCGATAAACGGAGACCAGAGAAATCAAGAATTCAATTTGAAATTTCTTTCATTTTCTAAAAACCTTCATATCTTCTAAACGGAGCGTCGTAGAGGGGTCAAAGTTGGCACATTTATAGCTGGATTTTCCAGAGTCAATTTGCGATCTAAATTAATTTAATCGATAAACGGAGACCAGAGAAATCAAGAATTCAATTTGAAATTTCTTTCATTTTCTAAAAACCTTCATATCTTCTGAATCAAGAATTCAATTTGAAATTTCTTTCATTAGCTTTCACATAGCTGGATTTTCCAGAGTCAATTTGCCATCTAAATTAATTTAATCGATAAACGGAGACCAGAGAAATCAAGAATTCAATTTGAAATTTCTTCCATTTTCTAAAAACCTTCATATCTTCTAAACGGAGCGTCGTAGAGGGGTCAAAGTTGGCACATTTATAGCTGGATTTTCCAGAGTCAGTTTGCCTTTTAAATTAATTTAATCGATAAACGAGGACCAGAGGAATCAAGATCTCAATTTGAAATTTCTTTAATTTTCTAAAAACCTTCATATCTTCTAAACGGAGCGTCGTAGAGGGGTCAAAGTTCGCACATTTATAGCTGGATTTTCCAGAGTCAATTTGCCTTCTAAATTAATTTAATCGATAAACGGAGACCAGAGAAATCAAGAATTCAATTTGAAATTTCTTTCATTTTCTAAAAACCTTCATATCTTCTAAACGGAGCGTCGTAGAGGGTTCAAAGTTGGCACATTTATAGCTGGATTTTCCAGAGTCAATTTGCCATCTAAATTAATTTAATCGATAAACGGAGACCAGAGAAATCAAGAATTCAATTTGAAATTTCTTTCATTTTCTAAAAACCTTCATATCTTCTAAACGGAGCGTCGTAGAGGGATCAAAGTTGGCACATTTATAGCTGGATTTTCCAGAGTCAGTTTGCCTTTTAAATTAATTTAATCGATAAACGAGGACCAGAGGAATCAAGATCTCAATTTGAAATTTCTTTAATTTTCTAAAAACCTTCATGTCTCGATAAACGGAGCGTCGTAGAGGGGTCAAAGTTGGCACATTTATAGCTGGATTTTCCAGAGTCAATTTGCCTTTTAAATTAATTTAATCGATAAACGAGGACCAGAGGAATCAAGATCTCAATTTGAAATTTCTTTAATTTTCTAAAAACCTTCATATCTTCTAAACGGAGCGTCGTAGAGGGGTCAAAGTTGGCACATTTATAGCTGGATTTTCCAGAGTCAATTTGCCATCTAAATTAATTTAATCGATAAACGGAGACCAGAGAAATCAAGAATTCAATTTGAAATTTCTTTCATTTTCTAAAAACCTTCATATCTTCTAAACGGAGCGTCGTAGAGGGATCAAAGTTGGCACATTTATAGCTGGATTTTCCAGAGTCAGTTTGCCTTTTAAATTAATTTAATCGATAAACGAGGACCAGAGGAATCAAGATCTCAATTTGAAATTTCTTTAATTTTCTAAAAACCTTCATGTCTCGATAAACGGAGCGTCGTAGAGGGGTCAAAGTTGGCACATTTATAGCTGGATTTTCCAGAGTCAATTTGCCTTTTAAATTAATTTAATCGATAAACGAGGACCAGAGGAATCAAGATCTCAATTTGAAATTTCTTTAATTTTCTAAAAACCTTCATATCTTCTAAACGGAGCGTCGTAGAGGGGTCAAAGTTCGCACATTTATAGCTGGATTTTCCAGAGTCTCAATTTGAAATTTCTTTAATTTTAAACGGAGACCAGAGAAATCAAGAATTCAATTTGAAATTTCTTTCATTTTCTAAAAACCTTCATATCTTCTAAACGGAGCGTCGTAGAGGGTTCAAAGTTGGCACATTTATAGCTGGATTTTCCAGAGTCAATTTGCCATCTAAATTATTTTAATCGATAAACGGAGACCAGAGAAATCAAGAATTCAATTTGAAATTTCTTTCATTTTCTAAAAACCTTCATATCTTCTAAACGGAGCGTCGTAGAGGGGTCAAAGTTGGCACATGTATAGCTGGATTTTTCAGAGTCAATTTGCCTTTTAAATTAATGTAATCGATAAACGAGGACCAGAGGAATCAAGATCTCAATTTGAAATTTCTTTAATTTTAAACGGAGACCAGAGAAATCAAGAATTCAATTTGAAATTTCTTTCATTTTCTAAAAACCTTCATATCTTCTAAACGGAGCGTCGTAGAGGGTTCAAAGTTGGCACATTTATAGCTGGATTTTCCAGAGTCAATTTGCCATCTAAATTATTTTAATCGATAAACGGAGACCAGAGAAATCAAGAATTCAATTTGAAATTTCTTTCATTTTCTTAAAACCTTCATATCTTCTAAACGGAGCGTCGTAGAGGGGTCAAAGTTGGCACATTTATAGCTAGATTTTCCAGAGTCAATTTGCTTCTTAAATTAATTTAATCGATAAACAGAGACCAGAGAAATCAGGAATTCAATTTGAAATTTCTTTCATTTTCTTAAAACCTTCATATCTTCTGAATCAAGAATTCAATTTGAAATTTCTTTCATCTTCTAAAAACCTTCATATCTTCTAAACGGAGCGTCGTAGAGGGTTCAAAGTTGGCACATTTATAGCTGAATTTTCCAGAGTCAATTTGCCATCTAAATTAATTTAATCGATAAACGGAGACCAGAGAAATCAAGAATTCAATTTGAAATTTCTTTCATTTTCTAAAAACCTTCATATCTTCTAAACGGAGCGTCGTAGAGGGTTCAAAGTTGGCACATTTATAGCTGGATTTTCCAGAGTCAATTTGCCTTCGAAATTAATTTAATCGATAAACGGAGACCAGAGAAATCTAGAATTCAATTTGAAATTTCTATCATTTTCTAAAAACCTTCATATCTTCTAAACGGAGCGTCGTAGAGGGTTCAAAGTTGGCACATTTATAGCTGGATTTTCCAGAGTCAATTTGCCATCTAAATTAATTTAATCGATAAACGGAGACCAGAGAAATCAAGAATTCAATTTGAAATTTCTTTCATTTTCTAAAAACCTTCATATCTTCTAAACGGAGCGTCGTAGAGGGGTCAAAGTTGGCACATTTATAGCTGGATTTTCCAGAGTCAATTTGCCTTCTAAATTAATTTAATCGATAAACGGAGACCAGAGAAATCAAGAATTCAATTTGAAATTTCTTTCATTTTCTAAAAACCTTCATATCTTCTAAACGGAGCGTCGTAGAGGGGTCAAAGTTGGCACATGTATAGCTGGATTTTTCAGAGTCAATTTGCCTTTTAAATTAATGTAATCGATAAACGAGGACCAGAGGAATCAAGATCTCAATTTGAAATTTCTTTAATTTTAAACGGAGACCAGAGAAATCAAGAATTCAATTTGAAATTTCTTTCATTTTCTAAAAACCTTCATATCTTCTAAACGGAGCGTCGTAGAGGGTTCAAAGTTGGCACATTTATAGCTGGATTTTCCAGAGTCAATTTGCCATCTAAATTATTTTAATCGATAAACGGAGACCAGAGAAATCAAGAATTCAATTTGAAATTTCTTTCATTTTCTAAAAACCTTCATATCTTCTAAACGGAGCGTCGTAGAGGGTTCAAAGTTGGCACATTTATAGCTGGATTTTCCAGAGTCAATTTGCCATCTAAATTAATTTAATCGATAAACGGAGACCAGAGAAATCAAGAATTCAATTTGAAATTTCTTTCATTTTCTAAAAACCTTCATATCTTCTAAACGGAGCGTCGTAGAGGGGTCAAAGTTGGCACATTTATAGCTGGATTTTCCAGAGTCAATTTGCCTTCTAAATTAATTTAATCGATAAACGGAGACCAGAGAAATCAAGAATTCAATTTGAAATTTCTTTCATTTTCTTAAAACCTTCATATCTTCTAAACGGAGCGTCGTAGAGGGGTCAAAGTTGGCACATGTATAGCTGGATTTTCCAGAGTCAATTTGCCTTCTAAATTAATTTAATCGATAAACGGAGACCAGAGAAATCAAGAATTCAATTTGAAATTTCTTTCATTTTCTAAAAACCTTCATATCTTCTAAACGGAGCGTCGTAGAGGGTTCAAAGTTGGCACATTTATAGCTGGATTTTCCAGAGTCAATTTGCCATCTAAATTAATTTAATCGATAAACGGAGACCAGAGAAATCAAGAATTCAATTTGAAATTTCTTTCATTTTCTAAAAACCTTCATATCTTCTAAACGGAGCGTCGTAGAGGGGTCAAAGTTGGCACATTTATAGCTGGATTTTCCAGAGTCAATTTGCGATCTAAATTAATTTAATCGATAAACGGAGACCAGAGAAATCAAGAATTCAATTTGAAATTTCTTTCATTTTCTAAAAACCTTCATATCTTCTGAATCAAGAATTCAATTTGAAATTTCTTTCATTAGCTTTCACATAGCTGGATTTTCCAGAGTCAATTTGCCTTCTAAATTAATTTAATCGATAAACGGAGACCAGAGAAATCAAGAATTCAATTTGAAATTTCTTTCATTTTCTAAAAACCTTCATATCTTCTAAACGGAGCGTCGTAGAGGGGTCAAAGTTGGCACATGTATAGCTTTTTCAGAGTCAATTTGCCTTTTAAATTAATGTAATCGATAAACGAGGACCAGAGGAATCAAGATCTCAATTTGAAATTTCTTTAATTTTAAACGGAGACCAGAGAAATCAAGAATTCAATTTGAAATTTCTTTCATTTTCTTAAAACCTTCATATCTTCTAAACGGAGCGTCGTAGAGGGGTCAAAGTTGGCACATTTATAGCTAGATTTTCCAGAGTCAATTTGCTTCTTAAATTAATTTAATCGATAAACAGAGACCAGAGAAATCAGGAATTCAATTTGAAATTTCTTTCATTTTCTTAAAACCTTCATATCTTCTGAATCAAGAATTCAATTTGAAATTTCTTTCATCTTCTAAAAACCTTCATATCTTCTAAACGGAGCGTCGTAGAGGGTTCAAAGTTGGCACATTTATAGCTGAATTTTCCAGAGTCAATTTGCCATCTAAATTAATTTAATCGATAAACGGAGACCAGAGAAATCAAGAATTCAATTTGAAATTTCTTTCATTTTCTAAAAACCTTCATATCTTCTAAACGGAGCGTCGTAGAGGGTTCAAAGTTGGCACATTTATAGCTGGATTTTCCAGAGTCAATTTGCCTTCGAAATTAATTTAATCGATAAACGGAGACCAGAGAAATCTAGAATTCAATTTGAAATTTCTTTCATTTTCTAAAAACCCTCATATCTTCTAAACGGAGCGTCGTAGAGGGGTCAAAGTTGGCACATTTATAGCTGGATTTTCCAGAGTCAATTTGCCTTCTAAATTAATTTAATCGATAAACGGAGACCAGAGAAATCAAGAATTCAATTTGAAATTTCTTTCATTTTCTAAAAACCTTCATATCTTCTAAACGGAGCGTCGTAGAGGGGTCAAAGTTGGCACATGTATAGCTGGATTTTTCAGAGTCAATTTGCCTTTTAAATTAATGTAATCGATAAACGAGGACCAGAGGAATCAAGATCTCAATTTGAAATTTCTTTAATTTTAAACGGAGACCAGAGAAATCAAGAATTCAATTTGAAATTTCTTTCATTTTCTTAAAACCTTCATATCTTCTAAACGGAGCGTCGTAGAGGGGTCAAAGTTGGCACATGTATAGCTGGATTTTCCAGAGTCAATTTGCCTTCTAAATTAATTTAATCGATAAACGGAGACCAGAGAAATCAAGAATTCAATTTGAAATTTCTTTCATTTTCTAAAAACCTTCATATCTTCTAAACGGAGCGTCGTAGAGGGTTCAAAGTTGGCACATTTATAGCTGGATTTTCCAGAGTCAATTTGCCATCTAAATTAATTTAATCGATAAACGGAGACCAGAGAAATCAAGAATTCAATTTGAAATTTCTTTCATTTTCTAAAAACCTTCATATCTTCTAAACGGAGCGTCGTAGAGGGGTCAAAGTTGGCACATTTATAGCTGGATTTTCCAGAGTCAATTTGCGATCTAAATTAATTTAATCGATAAACGGAGACCAGAGAAATCAAGAATTCAATTTGAAATTTCTTTCATTTTCTAAAAACCTTCATATCTTCTGAATCAAGAATTCAATTTGAAATTTCTTTCATTAGCTTTCACATAGCTGGATTTTCCAGAGTCAATTTGCCATCTAAATTAATTTAATCGATAAACGGAGACCAGAGAAAGTTGGCACATGTATAGCTGGATTTTTCAGAGTCAATTTGCCTTTTAAATTAATGTAATCGATAAACGAGGACCAGAGGAATCAAGATCTCAATTTGAAATTTCTTTAATTTTAAACGGAGACCAGAGAAATCAAGAATTCAATTTGAAATTTCTTTCATTTTCTAAAAACCTTCATATCTTCTAAACGGAGCGTCGTAGAGGGTTCAAAGTTGGCACATTTATAGCTGGATTTTCCAGAGTCAATTTGCCATCTAAATTATTTTAATCGATAAACGGAGACCAGAGAAATCAAGAATTCAATTTGAAATTTCTTTCATTTTCTAAAAACCTTCATATCTTCTAAACGGAGCGTCGTAGAGGGTTCAAAGTTGGCACATTTATAGCTGGATTTTCCAGAGTCAATTTGCCATCTAAATTAATTTAATCGATAAACGGAGACCAGAGAAATCAAGAATTCAATTTGAAATTTCTTTCATTTTCTAAAAACCTTCATATCTTCTAAACGGAGCGTCGTAGAGGGGTCAAAGTTGGCACATTTATAGCTGGATTTTCCAGAGTCAATTTGCCTTCTAAATTAATTTAATCGATAAACGGAGACCAGAGAAATCAAGAATTCAATTTGAAATTTCTTTCATTTTCTAAAAACCTTCATATCTTCTAAACGGAGCGTCGTAGAGAGGTCAAAGTTGGCACATGTATAGCTGGATTTTTCAGAGTCAATTTGCCTTTTAAATTAATGTAATCGATAAACGAGGACCAGAGGAATCAAGATCTCAATTTGAAATTTCTTTAATTTTAAACGGAGACCAGAGAAATCAAGAATTCAATTTGAAATTTCTTTCATTTTCTTAAAACCTTCATATCTTCTAAACGGAGCGTCGTAGAGGGGTCAAAGTTGGCACATTTATAGCTAGATTTTCCGGAGTCAATTTGCTTCTTAAATTAATTTAATCGATAAACAGAGACCAGAGAAATCAGGAATTCAATTTGAAATTTCTTTCATTTTCTTAAAACCTTCATATCTTCTAAACGGAGCGTCGTAGAGGGGTCAAAGTTGGCACATTTATAGCTGGATTTTCCAGAGTCAATTTGCCTTCTAAATTAATTTAATCGATAAACGGAGACCAGAGAAATCTAGAATTCAATTTGAAATTTCTATCATTTTCTAAAAACCTTCATATCTTCTAAACGGAGCGTCGTAGAGGGGTCAAAGTTGGCACATTTATAGCTGGATTTTCCAGAGTCAATTTGCCTTTTAAATTAATGTAATCGATAAACGAGGACCAGAGGAATCAAGATCTCAATTTGAAATTTCTTTAATTTTCTAAAAACCTTCATATCTTCTAAACGGAGCGTCGAAGAGGGGTCAAAGTTGGCACATTTATAGCTGGATTTTCCAGAGTCAATTTGCCATCTAAATTAATTTAATCGATAAACGGAGACCAGAGAAATCAAGAATTCAATTTGAAATTTCTTTCATTTTCTTAAAACCTTCATATCTTCTAAACGGAGCGTCGTAGAGGGGTCAAAGTTGGCACATTTATAGCTAGATTTTCCAGAGTCAATTTGCTTCTTAAATTAATTTAATCGATAAACAGAGACCAGAGAAATCAGGAATTCAATTTGAAATTTCTTTCATTTTCTTAAAACCTTCATATCTTCTAAACGGAGCGTCGTAGAGGGGTCAAAGTTGGCACATTTATAGCTGGATTTTCCAGAGTCAATTTGCCATCTAAATTAATTTAATCGATAAACGGAGACCAGAGAAATCAAGAATTCAATTTGAAATTTCTTTCATTTTCTAAAAACCTTCATATCTTCTAAACGGAGCGTCGTAGAGGGGTCAAAGTTGGCACATTTATAGCTGGATTTTCCAGAGTCAATTTGCCTTTTAAATTAATGTAATCGATAAACGAGGACCAGAGGAATCAAGATCTCAATTTGAAATTTCTTTCATTTTCTAAAAACCTTCATATCTTCTAAACGGAGCGTCGTAGAGGGGTCAAAGTTGGCACATTTATAGCTGGATTTTCCAGAGTCAATTTGCCATCTAAATTAATTTAATCGATAAACGGAGACCAGAGAAATCAAGAATTCAATTTGAAATTTCTTTCATTTTCTAAAAACCTTCATATCTTCTAAACGGAGCGTCGTGGAGGGTTCAAAGTTGGCACATTTATAGCTGGATTTTCCAGAGTCAATTTGCCATCTAAATTAATTTAATCGATAAACGGAGACCAGAGAAATCAAGAATTCAATATGAAATTTCTTTCATTTTCTAAAAACCTTCATATCTTCTAAACAGAGCGTCGTAGAGGGGTCAAAGTTGGCACATTTATAGCTGGATTTTCCAGAGTCAATTTGCCTTTTAAATTAATGTAATCGATAAACGAGGACCAGAGGAATCAAGATCTCAATTTGAAATTTCTTTAATTTTCTAAAAACCTTCATATCTTCTAAACGGAGCGTCGTAGAGGGGTCAAAGTTGGCACATTTATAGCTGGATTTTCCAGAGTCAATTTGCCTTCTAAATTAATTTAATCGATAAACGGAGACCAGAGAAATCAAGAATTCAATTTGAAATTTCTTTCATTTTCTTAAAACCTTCATATCTTCTAAACGGAGCGTCGTAGAGGGGTCAAAGTTGGCACATGTATAGCTGGATTTTCCAGAGTCAATTTGCCTTCTAAATTAATTTAATCGATAAACGGAGACCAGAGAAATCAAGAAATCAATTTGAAATTTCTTTCATTTTCTAAAAACCTTCATATCTTCTAAACGGAGCGTCGTGGAGGGTTCAAAGTTGGCACATTTATAGCTGGATTTTCCAGAGTCAATTTGCCTTCTAAATTAATTTAATCGATAAACGGAGACCAGAGAAATCAAGAATTCAATTTGAAATTTCTTTCATTTTCTAAAAACCTTCATATCTTCTAAACGGAGCGTCGTAGAGGGGTCAAAGTTGGCACATTTATAGCTGGATTTTCCAGAGTCAATTTGCCTTTTAAATTAATGTAATCGATAAACGAGGACCAGAGAAATCAAGATCTCAATTTGAAATTTCTTTCATTTTCTAAAAACCTTCATATCTTCTAAACGGAGCGTCGTAGAGGGGTCAAAGTTGGCACATTTATAGCTGGATTTTCCAGAGTCAATTTGCCATCTAAATTAATTTAATCGATAAACGGAGACCAGAGAAATCAAGAATTCAATTTGAAATTTCTTTCATTTTCTAAAAACCTTCATATCTTCTAAACGGAGCGTCGTAGAGGGGTCAAAGTTGGCACATTTATAGCTGGATTTTCCAGAGTCAATTTGCCTTCTAAATTAATTTAATCGATAAACGGAGACCAGAGAAATCTAGAATTCAATTTGAAATTTCTATCATTTTCTAAAAACCTTCATATCTTCTAAACGGAGCGTCGTAGAGGGGTCAAAGTTGGCACATTTATAGCTGGATTTTCCAGAGTCAATTTGCCATCTAAATTAATTTAATCGATAAACGGAGACCAGAGAAATGAAGAATTCAATTTGAAATTTCTTTCATTTTCTAAAAACCTCCATATCTTCTAAACGGAGCGTCGTAGAGGGTTCAAAGTTGGCACATTTATAGCTGGATTTTCCAGAGTCAATTTGCCATCTAAATTAATTTAATCGATAAACGGAGACCAGAGAAATCAAGAATTCAATTTGAAATTTCTTTCATTTTCTAAAAACCTTCATATCTTCTAAACGGAGCGTCGTAGAGGGGTCAAAGTTGGCACATTTATAGCTGGATTTTCCAGAGTCAATTTGCCATCTAAATTAATTTAATCGATAAACGGAGACCAGAGAAATCAAGAATTCAATTTGAAATTTCTTTCATTTTCTAAAAACCTTCATATCTTCTAAACGGAGCGTCGTAGAGGGGTCAAAGTTGGCACATTTATAGCTGGATTTTCCAGCGTCAATTTGCCTTCTAAATTAATTTAATCGATAAACGGAGACCAGAGAAATCAAGAATTCAATTTGAAATTTCTTTCATTTTCTAAAAACCTTCATATCTTCTAAACGGAGCGTCGTAGAGGGGTCAAAGTTGGCACATTTATAGCTGGATTTTCCAGAGTCAATTTGCGATCTAAATTAATTTAATCGATAAACGGAGACCAGAGAAATCAAGAATTCAATTTGAAATTTCTTTCATTTTCTAAAAACCTTCATATCTTCTAAACGGAGCGTCGTAGAGGGTTCAAAGTTGGCACATTTCAATTTGCCATCTAAATTAATTTAATCGATAAACGGAGACCAGAGAAATCAAGAATTCAATATGAAATTTCTTTCATTTTCTAAAAACCTTCATATCTTCTAAACAGAGCGTCGTAGAGGGGTCAAAGTTGGCACATTTATAGCTGGATTTTCCAGAGTCAATTTGCCTTTTAAATTAATGTAATCGATAAACGAGGACCAGGGGAATCAAGATCTCAATTTGAAATTTCTTTAATTTTCTAAAAACCTTCATATCTTCTAAACGGAGCGTCGTAGAGGGGTCAAAGTTGGCACATTTATAGCTGGATTTTCCAGAGTCAATTTGCCTTCTAAATTAATTTAATCGATAAACGGAGACCAGAGAAATCAAGAATTCAATTTGAAATTTCTTTCATTTTCTTAAAACCTTCATATCTTCTAAACGGAGCGTCGTAGAGGGGTCAAAGTTGGCACATGTATAGCTGGATTTTCCAGAGTCAATTTGCCTTCTAAATTAATTTAATCGATAAACGGAGACCAGAGAAATCAAGAATTCAATTTGAAATTTCTTTCATTTTCTAAAAACCTTCATATCTTCTAAACGGAGCGTCGTGGAGGGTTCAAAGTTGGCACATTTATAGCTGGATTTTCCAGAGTCAATTTGCCTTCTAAATTAATTTAATCGATAAACGGAGACCAGAGAAATCAAGAATTCAATTTGAAATTTCTTTCATTTTCTAAAAACCTTCATATCTTCTAAACGGAGCGTCGTAGAGGGGTCAAAGTTGGCACATTTATAGCTGGATTTTCCAGAGTCAATTTGCCTTTTAAATTAATGTAATCGATAAACGAGGACCAGAGAAATCAAGATCTCAATTTGAAATTTCTTTCATTTTCTAAAAACCTTCATATCTTCTAAACGGAGCGTCGTAGAGGGGTCAAAGTTGGCACATTTATAGCTGGATTTTCCAGAGTCAATTTGCCATCTAAATTAATTTAATCGATAAACGGAGACCAGAGAAATCAAGAATTCAATTTGAAATTTCTTTCATTTTCTAAAAACCTTCATATCTTCTAAACGGAGCGTCGTAGAGGGGTCAAAGTTGGCACATTTATAGCTGGATTTTCCAGAGTCAATTTGCCTTCTAAATTAATTTAATCGATAAACGGAGACCAGAGAAATCTAGAATTCAATTTGAAATTTCTATCATTTTCTAAAAACCTTCATATCTTCTAAACGGAGCGTCGTAGAGGGGTCAAAGTTGGCACATTTATAGCTGGATTTTCCAGAGTCAATTTGCCATCTAAATTAATTTAATCGATAAACGGAGACCAGAGAAATGAAGAATTCAATTTGAAATTTCTTTCATTTTCTAAAAACCTCCATATCTTCTAAACGGAGCGTCGTAGAGGGTTCAAAGTTGGCACATTTATAGCTGGATTTTCCAGAGTCAATTTGCCATCTAAATTAATTTAATCGATAAACGGAGACCAGAGAAATCAAGAATTCAATTTGAAATTTCTTTCATTTTCTAAAAACCTTCATATCTTCTAAACGGAGCGTCGTAGAGGGGTCAAAGTTGGCACATTTATAGCTGGATTTTCCAGAGTCAATTTGCCATCTAAATTAATTTAATCGATAAACGGAGACCAGAGAAATCAAGAATTCAATTTGAAATTTCTTTCATTTTCTAAAAACCTTCATATCTTCTAAACGGAGCGTCGTAGAGGGGTCAAAGTTGGCACATTTATAGCTGGATTTTCCAGCGTCAATTTGCCTTCTAAATTAATTTAATCGATAAACGGAGACCAGAGAAATCAAGAATTCAATTTGAAATTTCTTTCATTTTCTAAAAACCTTCATATCTTCTAAACGGAGCGTCGTAGAGGGGTCAAAGTTGGCACATTTATAGCTGGATTTTCCAGAGTCAATTTGCGATCTAAATTAATTTAATCGATAAACGGAGACCAGAGAAATCAAGAATTCAATTTGAAATTTCTTTCATTTTCTAAAAACCTTCATATCTTCTAAACGGAGCGTCGTAGAGGGTTCAAAGTTGGCACATTTATAGCTGGATTTTCCAGAGTCAATTTGCCATCTAAATTAATTTAATCGATAAACGGAGACCAGAGAAATCAAGAATTCAATTTGAAATTTCTTTCATTTTCTAAAAACCTTCATATCTTCTAAACGGAGCGTCGTAGAGGGGTCAAGTTGGAACATTTATAGCTGGATTTTCCAGAGTCAATTTGCCTTTTAAATTAATTTAATCGATAAACGAGGACCAGAGGAATCAAGATCTCAATTTGAAATTTCTTTAATTTTCTAAAAACCTTCAATCTAGAATTCAATTTGAAATTTCTATCATTTTCTAAAAACCTTCATATCTTCTAAACGGAGCGTCGTAGAGGGGTCAAAGTTGGCACATTTATAGCTGGATTTTCCAGAGTCAATTTGCCATCTAAATTAATTTAATCGATAAACGGAGACCAGAGAAATGAAGAATTCAATTTGAAATTTCTTTCATTTTCTAAAAACCTCCATATCTTCTAAACGGAGCGTCGTAGAGGGTTCAAAGTTGGCACATTTATAGCTGGATTTTCCAGAGTCAATTTGCCATCTAAATTAATTTAATCGATAAACGGAGACCAGAGAAATCAAGAATTCAATTTGAAATTTCTTTCATTTTCTAAAAACCTTCATATCTTCTAAACGGAGCGTCGTAGAGGGGTCAAAGTTGGCACATTTATAGCTGGATTTTCCAGAGTCAATTTGCCATCTAAATTAATTTAATCGATAAACGGAGACCAGAGAAATCAAGAATTCAATTTGAAATTTCTTTCATTTTCTAAAAACCTTCATATCTTCTAAACGGAGCGTCGTAGAGGGGTCAAAGTTGGCACATTTATAGCTGGATTTTCCAGCGTCAATTTGCCTTCTAAATTAATTTAATCGATAAACGGAGACCAGAGAAATCAAGAATTCAATTTGAAATTTCTTTCATTTTCTAAAAACCTTCATATCTTCTAAACGGAGCGTCGTAGAGGGGTCAAAGTTGGCACATTTATAGCTGGATTTTCCAGAGTCAATTTGCGATCTAAATTAATTTAATCGATAAACGGAGACCAGAGAAATCAAGAATTCAATTTGAAATTTCTTTCATTTTCTAAAAACCTTCATATCTTCTAAACGGAGCGTCGTAGAGGGTTCAAAGTTGGCACATTTATAGCTGGATTTTCCAGAGTCAATTTGCCATCTAAATTAATTT
Organism: Dryomyza anilis; assembly: GCA_951804985.1. Classification (NCBI taxonomy): domain Eukaryota; kingdom Metazoa; phylum Arthropoda; class Insecta; order Diptera; family Dryomyzidae; genus Dryomyza; species Dryomyza anilis. The sequence goes on along the minus strand of OX638134.1, from coordinate 68,932,721 downwards.
AATCGATAAACGGAGACCAGAGAAATCAAGAATTCAATTTGAAATTTCTTTCATTTTCTAAAAACCTTCATATCTTCTAAACGGAGCGTCGTAGAGGGGTCAAGTTGGAACATTTATAGCTGGATTTTCCAGAGTCAATTTGCCTTTTAAATTAATTTAATCGATAAACGAGGACCAGAGGAATCAAGATCTCAATTTGAAATTTCTTTAATTTTCTAAAAACCTTCATATCTTCTGAATCAAGAATTCAATTTGAAATTTCTTTCATTTTCTAAAAACCTTCATATCTTCTAAACGGAGCGTCGTAGAGGGGTCAAAGTTGGCACATGTATAGCTGGATTTTTCAGAGTCAATTTGCCTTTTAAATTAATGTAATCGATAAACGAGGACCAGAGGAATCAAGATCTCAATTTGAAATTTCTCTCATTTTCTAAAAACCTTCATATCTTCTAAACGGAGCGTCGTAGAGGGGTCAAGTTGGAACATTTATAGCTGGATTTTCCAGAGTCAATTTGCCTTTTAAATTAATTTAATCGATAAACGAGGACCAGAGGAATCAAGATCTCAATTTGAAATTTCTTTAATTTTCTAAAAACCTTCATATCTTCTGAATCAAGAATTCAATTTGAAATTTCTTTCATTTTCTAAAAACCTTCATATCTTCTAAACGGAGCGTCGTAGAGGGTTCAAAGTTGGCACATTTATAGCTGGATTTTCCAGAGTCAATTTGCCATCTAAATTAATTTAATCGATAAACGGAGACCAGAGAAATCAAGAATTCAATTTGAAATTTCTTTCATTTTCTAAAAACCTTCATATCTTCTAAACGGAGCGTCGTAGAGGGGTCAAAGTTGGCACATGTATAGCTGGATTTTTCAGAGTCAATTTGCTTCTTAAATTAATTTAATCGATAAACAGAGACCAGAGAAATCAGGAATTCAATTTGAAATTTCTTTCATTTTCTTAAAACCTTCATATCTTCTAAACGGAGCGTCGTAGAGGGGTCAAAGTTGGCACATTTATAGCTAGATTTTCCAGAGTCAATTTGCTTCTTAAATTAATTTAATCGATAAACAGAGACCAGAGAAATCAAGAATTCAATTTGAAATTTCTTTCATCTTCTAAAAACCTTCATATCTTCTAAACGGAGCGTCGTAGAGGGGTCAAAGTTGGCACATGTATAGCTGGATTTTTCAGAGTCAATTTGCCTTTTAAATTAATGTAATCGATAAACGAGGACCAGAGGAATCAAGATCTCAATTTGAAATTTCTTTAATTTTAAACGAGGACCAGAGAAATAAAGAATTCAATTTCAAATTTCTTTCATTTTCTTAAAACCTTCATATCTTCTAAACGGAGCGTCGTAGAGGGGTCAAAGTTGGCACATTTATAGCTAGATTTTCCAGAGTCAATTTGCTTCTTAAATTAATTTAATCGATAAACAGAGACCAGAGAAATCAGGAATTCAATTTGAAATTTCTTTCATTTTCTTAAAACCTTCATATCTTCTAAACGGAGCGTCGTAGAGGGGTCAAAGTTGGCACATTTATAGCTAGATTTTCCAGAGTCAATTTGCTTCTTAAATTAATTTAATCGATAAACAGAGACCAGAGAAATCAAGAATTCAATTTGAAATTTCTTTCATCTTCTAAAAACCTTCATATCTTCTAAACGGAGCGTCGAAGAGGGGTCAAAGTTGGCACATTTATAGCTGGATTTTCCAGAGTCAATTTGCCATCTAAATTAATTTAATCGATAAACGGAGACCAGAGAAATCAAGAATTCAATTTGAAATTTCTTTCATTTTCTAAAAACCTTCATATCTTCTAAACGGAGCGTCGTAGAGGGGTCAAAGTTGGCACATTTATAGATGGATTTTCCAGAGTCAATTTGCCTTTTAAATTAATGTAATCGATAAACGAGGACCAGAGGAATCAAGATCTCAATTTGAAATTTCTTTCATTTTCTAAAAACCTTTATATCTTCTAAACGGAGCGTCGTGGAGGGTTCAAAGTTGGCACATTTATAGCTGGATTTTCCAGAGTCAATTTGCCATCTAAATTAATTTAATCGATAAACGGAGACCAGAGAAATCAAGAATTCAATATGAAATTTCTTTCATTTTCTAAAAACCTTCATATCTTCTAAACGGAGCGTCGTAGAGGGGTCAAAGTTGGCACATTTATAGCTGGATTTTCCAGAGTCAATTTGCCTTTTAAATTAATGTAATCGATAAACGAGGACCAGAGGAATCAAGATCTCAATTTGAAATTTCTTTCATTTTCTAAAAACCTTCATATCTTCTAAACGGAGCGTCGTAGAGGGGTCAAAGTTGGCACATTTATAGCTGGATTTTCCAGAGTCAATTTGCCTTCTAAATTAATTTAATCAATAAACGGAGACCAGAGAAATCAAGAATTCAATTTGAAATTTCTTTCATTTTCTTAAAACCTTCATATCTTCTAAACGGAGCGTCGTAGAGGGGTCAAAGTTGGCACATGTATAGCTGGATTTTCCAGAGTCAATTTGCCTTCTAAATTAATTTAATCGATAAACGGAGACCAGAGAAATCAAGAATTCAATTTGAAATTTCTTTCATTTTCTAAAAACCTTCATATCTTCTAAACGGAGCGTCGTAGAGGGATCAAAGTCGGCACATTTATAGCTGGATTTTCCAGAGTCAGTTTGCCTTTTAAATTAATTTAATCGATAAACGAGGACCAGAGGAATCAAGATCTCAATTTGAAATTTCTTTAATTTTCTAAAAACCTTCATGTCTCGATAAACGGAGACCAGAGAAATCAAGAATTCAATTTGAAATTTCTTTCATTTTCTAAAAACCTTCATATCTTCTAAACGGAGCGTCGTAGAGGGTTCAAAGTTGGCACATTTATAGCTGGATTTTCCAGAGTCAATTTGCCATCTAAATTAATTTAATCGATAAACGGAGACCAGAGAAATCAAGAATTCAATTTGAAATTTCTTTAATTTTCTAAAAACCTTCATATCTTCTAAACGGAGCGTCGTAGAGGGGTCAAAGTTGGCACATTTATAGCTGGATTTTCCAGAGTCAATTTGCCATCTAAATTAATTTAATCGATAAACGAGGACCAGAGGAATCAAGATCTCAATTTGAAATTTCTTTAATTTTCTAAAAACCTTCATATCTTCTAAACGGAGCGTCGTAGAGGGTTCAAAGTTGGCACATTTATAGCTGGATTTTCCAGAGTCAATTTGCCATCTAAATTAATTTAATCGATAAACGGAGACCAGAGAAATCAAGAATTCAATTTGAAATTTCTTTCATTTTCTAAAAACCTTCATATCTTCTAAACGGAGCGTCGTAGAGGGTTCAAAGTTGGCACATTTATAGCTGGATTTTCCAGAGTCAATTTGCCATCTAAATTAATTTAATCGATAAACGGAGACCAGAGAAATCAAGAATTCAATTTGAAATTTCTTTCATTTTCTAAAAACCTTCATATCTTCTAAACGGAGCGTCGTAGAGGGGTCAAAGTTGGCACATTTATAGCTGGATTTTCCAGAGTCAATTTGCCTTCTAAATTAATTTAATCGATAAACGGAGACCAGAGAAATCAAGAATTCAATTTGAAATTTCTTTCATTTTCTAAAAACCTTCATATCTTCTAAACGGAGCGTCGTAGAGGGGTCAAAGTTGGCACATTTATAGCTGGATTTTCCAGAGTCAATTTGCCATCTAAATTAATTTAATCGATAAACGGAGACCAGAGAAATCAAGAATTCAATTTGAAACTTCTTTCATTTTCTAAAAACCTTCATATCTTCTAAACGGAGCGTCGTAGAGGGTAGGGATGTCAATCCCGGACTATTTTTCAATCCCGAAATTTCGGAACTAAAAAATTTGAATCCCGGGATCCCGGGATTAGTCCCGGGATTTAAAAATATAATAGCAAAGACATAAAATAACCATATCTGTGTTTAAATAATAAACAATTATAATGCTTAAGTCAAACAAAAGTCATATATTCAAATGCATCTGTTTTAAGGTTGGGTATTCAAATATGGTATACTAAATCCGCGATATATAAACCCCAGTTGATCATCAAACATTTTTTTAATTCTTTTTATTTAAAATTTATTTTTTAGTACAAATATAAGAAAATTAAAATTTTGAATGAACAACAAAATTTGTTATTGGGATATTGGTTTTTGTGGAAAACAATATTTTATAAAAAAAAATATAATTTTAAAAAAATAAATAGTTTTAAAAATTTTGAAATATTTGAACTTTTAATTTCAAAATTATTTAAGTTGTATGTGATTTAACCGGTTATTGCTACCAAATCTCAAACGACGAAGTTGACTTGTTCATGGGCAATAACTATTTTAATTTTTATTTTATTCAATGGCTGTTTAGTCTTTTTATAAAAAAAAGTGTGTTTTTAAATGCAGTGAAAAATGCAAAAATAATAAATTGCATTTTTCTCCAAAACATTACGTATACGGAAAAAACTAAAAACGCTGTTCGAATCAGTACATTAAAATAATATAGGCATGATATGAGAAAATGATTGCCGAACAGTGTTATTAGTCGAAAGTGACGTAATTTTTAAAAATGTGTGAATTTGTTCAAAGTCAAAAAGCATGTAATTCATTATTATTTACGTCAGTGTTTTAAGACTTTAGTCCATTAAATCCAAGGATTGAAACCGTAGCCGAAACCGAAACCGATATCCGTTTAAAACCGATATCCATTTAAAACCGAAACCGTAATCGAAACCGTTATACGAAAATCAGAAATAAACCGTTTCGGTTTTATACCAGTTTAAAACGGTTTTTAAAAAAGCATAAAAAGAAACAGGAAAACATATTTTATTTTATATAGAAGATCTTAAGTACAAGGCATGTTTAATGTCATTTAATAAAATTTTGAATTCCCAAAATAAAAATTTTTTCTTGTACAATTTTCGGCGAGCTAGACTAAGCTTATGTCCCATAGTGCAATGTTAAGTTATTTGAAAAATATGGAACTAAAAGAAATTTTATACAAAAACCGAAATCAAAACCGAAACCGTAACTTGGAACCGGTATACTGAAACCGTTTCGTAATAAAAACCTAAAACCGAAACCAAAACGCGGAAAAAACCGAAATCGAAACCGTTATTCGTTTAGGTTTCAAACCTTGATTAAATGTTAGATTTACTTTTTCACAAAATGTGTACACAAACATTGAAAGACTTTTGAATAAACTATTAAAAATTGATCTACTAGCGTTTTTTGTAATCCCGAAAATCCCGGGATTTAACGATGATCCCGGGATGAGTTTTTCGGGACTGTTTTGACTCAAATCCCGGGATCCCGGGATTGACATCCCTAGTAGAGGGGTCAAAGTTGGCACATTTATAGCTGGATTTTCCAGAGTCAATTTGCCTTTTAAATTAATTTAATCGATAAACGAGGACCAGAGGAATCAAGATCTCAATTTGAAATTTCTTTAATTTTCTAAAAACCTTCATATCTTCTGAATCAAGAATTCAATTTAAAATTTCTTTAATTTTCTAAAAACCTTCATATCTTCTAAACGGAGCGTCGTAGAGGGGTCAAAGTTGGCACATTTATAGCTGGATTTTCCAGAGTCAATTTGCCATCTAAATTAATTTAATCGATAAACGGAGACCAGAGAAATCAAGAATTCAATTTGAAATTTCTATCATTTTCTAAAAACCTTCATATCTTCTAAACGGAGCGTCGTAGAGGGGTCAAAGTTGGCACATTTATAGCTAGATTTTCCAGAGTCAATTTGCTTCTTAAATTAATTTAATCGATAAACAGAGACCAGAGAAATCAGGAATTCAATTTGAAATTTCTTTCATTTTCTTAAAACCTTCATATCTTCTGAATCAAGAATTCAATTTGAAATTTCTTTCATCTTCTAAAAACCTTCATATCTTCTAAACGGAGCGTCGTAGAGGGGTCAAAGTTGGCACATTTATAGCTGGATTTTCCAGAGTCAATTTGCTTCTTAAATTAATTTAATCGATAAACAGAGACCAGAGAAATCAAGAATTCAATTTGAAATTTCTTTCATCTTCTAAAAACCTTCATATCTTCTAAACGGAGCGTCGAAGAGGGGTCAAAGTTGGCACATTTATAGCTGGATTTTCCAGAGTCAATTTGCCATCTAAATTAATTTAATCGATAAACGGAGACCAGAGAAATCAAGAATTCAATTTGAAATTTCTTTCATTTTCTTAAAACCTTCATATCTTCTAAACGGAGCGTCGTAGAGGGGTCAAAGTTGGCACATTTATAGCTGGATTTTCCAGAGTCAATTTGCCTTTTAAATTAATGTAATCGATAAACGAGGACCAGAGGAATCAAGATCTCAATTTGAAATTTCTTTCATCTTCTAAAAACCTTCATATCTTCTAAACGGAGCGTCGTAGAGGGGTCAAAGTTGGCACATTTATAGCTGGATTTTCCAGAGTCAATTTGCCTTTTAAATTAATGTAATCGATAAACGAGGACCAGAGGAATCAAGAATTCAATTTGAAATTTCTTTCATCTTCTAAAAACCTTCATATCTTCTAAACGGAGCGTCGAAGAGGGGTCAAAGTTGGCACATTTATAGCTGGATTTTCCAGAGTCAATTTGCCATCTAAATTAATTTAATCGATAAACGGAGACCAGAGAAATCAAGAATTCAATTTGAAATTTCATTTATAGCTAGATTTTCCAGAGTCAATTTGCTTCTTAAATTAATTTAATCGATAAACAGAGACCAGAGAAATCAAGAATTCAATTTGAAATTTCTTTCATCTTCTAAAAACCTTCATATCTTCTAAACGGAGCGTCGAAGAGGGGTCAAAGTTGGCACATTTATAGCTGGATTTTCCAGAGTCAATTTGCCATCTAAATTAATTTAATCGATAAACGGAGACCAGAGAAATCAAGAATTCAATTTGAAATTTCTTTCATTTTCTAAAAACCTTCATATCTTCTAAACGGAGCGTCGTAGAGGGGTCAAAGTTGGCACATTTATAGATGGATTTTCCAGAGTCAATTTGCCTTTTAAATTAATGTAATCGATAAACGAGGACCAGAGGAATCAAGATCTCAATTTGAAATTTCTTTCATTTTCTAAAAACCTTTATATCTTCTAAACGGAGCGTCGTGGAGGGTTCAAAGTTGGCACATTTATAGCTGGATTTTCCAGAGTCAATTTGCCATCTAAATTAATTTAATCGATAAACGGAGACCAGAGAAATCAAGAATTCAATATGAAATTTCTTTCATTTTCTAAAAACCTTCATATCTTCTAAACGGAGCGTCGTAGAGGGGTCAAAGTTGGCACATTTATAGCTGGATTTTCCAGAGTCAATTTGCCTTTTAAATTAATGTAATCGATAAACGAGGACCAGAGGAATCAAGATCTCAATTTGAAATTTCTTTAATTTTCTAAAAACCTTCATATCTTCTAAACGGAGCGTCGTAGAGGGGTCAAAGTTGGCACATTTATAGCTGGATTTTCCAGAGTCAATTTGCCTTCTAAATTAATTTAATCAATAAACGGAGACCAGAGAAATCAAGAATTCAATTTGAAATTTCTTTCATTTTCTTAAAACCTTCATATCTTCTAAACGGAGCGTCGTAGAGGGGTCAAAGTTGGCACATGTATAGCTGGATTTTCCAGAGTCAATTTGCCTTCTAAATTAATTTAATCGATAAACGGAGACCAGAGAAATCCGTTTAGAGGGGTCAAAGTTGGCACATTTATAGCTGGATTTTCCAGAGTCAATTTGCCATCTAAATTAATTTAATCGATAAACGAGGACCAGAGGAATCAAGATCTCAATTTGAAATTTCTTTAATTTTCTAAAAACCTTCATATCTTCTAAACGGAGCGTCGTAGAGGGTTCAAAGTTGGCACATTTATAGCTGGATTTTCCAGAGTCAATTTGCCATCTAAATTAATTTAATCGATAAACGGAGACCAGAGAAATCAAGAATTCAATTTGAAATTTCTTTCATTTTCTAAAAACCTTCATATCTTCTAAACGGAGCGTCGTAGAGGGTTCAAAGTTGGCACATTTATAGCTGGATTTTCCAGATGCAATTTGCCATCTAAATTAATTTAATCGATAAACGGAGACCAGAGAAATCAAGAATTCAATTTGAAATTTTGAAAACCTTCATATCTTCTAAACGGAGCGTCGTAGAGGGTTCAAAGTTGGCACATTTATAGCTGGATTTTCCAAAGTCAATTTGCATTCTAAATTAATTTAATCGATAAACGGAGACCACCGAAATCAACAATTCAATTTGAAATTTCTTTCATTTTATAAAAACCTTCATATCTTCTAAACGGAGCGTCGTAGAGGGGTCAATGTTGGCACATTTATAGCTGGATTTTCCAGAGTCAATTTGCCTTTTAAATTAATTTAATTGATAAACGGAGACCAGAGAAATCAAGAATTCAATTTGAAATTTCTTTCATTTTCTAAAAACCTTCATATCTTCTAAACGGAGCGTCGTAGAGGGGTCAAAGTTGGCACATTTATAGCTGGATTTTCCAGAGTCAATTTGCCTTCTAAATTAATTTATTCGATAAACGGAGACCAGAGAAATCAAGAATTCAATTTGAAATTTCTTTCATTTTCTTAAAACCTTCATATCTTCTAAACGGAGCGTCGTAGAGGGGTCAAAGTTGGCACATTTATAGCTGGATTTTCCAGAGTCAATTTGACTTTTAAATTAATTTAATTGATAAACGGAGACCAGAAAAATCAAGAATTCAATTTGAAATTTCTTTCATTTTCTAAAAACCTTCATATCTTCTAAACGGAGCGTCGTAGAGGGGTCAAAGTTGGCACATTTATAGCTGGATTTTCCAGATGCAATTTGCCTTATAAATTAATTTAATCGATAAACGAAGACCAGAGAAATCAAGAATTCAATTTGAAATTTCTTTCATTTTCTAAAAACCTTCATATCTTCTAAACGGAGCGTCGTAGAGGGGTCAAAGTTGACACATTTATAGCTGGATTTTCCAAAGTCAATTTTCATTCTAAATTAATTTAATCGATAAACGGAGACCAGAGAAATCAAGAATTCAATTTGAAATTTCTTTCATTTTCTAAAAACCTTCATATCTTCTAAACGGAGCGTCGTAGAGGGGTCAAAGTTGGCACATTTATAGCTGGATTTTCCAGAGTCAATTTGCCTTCTAAATTAATTTATTCGATAAACGGAGACCAGAGAAATCAAGAATTCAATTTGAAATTTCTTTCATTTTCTTAAAACCTTCATATCTTCTAAACGGAGCGTCGTAGAGGGGTCAAAGTTGGCACATTTATAGCTGGATTTTCCAGAGTCAATTTGCCTTCTAAATTAATTTATTCGATAAACGGAGACCAGAGAAATCAAGAATTCAATTTGAAATTTCTTTCATTTTCTTAAAACCTTCATATCTTCTAAACGGAGCGTCGTAGAGGGGTCAAAGTTGGCACATTTATAGCTGGATTTTCCAGAGTCAATTTGCCTTCTAAATTAATTTATTCGATAAACGGAGACCAGAGAAATCAAGAATTCAATTTGAAATTTCTTTCATTTTCTTAAAACCTTCATATCTTCTAAACGGAGCGTCGTAGAGGGGTCAAAGTTGGCACATTTATAGCTGGATTTTCCAGAGTCAATTTGACTTTTAAATTAATTTAATTGATAAACGGAGACCAGAAAAATCAAGAATTCAATTTGAAATTTCTTTCATTTTCTAAAAACCTTCATATCTTCTAAACGGAGCGTCGTAGAGGGGTCAAAGTTGGCACATTTATAGCTGGATTTTCCAGATGCAATTTGCCTTATAAATTAATTTAATCGATAAACGAAGACCAGAGAAATCAAGAATTCAATTTGAAATTTCTTTCATTTTATAAAAACCTTCATATCTTCTAAACGGAGCGTCGTAGAGGGGTCAAAGTTGGCACATTTATAGCTGGATTTTCCAGATGCAATTTGCCTTATAATTTAATTTAATCGATAAAGGAAGACCAGAGAAATCAAGAATTCAATTTGAAATTTCTTTCATTTTCTAAAAACCTTCATATCTTCTAAACGGAGCGTCGTAGAGGGGTCAAAGTTGGCACATTTATAGCTGAAATTTACAGAGTCAATTTGCCTTTTAAATTAATTTAATTGATAAACGGAGACCAGAGAAATCAAGAATTCAATTTGAAATTTCTTTCATTTTCTAAAAACCTTCATATCTTCTAAACGGAGCGTCGTAGAGGGGTCAACGTAGACACATTTATAGCTGGATTTTCCAAAGTCAATTTGCATTCTAAATTAATTTAATCGATAAACGGAGACCAGCGAAATCAACAATTCAATTTGAAATGTGTTTCAATTTCTAAAAACCTTCATATCTTCTAAACGGAGCGTCGTAGAGGGGTCAAAGTTGACACATTTATAGCTGGATTTTCCAGAGTCAATTTGCCTTTTAAATTAATTTAATTGATAAACGGAGACCAGAGAAATCAAGAATTCAATTTGAAATTTCTTTCATTTTCTAAAAACCTTCATATCTTCTAAACGGAGCGTCGTAGAGGGGTCAAAGTTGGAACATTTATAGCTGGATTTTCCAGAGTCAATTTGCCTTCTAAATTAATTTAATTGATAAACGGAGACTAGATAAATCAACAATTCAATTTGAAATTTCTTTCGTTTTCTAAAAACCTTCATATCTTCTAAACGGAGCGTCGTAGAGGGGTCAAAGTTGGCACATTTATAGCTGGATTTTCCAAAGTCAATTTTCATTCTAAATTAATTTAATCGATAAACGGAGACCAGAGAAATCAAGAATTCAATTTGAAATTTCTTTCATTTTCTTAAAACCTTCATATCTTCTAAACGGAGCGTCGTAGATGGGTCAAAGTTGGCACATTTATAGCTGGATTTTCCAGATGCAATTTGCCTTATAAATTAATTTAATCGATAAACGGAGACCAGAGAAATCAAGAATTCAATTTGAAATTTCTTTCATTTTCTTAAAACCTTCATATCTTCTAAACGGAGCGTCGTAGATGGGTCAAAGTTGGCACATTTATAGCTGGATTTTCCAGATGCAATTTGCCTTATAAATTAATTTAATCGATAAACGAAGACCAGAGAAATCAAGAATTCAATTTGAAATTTCTTTCATTTTATAAAAACCTTCATATCTTCTAAACGGAGCGTCGTAGAGGGGTCAAAGTTGGCACATTTATAGCTGGATTTTCCAGAGTCAATTTGCCTTCTAAATTAATTTAATCGATAAACGGAGACTAGATAAATCAACAATTCAATTTGAAATTTCTTTCATTTTATAAAAACCTTCATATCTTCTAAACGGAGCGTCGTAGAGGGGTCAAAGTTGGCACATTTATAGCTGAAATTTACAGAGTCAATTTGCCTTTTAAATTAATTTAATTGATAAACGGAGACCAGAGAAATCAAGAATTCAATTTTAAATTTCTTTCATTTTCTAAAAACCTTCATATCTTCTAAACGGAGCGTCGTAGAGGGATCAAAGTTGACACATTTATAGCTGGATTTTCCAGAGTCAATTTGCCTTTTAAATTAATTTAATTGATAAACGGAGACCAGAGAAATCAAGAATTCAATTTGAAATTTCTTTCATTTTCTAAAAACCTTCATATCTTCTAAACGGAGCGTCGTAGAGGGGTCAAAGTTGGAACATTTATAGCTGGATTTTCCAGAGTCAATTTGCCTTCTAAATTAATTTAATTGATAAACGGAGACTAGATAAATCAACAATTCAATTTGAAATTTCTTTCATTTTCTAAAAACCTTCATATCTTCTAAACGGAGCGTCGTAGAGGGGTCAAAGTTGACACATTTATAGCTGGATTTTCCAAAGTCAATTTTCATTCTAAATTAATTTAATCGATAAACGGAGACCAGAGAAATCAAGAATTCAATTTGAACTTTCTTTTATTTTCTTAAAACCTTCATATCTTCTAAACGGAGCGTCGTAGATGGGTCAAAGTTGGCACATTTATAGCTGGATTTTCCAGAGTCAATTTGCCTTTTAAATTAATTTAATTGATAAACGGAGACCAGAGAAATCAATAATTCAATTTGAAATTTCTTTCATTTTCTAAAAACCTTCATATCTTCTAAACGGAGCGTCGTAGAGGGGTCAAAGTTGGCACATTTATAGCTGGATTTTCCAGAGTCAATTTGCCATCTAAATTAATTTAATCGATAAACGAAGACCAGAGAAATCAAGAATTCAATTTGAAATTTCTTTCATTTTCTAAAAACCTTCATATCTTCTAAACGGAGCGTCGTAGAGGGGTCAAAGTTGGAACATTTACAGCTGGATTTTCCAGAGTCAATTTGCCTTCTAAATTAATTTAATTGATAAACGGAGACTAGATAAATCAACAATTCAATTTGAAATTTCTTTCATTTTCTAAAAACCTTCATATCTTCTAAACGGAGCGTCGTAGAGGGATCAAAGTTGGCACATTTATAGCTGGATTTTCCTGAGTCAATTTGCCTTTTAAATTAATTTAATTGATAAACGGGGACCAGAGAAATCAAGAATTCAATTTGAAATTTCTTTCATTTTCTTAAAACCTTCATATCTTCTAAACGGAGCGTCGTAGATGGGTCAAAGTTGGCACATTTATAGCTGGATTTTCCTGAGTCAATTTGCCTTTTAAATTAATTTAATTGATAAACGGGGACCAGAGAAATCAAGAATTAAATTTGAAATTTCTTTCATTTTCTAAAAACCTTCATATCTTCTAAACGGAGCGTCGTAGAGGGGTCAAAGTTGGCACATTTATAGCTGGATTTTCCAGATGCAATTTGCCTTATAAAATAATTTAATCGATAAACGAAGACCAGAGAAATCAAGAATTCAATTTGAAATTTCTTTCATTTTCTAAAAACCTTCATATCTTCTAAACGGAGCGTCGTAGAGGGGTCAAAGTTGACACATTTATAGCTGGATGTTCCAGAGTCAATTTGCCTTTTAAATTAATTTAATTGATAAACGGAGACCAGAGAAATCAAGAATTCAATTTGAAATTTCTTTCATTTTATAAAAACCTTCATATCTACTAAACGGAGCGTCGTAGAGGGGTCAAAGTTGGCACATTTATAGCTGGATTTTCCAGAGTCAAACTGCCTTCTAAATTAATTTAATCGATAAACGGAGACCAGAGAAATCTAGAATTCAATTTGAAATGTCTTTCATTTTCTAAAAACCTTTATATCTTCTAAACGGAGCGTCGTAGAGGGGTCAAAGTTGGCACATTTAAATTTCGGGTCAATTTAAAAAATATATATCAAAGTTCATTGTCATTGAAACCAGAACTCGTATGGTCTCGGCTAAGTTTGGCACTTTAATTATTCCCTAAATTCATTATTCATACTAATTCATGCCAAACACTGAAAAATCTGTCCTCGATAACCTGTGCTCTGTATGATTTTGATTTTTCTAATTTTCACCTACAATGTAATAATAATTTTAAAATATAAAATACCATATTATCATCCAGTGTGACGTTGTAGGATATCGTGATATGGATCTTGACAAAACGATGAAAATCTTCTAGTTTTGGGTATCGCGTCACTCCATCACTGTCTAACCAAGTCTGATCTTCTTTGGAGTGTTTGGCGCGCTGCAAAAGGAAAACAATTACAAATATATCTATATTTTTTTCCCATATACCCTAGTAGACATTTAGACTATTAGGAAATACATTACCAGATTCCAATCATGAATCTGGTAATGCACGGTTGCCACTCGAGTAGATTTTTGACTACAAGAATTATACTAAAAAGTTACCAAATAGTTATTAAAAAGTTATCAAAAAGTTTAAGTTTTGAAAGATCCTTAGGGTGCCAGAATGTGGTATATTTTAGTTATACATTTTGAGACAATTCGGTCGTTTCGGCTTCACTTCCGGGTCTTTATATCTAAATTATTTAAGGAACTGAAAGATAAAAACATGATACCGACGTTAGCATCTGGACAGACCATTAAGTTGGAAATTTTGGAAGTTTTTATTCCAATAAATTCCAAAGAACACAACAAAAATGTTAAAGACGGTTTACCAACGAACAATATTTCAACTTTATATTTTTTATAAATCATTTTCCCCTCGAAAATTTACAAAGTTACCAAGAAGTCTAAAAGGTACCAATTTTGATTGAATGTTACCAAAAGTAGCAGCCGTGGACACAAGCTCAGTTTCTACTAGGGTATAGTTTAGGTTTGTGCGATTATTCGTTTAATCGAATAATCTGATTTATCGTAGTAACGCTTTAAATAATCGAGTTTTTTAAATTAATCGAAATTCTATTAATCAAAAAATTTTTTATTAGTTTTTTTTTACATACCTAATACACAGTTTTTCGATTAATCAAATTTATTGTTAATGGGATTAATGGTAATATTGATTAATCGTTACATTGATTAATCGGAAATCTGATTACACGATTAATTGTTACTTCGATTAATCAAAAACATAATTGATTACATATAATCAGATTATTCGGTCGATTAATCGCACTGACCTAGTATAGTTCGTATAATAGCGCTCACTTTAATTGCATAGACATCTGTGTTCTTGACCGCCGTGAACAATGTGGTCTTCATCTCATTCTGCGGACACTTGAAGTCCTTGAAAGCCAATGTTTTGCCGCATAGTTCCTCGCAGAGTGAACCGCTGTAATCATGGGTTTTATATTTTTTGCACTAATAATTTTCATTTATTATTATTTTTTTTACATTGTTATCTGCTTTCGCGAAACTCACCATTTCATTGTAGCTACTCTGCGACATAATGTGATAGCAAAATTTCAAATTTAAATTGGACAATGTGAATAATCCAATTCCTATTAAAATCAGCAGCAACAGCATACGCTGGTGGAACGAGCGAAATATCCGCCTAAAACCCGACAACATTTTTACGTGCACTTTTCGTCACTTTACTGATAACAAAATTCCGAAAGTCATACAAATTGTCGGTTGTTCGTCTATAAAATGCCTTTGTTGCTATGTTTGTTATTGTTTTTATTTTTTCCCGTTGAGTCAAATTTTTCACAGATGTTGTGACAAATTGAAAATTTTCTTTTTTCTAAAACAGCGCAAAGTTAACAACATTGGAGAAATGTCATGTAGAACAAAAATTTTAAAGGCTGTATTAGAATTTTTATTTTATAATTAAATGAAAAGATTTTCAATTTTTCGAATTTTGCTATTTGTAAGCCATAACTTTTTACTAGAGCAAGATCAAATTGTGATATAAAGGCAGTAATTGTTTGTTTTTTTAAAGCACCTATCGATTGGTATCATTATTTGAAAATAATTTGCAAAAAATGTTCTTGCAAATAATAAAAATTCAAAAAATATTTTAAAATAATGATGCTAATGGATACGTTAAAAATAAACAACTAATGCCTCTACTTCACCATTTTATCTTGTACTAGTAAAAAGTTATTGCTTACAAATAGCAAAATTCGAAAAATTGAAAATCTTTTCATGCCAAAAGGGCGATTTTTTTTGTTTTTTTGCCAAAACTTTTTATTGTTACAAGATAAAATAGTAGTGAAAAGCAATTAATTGTTTAATTTTCAAGCAGCAAACAATTTGCATCATTATTTAATAATAATTTTTCGAATTTTTGTTATTTGCAACAAAATTGAATTGCAAATTATTTTTAAATAAAATAAACAATTCATGCCTTTACACCACAATTTTATATTACTATAAACGAAAAGATTCGCCCCTTTTGTCATGACAAGATTTTCAAATTCGCTCTTTTCGCATTTGTCTTTTGTGGCTAGAAATATCCAGCAAAACCAGACACGATTTTGTCACAGTATACTTTAGGAAAAAACTACATTCAAAAATGTTGAAAAAAAAAACGCAAATGTCAAAAACTACACATTTGCCCCTGTGACATGATAGTGACGACATGTTGTAAAGGGTTTTTCAATAAGAGCGCTACACAAGTTTTTTTCAAGGGTTTTTCAACTGGGTCGCTACAAAAGTAGAGCGACTGGGACAGAAAACGACGCCATATTTCTTGCTGCTCTTTTGACATTTCTCTTCAGTAAGGTTTGCCATGTCATGATGGAAAGAAATTATTAAAATTTACTACCGAAACTCGAATTCGTTTATCTTTCCATCATAAAATGGCAAACCTTACTGAAGAGAAATGTCAAAAGAGCGGCAAGAAATATGGCGTCGTTTGCTGTCCCTGTCGCTCTACTTTTGTAGCGTCCCTGTTGAAAAACCCTGTACATGTGTGTTTGTTGCTCGATTTACTGTTACACATATTTTTGATGAAAGTTATAACAAAACACATACAACGTTCGGGTCAAAGTCCGTCCTTCTATGAAAGATGGTTTATTATACCCTACACTAAGAGTAAAAGGGTATATTCAGTTTGGTACGCCGTTTGTAACACACAGAAGGAAGGATCTCCGGTATGGAAAAGTATATATATTCTTGATCAGTATGACCTCCTGAGTCGATTTAGCGAGTCCGTCTGTCTGTCTGTCTGTCCGTCTGTCCTTCTGTCTGTCTGTTGAAATCACGATTACAGAAAAGTAGAAGAAACTTTAGATTTAGCTAAGCTGTCTAAACAAGAAAATTGGCACGATCAGTCTATTGTGACCTGAGAACCTACCACTTATGTTGAAATACCTCATATAAAATTTACATCTACAAACAATATTACTGTATACGTGCTTAGGAAAACTTTTTTTTGGTCAAATATATATTGACATCATGCTCTAATTCATGAAAATGATGTTTTCCGGCGAAACGATGTTTTTCCAAAAAAAAATATCGAAATTCGGTACTCCTACCCATTTGTAAATATGGGTATCAAATGAAAGGAAATTCTTCAGCGATGGAAAGTTTGTAGTTATTTTCAGGATTCTTATACCCTGGTGACCTATATACAACTTTGAATGGTAACCACACATATGTGTAGGGTATTAATAGTCGGCTTAGACCGACTATAATTTTGATAATCCGAACTATCATAATAACACCTCCTTTAAAATTTCCCATGTGATCTAACCCCAGATTTAATTAAATTGCATTTTAATTCTTCTATATCAACTTCCCCGCACTCTGAAACATTTATAATATTAAATATAAATATTTCTGATCAATTTTTTATTTTTTTTTTCCAAAGATAATAACAAAAATGCACTAACAAACAGATGCCAAAGAATACTGCAACAATTTTGCGTCTTCTCTCTGGTTTTTAACAGTCAATAAATTAACTTCTTAAAATTCAGAAGAATATATCTTGTTTACTTTTTCATAACTAAGTAATTTACTTTCTTAATATACAGCTGATAAATTCTAGATTTTGAGTAGCATTTTATTGATATTAGTGAAATTCTGCTATTTTTTTTTTTGAGCACAATCTCTCTCCAGTTTTAGACAACCAAAGGTAATCTTTGTATTGAATTTTTTCTTCTCGACATCATTTCTATATTTATAATGATTTTTAAAAATTTTAATAAAATTATAAATCATTTTTTTTAGATTATTGGTTTGTTAGTTTTTTCTGTGAGTAACATCTTTTTTTTGTTTGCTTTAAAGCATTGTAAACATCAAAATTAACCTACCTATTCATTTAGGTTTCAGTAATTGGTTTTATGAAACAAAAAAGTAGCTTTTGTCCCATAGCGTTGCGCCCCAATAGAAATAAAAACACATCGACTTTTTCTTAACGTATTTTCATTTATTTTCTTTTATTTTGTTTTTGCTAAATTGAGCAAATATAATAATTATTTATATTGTTTTTTGTTTTTTTTTTCATTTTTATTGTTATTATTAATAATATTTTATTAGTATTTTGTGAGCCTAAATTAAATTAAATAATAATTAGTTTTAATTTTGTTTAGTTATTTCAATTACTATTTATTTCTTCGTCGTTCATACTTAACGCGTGTAATTGTTTTTTTTTATAATAAGGTTCATTGTTTATTTTTTAAATAACTAAATGAATGTTAGAAATTTTCATTATATACAACATGTAACTATTATTGGTTTTAAATGTCATTTAATTGTTCATCAATTACAATAATTGTGTTTGCATGAAATCTATTTGGTTTAGGAGTTATATTGTTCGTTTTTAATTTGTTTTTAGTAGAAAATAAATAAAAGAACATATAATAAATGAAAATAGGAATTAAATAAAAAAAACATAGCTTATTCGGTAAGTAAATTGGTTGGCTAACAAATATATATTTGGTGTATGATGATTATCTTTCTTTTTTTATGTTCCAATTGTTTTCAATTTATGTGAATAATAATGATCCATTAAACTTATTCTATTTTTTTTTTGTTACGTTCTAATGAATTTTTATAATACCCTATTATTATTCAATTAATTGCATTTTTTTTTGTTTTGTATTACAATAAAATTTGGATTACATTAATATTTATATATTAGTTTTTAGTGTGTGTGTTTTTTTTTATTAAAATTACGACCGCAAAACGTTATTGCTGATTTTATTTACATTTAGAATAACGCACAATATTAACCTAGTTTAGTTTTAGAGGTTTTGTACCTGAAATGTCACAGACCGCAGACTGTTAAAGTAAAATACTCGAAAGTCGGAAACCTCATTGAAAGCTTTTCATGTGCAAATGTAGCAGTCCAAGACATTTTAGGTACAAAATCATACGGAAAACCCACAACCAGTGTTAACATCGTAGGACTGGACCGTACAGTGCCAGTGATGTTACCTTATTTGAGTTACTTCGCCTAGTTAATGAATATTTTTGATTTTTTTTTTGGAATGTATTTAATTCTGTTTTATTTTATTAAATTTATTTTAGTATTGTTCGCAAATATTTATTTGAAATTTATGTTTGGTCTATAATAATTTTTATGCATTTTGGTTTTTAAAAATTAGTAAAAAACAAAAATCATATTTAACATAAAAAGACCAAAAATTATCTATCAAAGTGTTATGTGTTGCTGATATTTAATATAAACTCATAGGGATTTTGTTTTTTTTTCAGTGCAATATTTTTGTTTTATTTAATTTAAACTTTTATTGCTATGTTCTTTAGTAACGTTTAATTTTTTACATATATTTTATGTTAATTTTACTTTTCCTATAGTAATTTTAAATAATTTTTTTAAAAACCTTTTGGCAGTGCATTGAAATATTTACTAATTACGAAATAATTCATAAATGTTTGAATTTATTTACTAATTAAATTTAATTAAATACATTTTATTTTATATCATTTTAGAATTTTGGTATGTTTCATCATTTTTTTTTATTAGATATTTATATACAGCTTAGTAATTAATCCATAGGTACGTTTTTTATTTATTTAAAAAAATAATCATTATTTACTCTTTGTGTAAAACAAAATAAATAAAAATATGCAGCTTAGTTCAAATTAAATTAGTTTAAAAAATAAATAGAATATCCGATTTAAAATAATTATAAAATTTAAATTAGGGCTTTCCGCACACGATGTTCAAATTCGATTTAAAAACTACGTAATTTTATTTTTTGCAATTTCCCGCCATAATTATTAATACCGTTTGAAATAAATATAACTTAAAGTATAAATAATCTTCCTCGGACAATTATTTTCCAGAGATTACTTCCTCGAGACATGTTTTTCCGCAGACACAAAATTTCCCCTAGACTGTTTTCTCAAAGACAATTCGTCCAAAGATCCCAAAAATGTACATCCCTAAATAATTGTTGCAGCCGCTGTTGCTCAGTGGTGAGGGCGTTGGACTGCGAGCCGAAAGGTCCCCGGTTTCATAGAAAACATTTTTCTATACCGCGCTACCTCTCGGCAGTAAATGGCAAACCTACGAGAGTAAAACATTGCCGATGAAAAGCTCTCACCCGCCGTTCGGATTCGGCAATAAACTGTTGGTCCCACCACTTTGAGTACAAATATAACACGCACAGCTCAATATGGTGAGAGAGCTCGGCCTAAGTTCTTATAGGATTGTAGTGCCAAACTATTATATTATATTAAATAATACTTGTAGCCGCAGTAGCTCAGTGGTTAGTGCGTTGGACTGCGAGCCGAAAAGTCCCCGGTTCAAGCCTGGACTGGGGCTAACAACATCTTTTCATAGAAAACATTTTTCTATACCGCGCTACCTCTAGGCAGTAAATGGCAAACCTACGAGAGTAAAACATTGCCTATGAAAAGCTCTCACCCGCCGTTCGGATTCGGCAATAAACTGTAGGTCCTACCACTTTGAGTACAATTATAACACGCACAGCTCAAAATGGTGAGAGAGCTCGGCCTTAGTTCTTATATGTAGTGCCAAACTATTATATTATATTAAATAATTCTTCTCTAAGACAATATTTGTTCGAGGAATTTTCTACGGTCTATTTTTTTTTTTATCCTCTAGTTCCTTAACAGACACATCTATTCCAAAACAATTCTAGGCGGAAACAATTCTATACCAATACAATTTTTCCAGGAACAATTCATTCCGGAATTTTTTCCTGTAGACAATTCTTTCCAATAACAATTTTTCCTCGAGACAATTCTTTCCAATAAAATTTTTTTCTCGCGACGATTCCTCTCCTTAATTTTCATTTCCAGAAAATTCTTACCTTACAATTTTTCCACGGAAAACGATTCCCCGTACAGTTTTTCCTTAATTGAATTCCTTCCATAGCCAATTGTTCTTCGAGAGAATTCTTTGCAAAAAATTTTTACAACGAGAACATTTTTTTCTTCCCGGGATATTTCTTCCCCAAATAATTCATAAATTCCATTTTGTCCATATTTCATCGATGATGAATTTTTCTATAATGAATTGACTCTGAAAAAGAAATTATCGAGGACGACTAGTGCTGAATCAAATATGTTATTTCAATGGTTGAAACTTTAATTATTTTTGAGTTTCACAATGTACGGTTATTCTTCCCCGGATATTTTTTACCAAAAGAATTTACGCTGAGACTGTTTTTTCACATTATGTTTTTGAAAAGAATTTCTCCCAATTTCTCCAAAAGAAATTTTTTAATCAATTTAATCTTCCATTGAAATATTTATTCACCGGACATTTCCTCCGCAAATAATTATTCTCATAAATTATAATAAAATAATTTACACGAATTTATGTAAATGAAATTCCTCAATTTTTCATTGCGTAGAAATAGTTCCGGAGCAGAATTATCTCGGTCCACATTTGTAATGTGGAAAATTGTGTCGGAGAATAATTTGTCTTAGGGAAAAATTGTTCGGAAAAATTGTCTCGGTTAAAAACTAGTTAGGACTAATAGCTCGTTATCAAAAAAATAGATTTCAATTGCTTTTTAGTTTCATCGTATGCGAAGGTTCTGAAACAAAGAAGTTTCTATAAAACAAAAAAATTTAAATAGAAATGTTGTTTTGTAAAACTAAAACCTTATCGATAAACATATTTAATTTAAGCTGCTTTTTATAAAAGAAAATTATTTTTCAGTATAAATGGAAGACAAGAGTATTTATTGGAATGAAAAAACGTACACCAACCAATACATACCGAAAATATTATTTTATGAACTAGAATTCGTTATTACTTTGAAATAATAAACGTATTTGAATATTAAAATTAATAATAACTTATTAAACATATAATTGAAACATTTTTATTTAATATAATTTACAACTTTTAACTAAAACCCGATATCTTAACGCAATTATAAAATCAATTAACATAAAACATGTTTAAATCTAAACATTTTTATTATAATTAAGTTTAGCTATCGGGTATATGTGGTTCGCAGCAGTATATTAATCATTTTTAACGAATTCTATACATTATTTCTGCTAATTGTTTTAGCTGTGTTGTAAATAAAAATGTAAACTTAGAGCGAAATACATAATAATTGTTCTAATTTCGTTTGTGTAAATTTATTTATTAAATTTTTTTTTTTTTAGTTTATTAACTAGTGCGATAGTTATTTTAAATTTTTTTCTTCTTTTTTTACATTATCTTTGAGTATCATTATCTATAACCTTAGCATATTTCAACTACTCTCTAATATTATATTAATTCCGAACGGTATTTATTTAATGCTTGATTAATAACTAATTGCTAAATTGTAACTAACTTCGTATATAAATTTAGAATATTTCAATTTTATTAATTTTTTTCATAAACTTTAAGTATGTAATTCGTTTTATATCAAAATTTTGTTTACATAATATAGTTTACGTTTTGGTTTTTGTTTTTGTTTTTTTTTAATCATTTAAAAGTGCATTTTTCTCTATATTTATTTATATTAGTTATTTTTAAAAAAAGTCTGTAATTAAATGCAAAACAATTTAAGGATATATTATCGTATATAGAATGAGAAGAGTACGGCCTAAATTATTAATGGTCTGTTCATTTAAATATATTGTGAACTGTGTTTTTTCATAAATCATATATTGTAGATAAAACATAATTCATCACAATGATGAATTTTATATTCAATCTAAAGGAATTACTAAATATGTCATGCTGATGAATGATACATTATATGAATGAATAGTTCGTAACTTTATAAAACATAATTCATCACAATGATGAATTTTATATTCAATCTAAAGCAATTACTAAATTTGTCATGCTGATGAATGATACATTATATTAATGAATAGTTCGTAACTTTATAAAAAATAATTCATCACAATGATGAATTTTGAATTCAATCAAAAGCAATTACTAAATATGCCATTCTGATGAATCGTACATCATATGAATAAATAGTTCATATCTTTATAAATAATATATGCAATTTAATTTGTTTTTATGTTATCTTTAACTGAATCAAACTTTTTTCATAATTTTCATCAACAACTCAATCAATTAATGCCGTTTTAATGAATCGTCCATCACATTAATGAATAGTTCGTTAAAAAATGAAAGTATTCTTTTTTTTTTTTGGTATGCATATTTGAATGACTTTATAAATTATAATCTTTAATTTTCTTAATAGTTTTATTTAATAATCGATTAGCTATTAAATGTGTTATTTTAATGTAACGTACATCATACTAATGAATATTTTGTAATCTTTTGAACGATGCATGCAAATTTAATTTTTCGCAAGTTTAGCTGCACTTTTGATGAATAGTTTTTTTTATGGATTATATGAATAGTTTAAAAAAAATCAATTTACTACTGATT
Organism: Dryomyza anilis; assembly: GCA_951804985.1. Classification (NCBI taxonomy): domain Eukaryota; kingdom Metazoa; phylum Arthropoda; class Insecta; order Diptera; family Dryomyzidae; genus Dryomyza; species Dryomyza anilis. The sequence goes on along the minus strand of OX638134.1, from coordinate 68,909,529 downwards.
TTTATGAATCGTGATTAATATTAATGAATAATTCATTAAATTTGGAAAATACATTAAATTTGGTCTATGGTTATAGATGAGTTTTATGAGAAAAGTAAATTTTTGTTATGCAAAAAAAAACAATGAATCATTTATTGAAAATCACTATGTAGTGGTTTTTTTATAGGGCAATTTTGGAAAGCAGAACTTCTCCTTCTACAGACGTTAAATGTACCCGAAAATCTCAACAAAGAAACATGGTTTTCGTAAAAGTATTTTTCCCCAAATTAAAATATATTGCAAAATATTTATTATGTACTTCTATTTGTATAAAATAATTAAATAAAATGTAGTTAATACAGAAACATGATAAGTCACATAATAAGTTGTCAATATTCAAAATGTGATTAGATTTTTTTTAAATATATGTAAAACAAATGCTACAAATTAATAAATACTAAAAATAAATTAAAAATTACGAAACTGAAAATTATTACGATGCTATTATTGAATTATTTTTTTTAGTTTTTCAATACAGTTGCATTCGTCTAGTGCTAATCTACATAGAAATGCATGTGATTTTAGAACATTTTTTTGAAAACGGTTAAAACAATTGAAAATAAACAAAATCAGAAAAAATACACGTGTGGGGTCTTAGGTTGTAGGATTTGAGCTTTGGAAGAGTGCGTTTATATTTAATAATTGTATGGTTTGTATTATTTTTTGGTTTTTAATTTTGTTTTTTTTTTTAATTTTATGTTGCTAACTTTTTTCACATTTTCATTTTGTTAAACAATATTTATTACTCTAGAGGTTTTTGTTTTTGTTTTTATTTTTTCATATATGCTTTAACATATTCAATAGGTTTTGAGTTAATTTTAAATTTGTTTTACTATATCTTCAAGTATTTCCACTTTTAAATTTTGTTATAGTTTTTTTAATAGTCGTTGTGTTTTTTGTTTGTTTTATAATTCTTTGAATATTTTGCATAATTTTTTTTTTTAAATGATTTTGTTTTTTTTTTTTTGTTTTGTTATTAATGATTGCGTGTGTGCGATGAGTATCTAAATATGTATGTGTGAATAAGTGCCTGTATTACACCAACATTGCCATTATATTTTCAGAGCTAAGTACAGTATTAATGCACTTTTTTTTGAATAGTTTCGATTCGATCAAACAGAGTCACACATTGGCAGTGGGAAAATAAAAAAAAAAATGTTTTTTATAGCACAGTGCAGAAAAAATGTATCATACGAACTAATAATGGTTTTAAGTAACTCCGGGTCGCTGATCTCAAAAAAAAGGAATCCGTTTTAAATCAACAAGTTTGGGTTAATCGTAATTTGCAATCAAATTTTGACAATTATGGTGTTTAAACTTTTTTAGTTAAGTAGATGTAACAGAAACGGTACTCTCCAAAAAGTGAAATAATTGTATTCATCTTTTCGGGGAGAGTAAGATTGTTGCTCAGATATTTCCAAGGCCTTTGATCGAACTAATTGAATATGGTGTTGGTAATTCTTGTACTCGATGTATATCGAGTTTTCTCTAGAGTCGCTCAATACGAGTTGCGATGGTTGGTGTTCTATCAGAATAACTTTTCATCAATTCGGGTGACACGTAGGGTGTTCCGTCCTATCTCCGTCCCTATTTCTGATCTGTATCAATGATCTTCTTGGGTCAATGGACCCATAATCCATTCATTTGCAGATGACAATATCATTTGTCATTCATATTCGTTCAACAAATGCCCAAACTCCTTGCAGATTGAGAGTAAAATACGAACTATGAATAGCACAATCCATATCAATGGATATCGTCGTTCAATACGAGTTGTGATGGGTGTTCCGTCCTATCTCCGTCCCTATTTCTGATCTTTATCAATGATCTTCTTGGGTCAATGGACCCATAATCCATTCATTTGCAGATGACAATATCATTTGTCATTCATATTCGTTCAACAAACGTCCAAACTCTTTGGAGATTGAGAATAAAATACACCTTATGAATGGCACACTCCATATTGATCTTAAAAAATCTCCGAGTGGGTTCTTGCAAATTGAGTTGATTTTAATGAATGTTGTCTGTTATCTCACAAAGGAATAGATTCAACCCTCCCTCTCCTCAATATGGGCGCTGTAAAAATTGCGGAGTTCGCTGCTCTTGGCATTCTGAGCAAATCAATGCAGTGTCACCTCCGTTGGAAAGTTATTTGTTGTGTCGAAAGAGGCGACCAAGTGCCTCGATTTTTTTAAGCGATAGAACCCATACTTCACTCCTGCTGACTTACGCAATGTCTACACAACTTATATAAAATAGAATACAATTCGCACATTTGGGCAGGGGCTTCAAAACCCTCCTTGGAGTTCCTGGACCGATTTATTTATTGAAATATTTCATCGTCTATTGGTTCTGTTGAGCACCAAAGACCGTTGGGTGTGTAAGCCTGTTTTATATGTATTACAATTGTAAGTGTTCGAGGTAAATATATAGCCTGATTCCAGCAGTTCGTATGTTGTCTCGTGCTACTAGGGCATTTCGGCTCATTCGGCTCTCAATAGAAGGACGCATTACAGAGACCATGCATTCCTCGGTCGCACGATACGTTTGTGGAATAATCTCTCTGCTTCTATTTTTCCCGGCATTTCTGATATTGGCAAGTTCAAGACAAACATATACCGACACTACTTCATCTTCTCCCCTGCCTTAACACTAAAGCTTTTCTACGATCAATACTATGCTTTGCATGAATACGTCCATAAGTCCATATTTTATTGAAATTTTAAGTATGCCTTTAATTTTTCTTCTGAAAAAACAATGGTTTGAGATCGTGTCGTTATTATTACGTAAAACGTCTCTTCAAGACCAACAATTTTATCAAAGACTTCAAACCTTTCAAATAAATATTCTAACTCCATTTTCAAAAACACTTTTGGCTGAAAACTAATTCAAACCCAGACGTGATGCAGCAATGCGATCTTCAGTTCAAAATCTGCGAACCCGTATAAACCTAAAACCGTTACAAAATCGTAAGATGAATATAATAATAAGCTCGTGTCAATTATGTCTAATAAATGTCCAAATTGATAACAGGAGGCATGATGTTGATTTTTGATCTATGGCCCGATTTTCTATACTACTCTATATGAGATTCTTGTACGAGAAATCAACTTTTTTTACGATTGTTTTTTTTTTAATATAAAATATGTTGGATAAACCAAATTAGAAAAATTCTGGGATTGCTCAATACGTTCTGTGCATTACTACTAAATTATACTGCATTCACAATAGTTTTCTACTATAGTTTCACAATTTGCTAAATATATCATTAGATCATCAACTAAAACATAATTTGGCTACAATAGAGTCGAGTTGATGTTTCTCGAGTTGCCATCACGCATAGTCCAACACAAAGACCAGCATCCGCAGAAGCATCAGCAGTTCCAAGTACCGCTGAAGTTTATTCACTTCCCAGACTTTGTGACTTTTTGCGCAGTGCCACAACCACAAACCTACGTCCAAAGTACGGTGAATCTGTGTGTGAGAGAGAGACAGACAGTAATAGCAAAATATATATGGTGCGTGACAAAACGAGACAACTCTCTATTTCTTGCGCAGATAATCAGCGTATTTGCGTGCGCGCTTGCGTACGCGCTTAAAAGCATTGCCCAACTTGAAGCCTTCTGTAAAGTGATGATGGTGATGATGATGATGATTATTACTACGATGATAATGATGCTGTTGGTATGGATCATGTTCGTATGGACTTGCTGAATGCGTCGATGAGACCGAGTAGCGATGTTGTTGGTGGTGTCCAACATCAGCAATATCTGCACCATGTTGATAGTAGTGCTGGCGATGGTAGGCGTTGTCTAGTGTAGCCGATATGGAGGAGGTTGTGGCGGGCGAACCAGGCGATAGCGGTGAACGTGGCGAAAACTGATAACTATTGCGATGCGACAGCAAATTATGATCCGAGGCAGCATCAAACGAGTCAAAAGAGTCGAGTCCTACAGCGCCATCTAACGGCTGTACAGGAGACTGTAGTGACGACGAATGTTGACCATCGGTACCAGTGGCACTCGATGAAGTGGTGGTTGTGGTACCATCGGCATTATTTGGTATTTCATCGATACCGATAGGCTTGTCAAAGACTGAATTCGCCGACATGTTGGTGTAATCGTACGTAGGATACGTATACGGCAAATAGCCAGAGTGATGAGCCTCCGCGGATACAGCACCGCTCTCACGTGTCGTATTAATGAACTTAACCTCATTTGCATTGCTCTCGCCCATAGCACCGCTGCCGTAAGTACTAAAGACAATGTTAATATTGTTGGTGCTCGATGAGAGATTTATGTTTGTAGGCGATAATGGGGTGCTGACACATGACGAAGTATCCGGCATAACGGATGCATTCTGATTTAGATTCGTCTCCTTGCTTGAGTTACGCCGGAAGCGTCCATCATAGCAACGCTGTGCGTCACCCTCGATGCTGCCCTCAACTGTCCCATTGTTGTTGGCAAAGTTGTTTTTATATTGAAACTCGAGCGCATTGCTTGGCTGGAACGGATAGTTCTTGGAATTGTTGAGTATGTCACCTGCAAGCGGGTTGCCCTTCGACAGATACTGTTGTATGTCCTCGCTTGTAATCTGCAGATCCTGATCCAAGTATGTATTGCATTGTATATAATTGTTGCAACAATTGTTGAAAGCTTCGCCCTCCTGATGGAACAGTACCGTGGTGGACTCTTCAAAATCGCAGCTGTATGGACTGTCACGGCGCATGCGCGACGTGCCGCGTGCGTGAGCATGTGCATCATCGTGTGAATACTTGCGCGAACTTGCACGTGACGTCGAGGGCGTCTGATGTTGTTGCTCTACGGTGGCATAATCACGTCGATGGTACGAGCGCTCTCTTTGTGTTTTCTCTTCGTGTACATCGTGTCGGGAGTCTAAAGTGCCGCCACCAACAGCGCCCTCAAGCTCTGTAGGTGATTTGCCATCGGCCAGAAAACTCCAGCGTATGGGTGATGGTGAACACGCATACTCGGGAAGCTCTTTGTTGAGAGCCTCACGTGAGCCGGACGACTGTCGTTCAATAGTGATTTTCGATGGCGAGACGATCACTTTGCTATCGCTCGTGAGTGCCTCATTATTTGCGGCCATTTGTTTGGCACGTTCAAAAATCGAGCTCAACGAAGCGTGCTGCGAATTAGGACCGCTCGCATTGAGAGCGCGTAGCGATATTGAGCTGTAGCTGGGTTGACGCTGATGCAGACGTTTTTTGCGCATTGTTACCGAGGCTGACTTAATGGAGTTATTGCGACTCAAAGATGAACGTGAGCCATAAAGACTCGTCGAGTCTGTATGATAACAATAGTCGGATGAGGTACAGCACGAGGAGGGCCGTCGTCCGGATGAAGAGCCATAGAGATCTTCGGCAAAATACTGTGCGAGCTCTGTGCGCGATGAGCTGCAGCAATTTTTGCGCACAAGTATCGCTTGCACCTCACTATCGGCACACAAAGGTTCATGACATGTGTTGATCGATGTGCTGGAGACATCGGTTGTGGAACGATGACGTCGACGGCGCGTACAGGTATTGCTGTGGTGATTGTGACGCTGGAAACTGCTGCCATTATGAGCTGTTGTTCCATCACTGGCACCGTTATGACTGCTGTGCACATGTGACTGCTGATTGTTTTGTCGCTTTCGTCGTCGATGTTGGTGATGTTGCGGATGATGTGGATGCGGATGTTGTTGGTGATGATGATGAGAAGCGTGTGATGAGATGGTATTGCTGATGGTGTGCTGTAGCGTGCGTGCCGTAAGATCAACGCTGTCTCGATCAGTGTTGCTGCTGTTGCACGTTGTCGTCGGCGGTGGCAGCATATGTTGCTGCGACTGATGCGGTGATGAGTGCAGACTGTGCGAGTGATGACTGTACGGTGAGGTGTGGCGACTGTGATAAGGACTCTGGCTGTGATGTCTGCGTGGTGGCGGTTGCGGTTGAGATTGCGTTATATGTTGCTGATGATGGTGCGAGTAATGCGGCTGCTGCTGCGGTGATTGTTCGTATGTGTGATAGTGTTGCTGTTGCTCATTGTGCTGGGGCTGATGTTTATATGGAAGCTGGTGCATTTGAGATTCATCACATACAACTTCTTTGTCATAGCTACAATGTACGTGATGATGTTGTTGTTGTTGTGAATGCTGGTGCTGCTGTTGTTGTTGTTGTTGGTGTGTTGTTGTTGCTGCTGTTGTTGCTGTGGCTGTGACTGTTGCTATTGCTGATGATTGTTGTTCAGCGTTCGTTGAGTGTAGGCTGGCAGTTTCAGGAGGTGAGGCGTTCCTCAGTCAAGGCCCGCTGTTCTGGCAGACAGGTACTTGCTGACGAAGGTGATGGGGCACAGAGGCAACGTTCCGGCCCTGCTGTGTATTTCGGCCGCCTTCTAAACAACGCTCGGAAGCAGCTGCGCATGTGAAACGAATATAAATACAAATTTATTAGTTTTTTATATATAGTTTTCTTAAATAAAGCATTAGTTTGATATAGATCATTTAAAAGCCTACATTAGCTAGATTTTAGATTTATCTCGAATTTAAAAAAATATGTTTTTTCCGAATGTTATCTCTATTTTGAAATTGAAACTTGATATTGAAAATTTATGAGATCATTTCAATTTGTAGAACTTGCGATAATCGACACGATGTTATATATTGGAAATATTTTTCCATGTCGAGAATGTAAGAGAATGCAAAAAATATAATTTAAAATAGTTATGAATTATTTTAAAAGTTCATTATATTAAAATATTCAATCAAACTCAATCAAGTAACATATTCATAAAACTGATGAACAAATTTATAGACACTATGAATTATTTATAAATAATATGCATATTTCATAAATACTATGAATACTTCATAAATACTATGAATACTTCATAAATACATTGAACAGTTAAAAAATATTATACATAATTCATAAATACTATGAATACTTTATAAATACTATGAGTACTTCATAAGTACTGTGTATACTTCATAAATACTAAGAATACTTCGTAAATAGTAAGAATACTTCATGAAGAATATTTCATAAAGAATACTTCATAAAGAATACTTCATAAATATTATGAATATTTCATAAATATTATGAATATTTCATAAATATTATGAATATTTCATTAATAAAATTAACAATAATACTGTTAGTTCATAAATACTATGAATATTTAATGAATACTTCATAAATATTATGAATACTTCAAATACCATGAATAGTTCCTAAATAATATGAATAGTTCATACGTTATAAGAATACTTCATAAATACTATGAATACTTCATACTTATTATGAATACTTCATAAATACTACGAATATTTCATAAATACTTTTCATGCGTCATAAATATTATGAATACTTTATAAACCACATGAATAGTTGATAAATACTACAAATAATTTATAAGTACTACGAATACTTCATAAATACTTTGAATATTTAATATATACTATGAATACTTCATAAATACCATATATAGTTCATAAATAATATGAACAGTTCATACACAATATGAATACTTTTTTTATTACTATCAATAATTCATAAGTAAATACTGTGAATAGTACATAAATACTATGAATATTTCATAAATACGAATAATACTATGAATACTTTTTATATAATATGAGTTAGTCAGAAATATTATGAATAACTCATAAATACTATTAATAATTCATAAATTATATGAATACTATGTATATCATAGTTTAAATAATTCCAACGATTAAAAAATTCATAATTATTAACTATAATTATATTATATATTAATTCATAATTATGATAAATTGTGTAGTTGATTGAGTTTTAATAAACAAATTAATCTAGTTGATGTTTTTTTCACATTTGAAAATTCATGATTCAACAAAAAAATTTACCATAAATTTTGAGACCATTGCCATTTTTATCATGATCATTTGTAGATAATTCATAAGCATTAATATTTCTTAAAATCTATCATCAAATCTTTTAAATGATCTTTCTACATAAATTACTTCTTTTTGAGTTAGTTATATTTATAAGTTTTATATATAAAAATAATTTGTGCTTTATAAATATTACAAATCATTTGTTTTTTGTTTATTTAACATAAAAATAAAATTATAAAATTCATGCAATATCATGCCAGAAGCAATTAACGATACCTTCTGTTATGAAACGCCTACATTCTAGTATATATTAAAGCAAATGGTGGATGCAAATTAAACTAATCATGCCAATAATGCTATTTAGATTTAAATACAGACTAGGCTATAGAATACCGCTGAAGAACATAGTAACAAAATAGAACACATGCTAAACTCTTGTACACTTCCAATACAATTAATTCTTGCATCTACTGATTTATTACCAATAGTAGTTGTAGCTCTTGTTGTTGTTCACTCAATGAATTTGATGAATAATGAACACGATGCATGATATAATCAAAATTAAATATATAATATTTGTATTTTTTTAAGTGTGTTACTCGCGTTCGGTAGAATATAATATTTATTGTATTTTCAAATTATTTATACATTATTGGCATTTTTATCTGGTTGTAGTAACAGATTTTTGAGATTATTTTATATTATTTATAAAACAAAAAAATGTTCAGTGCATTTTGAGGTTGTACAGTTTAGTTTCCCAATAAAAGATAGTCCAAACAACTGATTATGTTTGTTTATGATTTTATAGAATTTGTATGTATTTCATTTTATTCTATACATACACCCAAAGCAGATAATGACTTCATTAGTTGTATTTAAAAAAAAATGGTAAAACTAAAACAAGCAATTCCCAAACATCATTTCTACTAAGGACATCTTTTAAATATATACCTCGTGGGAAAAGAGAACTAGTCAAAAAAATTCTAGTACCAGAAAGAACTAGTCAAAACTACAAAAAAAATTACTAGTTCTGGAACTGGTTCAGAACTAGAGTAAAGTAGCAGAAAAGACAGATAATTTACTGCCCGTAATGCCAAGCCCATGTTTGAAATAAATCGGTTCCTCTCACAGAAAAGAACTAGTTCTAGTAGCTCGCTTTGCCTACAGAGTGATTTTGAAATCATAAAATGTAAAATCAAATTTCAAATATCAACTATGCCGACACGCATAAAAAAAAGACATGATTGCGGTGATAACATTTTAAAAGCATTATAAATCATGAGGCTTATGATTGTAGCCAACTATCGGTTAGAAGAATTATATTCGACAAGGAATTATAATTTCGTATATTCATAGATTTTTTTTAGGGATATTACACTTAGGTCGACGATACCACATTGTTATTATATAGTCTTTATGGATGATTCGTATATTATTTAGTGATGATCATAATTGATGATTGATACATTATATGAATTGTCATATAATTACAGATATAGTGATTATCACATAATGATTGCATATAAAGGGTTTTTTAACAGGGACGCTACAAAATTAGAGCGACAGGGACAGCAAACGACGCCATATTTAATAATTTCGACTCGTTGTTGGCTCTTATCTTTCCATCATTAAATAGCAAACCTTACTGAAGAGAAATGTCAAAAGAGAAATGTCCCTGTCGCTCTACTTTTGTAGCGTCCCTGTTGAAAAACCCTTGAAAAAAACTTTTGTAGCGCTCTTATTGAAAAACCCTTTACCAAAATACTACTATATACTTCATTTGTGAGAATTTAATAATTGCCATACTTGCTTGTTGGCATCAATGGCAAGCATTATATTGTTTCAATCTACCAAGTTTTACGTTTCTTAGTTGCAATCTACTATAAAATGACTATAATGAACATATTATTGTTTAAATAAAATTAAAATATAATTTGATTTTTAAAACCAGAATTGTGGACAACATGTTAATTGTATATAACAAACTACAATATTATACTAAATTGTGATAATTAAATAATTGTTATGTAATACAATGCTTGCATCAATAACATATTGTGTTCGTGGCAAGTATTTTATTTACCATAACATTGTTCCAACCAACTATATGTAGGTAGCAATCATTTTATAACAATATATAAGATATTTTTAATGAAATATTATTTGGAAATTCCTAATTTAATTATGACAAACTATTATGATTCAATAGTCAATCTTTTTGCTGTGTATATGTTATTTAATAATCAAATTACTATATTAGACTAAACATGATGAGTGATATATCAAATTACTATATAATACTAAATTGTGCAACGCTTGCATCAATAACATATTGTGTTTGTTGAAAGTATTTTATTTACCCTAAAATTGTTCCGATCAACTATATTTTGATTTAAGGTAGCAATCATTATATAACAATATATAAGATAACGACTATATTTATAGTGAAATATTATTTGGAAAATCCTAATTTTATTCTGATAAACCATTCTATAGTTGTCGTTGTCATATCTTTTCGCTATGTACATATCCTTTAATAATTCATTTAGAACTTTGAAATTGCTCATTTTTGGTGAAATATAATTTGGAAAATCCTAATTTTATTGTGACAAACTATAGTGATTCTATAGTTACCGTAATCATATCTTTTCGCTGTGTATATGTTCTTTAATAATCAAATTACTATATTAACTAAATTGTGATAATGAAATATTTGATTTTATTATACAACGCTTGCATCAATAACATATTGTGTTTGTTGCAAGTATTTTATTTACCATAAAGTTGTTCCAACCAACTATGTTTTGGTTTTAAGGAAGCAATCATTTTATAACAATTTATAAGGTAACGACTATATTTGTAGTGAAATATTATTTGGAAAATCATAATTTTATTCTGATAAACCATTCTATAGTTGTCGTTATCATATCTTTTCGCTGTGTACATGTCGTTTAATAATTCATTTAGAACTTTGAAATTGCTCAGTAAAGTAGTTTTGTTCGTTGACTATTTTGTTGTTTGTTTCGATTACCACTAAAATTCTCTATTATATATAAAAACCCTTGAACTTACAGTCAATCTTATCTTTAACCCGTACATTTTGTGCATTGTATAAGTGGTGGTTTAAGTGAGTGTATAAAGCCATGTAAGTTTACATTTTTGCTGTATGTAAATGCTTGATTTGTACAATTTTTGCATTTTATATTTGATGTGTCTGAACGAACACAAATATTTCTTATGCTGTGATTAGTGTTAGTTGCAATAACTTAAATTCTACCTGCTCACGTACACATTCTTCCATGGGCCGAGTGTCTCCGGAAACTGTCGCGATTGTATTCGTTGTAACACTTTCGCATAGGAACTGGTGTATTCATATTTGTACCATAGTTCGTGTATTGATAGGCGGATGCGCCCGCCAAACTTGTGCTGGGACCCAATAAATTGGTGCTATCGCTTAGCGGATAGGGACCCATGCCTTCAACCGTCAATGAAAACGAAGTGGTTCCAAAAACTTTAGTTTTGTAGTGTGTTTTTTTATTTTATTTTTTATTTATGATGATATTTTTTTGAAGCATGCATTTTTTTACCAATTTTTTATATTATCCAGATGCATATGAAGCAATTTCCAAGATTTTTTTTAATATGTTTTATATAGATCCAATTGTTTTTTTTTTAGTATTTTTTTATTTTGTATTTACCATATCCAATAAAGTTTTATCGCAAATGATAATTAAGTTTTATATATATGAAATAGGAAATAAATATGATATTTAGATAAAATTTTAGATTTAATTAAACAAACACAAAACAAGTAGTTAATTTACCAATATAAAATATAACATTTAGTTTTCTAATTTATAAACATGACATGTAAACAAATTTAATTAAATGAAATTATATTAATAACTATAAATTATAATAGACATTTTTCTTTTTTTTTAATTCCTATATTGACTATGCTATTATTATGTAAGAGTTCAGAAAATTCCATGCGGTTTGATAAAAAAATTTGATAAAAACTATTTTGTTTCTACAAATATTGGGATCATGTTTTGTTTATTATTAATTTTTAAATCTGAAATTCTGATCTTTCCTATAACACCGTAATCAAATTCTAAAATATGTTCTAAAATATGTTCCCTGCAAAACCATTTGACGATTATTTTTAAATTCGATATAACAATGATATATTTTCGATACAAAATTAAAAAAGAATTTTAAAGAACACACAATTAAATTTTCAAATAAATTGTGTGTTCTTTAAAATTCCTGTCAAAAAAATAAACAAAAAAAATGTGTTTATCGAAAATAAAACCATTTGCGATATCATCTCGAAATCTATAACGATAAAAACAACTATATCAAAAGGCTCGTTTATGTCGAAAACCCTATCGTTTTCATATCATTATATATGATCGAAAATGACAATATGAGCCTATAAACGATATCGTTTCGATATCTTAAAAATATAGTTTGGTTTTCTGGGTTGTTTATAATTTAATTATTTTTTCATTTTTAGGTATTAACAGTACTCAACACGTTTTTTCATATGGGTATCCTATACCCGTATTTCTATATAATTCGAGAATGCTAATTTCTTTATTCAAACAATGATTCATTGTATTGAAGAACAATTCATAATTTTGTTCACTACAAAAATATCAATTTTATAACCTCATCATCAAATTGATATTTACTAAAATTCTGAAAAAATCTAATGAAGAGTACTATAAGAAATGTATTATTTGAAATTCAGAAATTCAATTTAAAATAGAGTATTTTTTAAATGTATACTAATATTTCCATTTAAAATTCAAAATACACCAAACAAAATTTTAAAATTCAGAAAAGATCAATTGTTATCAAGGAAATAACGGTTTCGGGGGGGTTTCTGACTCTTTAGGACAAAATATAAAGTCCGTGAAGATAAATACGTATTTAATTTAGCAGAGACTCAAACCAAAATTTTTAACAGAGCATTTACAGACCGTTAACAGAGGCGGGTCAATGGGAATAATTCATCAATCGGTGCATTTAAATGGGCACGGTCAAGTCGGGGATGATTGTGTACTAACCGAACCTAATACATGGGATAGATAATGGATAGGGCTTTCCAAAAATATATACCAAAAGTTTGGATCGATCTTCCTAACATTTTTAATTTATTTTTCAAAATGAATCATATTTGGTACAAAAGGTGATCATGATTAAATGGCCACTGTCCAGGTGGGGATGACTGTGTACTAACCGAACCTAATACGTTGGATAGCTAATGGATAGGCTTTCCAAAAATATATACGAATAGTTTGGGTCGATATTCCTAACATTTTTAATTATTTTTTGAAAATGGGTCTTATTTGATAGAAAAAGTGGTCATGATAAAGTGGTCCCTCTCCAGGTGGGGATGACTGTGTACTAACCAAACCTAATACGTTGGATAGCTAATGGATAGAGCTTTCCAAAAATATATACGAATAGTTTGGGTCGATCTTCCTAACATTTTTAATTATTTTTTGAAAATGGGTCATATTTTGTAGGAAAAGTGGTCATGATGAAGTGGCCACTGTCCAGGTGGGGATGACTGTGTACTAACCGAACCTAGTACGTTATATAGGTAATGGATATGGCTTTCCAAAAATATATACGAATAGTTTAGGTCGATCTTCATAACATTTTTAATTATTTCTTGAAAATGGCTCATATTTGGTAGAAAAAGTGGTCATGATGAAGTGGCCACTATCCAGATGGGAATAACTGTATACTAACCAATCCTAGTACGTTGGATAGGCAATGGATAAAGCTTTCCAAAACTATATGCCAGTAGTTTAGGTCGATCTTCCTAACATTTTTAATTATTTTTTGAAAATGGGTCATATTTTGTAGGAAAAGTGGTCATGATGAAGTGGTCCCTGTCCAGGTGGGGATGACTGTGTACTAACCGAACCTAATACGTTGGATAGCTAATGGATTAAGCTTTCCAAAACTATATGCTAATAGTTTGGATCGAACTTCCTAACATTTTTAATTATTTTTTGAAAATGGGTTTTATTTGGTACAAAAAGTGGTCATGATGAAGTGATCACTGTCCAGATGGGAATAACTGTATACTAACCGAACCTAGTACGTTGGATAGGCAATGGATAAAGCTTTCCAAAACTATATGCCAAAAATTTTGATATATCGATTTGGTATTTTTGATAATTTTTCAAATTTAATTGTTTTCAATATGAAATGCATATTCTCAATTAGAGTTAAATACGTTTTTTTGCCTCTGTTAAAGTCAAATACGTTTTTTGCTGTTAAATTTGAACTTTTACATTTTGCGCCTGAAACACATTTTTGAAGTGGGCACTGTCCAGGTGGGGATGACTGTGTACTAACCGAACTTAATACTTCGGATAGCTAATGGATTAAGCTTTCCAAAAATATAAACTAAAAGTTTGAATCGATCTTCCCAACATTTTTAATTATTTTTTGAAAAGGGGTCATATTTTGTAGGAAAAGTGGTCATGATGAAGTGGCCACTGTCCAGGTGGGGATGACTGTGTACTAACCGAACCTAATACGTTGGATAGCTAATGGATAGTGCTTTCCAAAAATATATACGAGTAGTTTGGGTCGATCTTCCTAACATTTTTACTTATTTTTTGAAAATGGGTCATATTTGGTAGAAAAAGTGGTCATGATGAAGTGGCCACTGTCCAGGTGGGGATGACTGTGTACTAACCGAACCTAATACTTCGGATAGCTAATGGATTAAGCTTTCCAAAAATATAAACTAATAGTTTGAACCGATCTTCCCAACATTTTTAATTATTTTTTGAAAATGGGTCATATGTTAGTAAAAATGTTAGGAAGATCGACCCAAACTACTCGTATATATTTTTGGAAAGCACTATCCATTAGCTATCCAACGTATTAGGTTCGGTTAGTACACAGTTATCCCCACCTGGACAGTGGCCATTTAATCATGATCACCTTTTGTACCAAATATGACTCATTTTCAAAAATAAATTAAAAATGTTAGGAAGATCGATCCAAACTATTAGCATATATTTTTGGAAAGCTTTATCCATTAACTATCCAACGTATTAGGTTCGGTTAGTACACAGTCATCCCCACCTGGACAGTGCCCACTTCAAAAATGTGTTTCAGGCGCAAAATGTAAAAGTTCAAATTTAACAGCAAAAAACGTATTTGACTTTAACAGAGGCAAAAAAACGTATTTAACTCTAATTGAGAATATGCATGTCATATTGAAAACAATTAAATTTGAAAAATTATCAAAAATACCAAATCGATATATCAAAATTTTTGGCATATAGTTTTGGAAAGCTTAATCCATTAGCTATCCAACGTATTAGGTTCGATTAGTACACAGTCATCCCCACCTGGACAGGGACCACTTCATCATGACCACTTTTTCTACAAAATATGACCCATTTTCAAAAAATAATTAAAAATGTTGGGAAGATCGATCCAAACTTTTAGCATATAGTTTTGGAAAGCTTAATCCATTAGCTATCCAACGTATTAGGTTCGGTTAGTACACAGTCATCCCCACCTGGACAGTGGCCATTTAATCATGATCACCTTTTGTACCAAATATGACTCATTTTCAAAAATAAATTAAAAATGTTAGGAAGATCGATCCAAACTTTTGGTATATATTTTTGGAAAGCCCTATCCATTATCTATCTTATGTATTAGGTTCGGTTAGTACACAATCATCCCCGACTTGACCGTGCCCATTTAGATGCACCGATTGATGAATTATTCCTATTGACCCGCCTCTGTTAACGGTCTGTAAATGCTCTGTTAAAAATTTTGGTTTGAGTCTCTGCTAAATTAAATACGTATTTATCTTCACGGACTTCAAAATATACAAAGCTGTTTGGTTCTTCAATTTAAGGAGGTATATCAAAAACTACGTTTCTTCATCACATTAAGCTGTTTGGTGACTGAAAAAATGTTCTTCAATTTAAGGAGGTATATCAAAAACTACGTTTCTTCATCACATTAATGAACAAAAATATGAGCCACACAATAAATGTACATCATATTGAAGAATTTTGTTCATCAAACAAAATTTAAATTCAAATATATATTTTTTCTTTTATTTTTTAACATATTTAGAGTTCTCAAGTGCACAAAAAAAAATATTCATATTGATGAATTTCGTTCTTCAAAATATTGTCCATTGTATTGAAGAACAATTCATAAGATTGATCACTACAAAACATCAATATTATGAATTCATTCTCAATTTGATGAAAAAATTCATTCTCAATTCTAAAAAAAATCTAATGAAGAGTGCAATAAATAATGTTCAGAAATATTATTTGAAATTCAGAAATTGCATTTGACGTAGAGTACATTTTAAATGTATCTTAAAAATTCCATTTAAAATTCAGCATACACTAAACGAAATTTTAAAATTCAGAAAAGATCTATTGTTATCAAGTATTGAAAACCTAGACAAATAATGGTTCGATATCGGTTTGGGGTTTCATACTATTTAGAACAAAATAAGCAAAGCTGTTTGTTTCTGTTTTCTTCGCTACGCTAGTGTCGTTGGTCGTCCGACTAAACAAGTGCTTTGTTGTTTTTTTCGATTACTTGAGTAGCAGCACACCGAATAGAACAACAAAAACACACACAACTGCAAGACAAAATAGTCATTTCTGTTTTCTTCGCTACGCCGCGGTGTTGTACAAAAACAATCACATATTATTTCTTGAGAAAAAATATTTCTCAGATCGAGGGGCTTTAGTCTGAACTTTGTGTTTTGTTATTATTTTCTTCGATGTGTAGCCGTAAATCGAATTCAACATAAAAAAAACAGGCAACTTTAAAGGCAAAGTAGACACAGCTTTTTGTATTTTTTTTTTCGTTATGCTAGTGTCGTTCGTCGTCCAACTATGTCAGTCCTGTGTTATTGTTTTTCGAACACTTGTGTAGCGATAACCGTTTCAAGTAACGGTTGAGCGTAAAATATTCTCATATTTACGAGTTTTACGTGGTTGATATGAATCCCTTTATTAAGTAAATTAACTTTTATCAGATGAAGATTTCATTGTTTTTTCCGAAAATATGAAATGATAGTTTAGGAAAAGGACTTCTTTCTCAATTAATATATTATGACAAAACTATCTATTTATTCAATTAAATTTCTTGTATTAAAATTAAAAAGATAGAAATAATATAAAAAAACATGCTACATAATACTACAATACAGTCAAGATTATTATGACATTGATTACTGAGCAACTAAACAAATATCTAAAAACCAAATAACAAGCCATTCTCTATAATACAACGGACATATGGAATGATATAAAAAAATCAAAAACAAATTACGATATATGCGGAATAAAAGTAAATAACTCAAAAATATTAAAATATAAAATGAATAACAAATAAATATAATTAATTAGATTATGATTATGTAGTAATTATGAGTATTGAGATTAATCATGGTACATAAGACAAACTGGGTTTCACGGTACACGGGTTTGTGTTATTGGATTATTAGTATTATTTTTATTAAATACTTGATGTGTGTATTTGTATTAGTAGTTAGTAACAAAAAAAAAGGTAGGTATATTTAAAAAATTCTTACGTGAGTCATGTTGGGTTTTTTCCTCAGATACCATCAAAGCGGCATGCTCGATGCCAGAATTCATACTTTGGGGCTCCAAACTATTTGGGCAGTTTTGCATACTCCTGAAATTCGTACACTCTACGATTATGTTTTAAGTGTATAGGTATTTTTTTTTAATAAAAAAAAAAATAATTTTTGTTTGCTATGTTTTATGTGTTTTTGGCATTTTGTCTTGTTGCTACTAGTGCCAGTCACTGGCAGTGGGTAAACTTAATAATAGGCCTAATATGAATAAAGTCTATATGGGAGATTTTTTCAATTTTTTATTTAATTTAAAAAAATATTCATTATAGGCCACTATCTTTGTGTGTTGTGTATGGTTTGTGTGTCTCTATGTAAATGTTTTATGCGGTTATTGTATTTGAGAGTCTACTTCAAGTTGCTTCACTGCAAATCTTACAGTTTTCAAAATATTTTATGTTTTAAATTGATTTTTAACCGTGATTTGTTATTTCAGTTGCGACAGTATATTTTTATTTATTTAAATAAAACCTTGGTTTGCTAAAACTTAAAATTAATAAAATTATAATTCAGGAAAATGATTATTATTAAATTCAATGAGTAAAATGTATTAAATTAAATATTGTCTAAATAATAGATATATGAAAAATATATGTGTGCTATTTAAAAATAATCAAAGATTGCTAAAAAAATATTAAAATAAAACAATTTTTTTTCTATTTTAGAAAAAAAATCATTTTATACTACATCTTGTCCTACATTGTTAACATATTGCTCTATTAATTAATTGTAAACAAATAACTCATAAACTTTTAAAATATTAAGTTTTTGAGTAAAATATTAGTTGTCGAGAAAACGATATCTGTATTTAAACTTTAAACTTTAGATTATTATAATATTTGTATTTTGGAAATATACCCAGTCTGCCATGTCTCGAAGACATTAGATACCACGAAACTTTCTCGAATAACTTCGATAAAAAAGTTCGATATCGTTGCTTTCTCGATTCTAATTTTGAAAACATTTCGCACATTCATATTCTTTGACAAGATACGATATTTAAACATTTATCAAAGCGATATCGCATTATTTTTCGCATCAATCTCGAATTTGGATCATTTTTTCTTCGATTTCGTTCCAATTTCGACAAATTTTTCGTATCGAGAAAACTCCTACCGAACGTTCCGATATCTACATACCATCTAAATCCAATTTGACGCTCGATATCGTTACGAGAATGGGTCCGATATCGTGTGATTTCTCCATCTACTCGCAATGATCTCGTAACGATATCGATACGAATGGCATACTGGGTATATTAGCCCTAGTGGTTTGTATATTACCCTAATTATAATTTAGTCTATTGGAAAGACATGGTCTGATCATGTTGACCCGGATAGGGTAAAAAATGTGTTTCCAATAATGAGCTTAGGACATTTTCTAACCAAATGACATATTAAATATGATTTAAACTCTATGATTTCAAGGACCTAAATATCGATTTTGATTATTTGCATTTATACGTAAATTATCGATTTTTCTTTGGGTAAACCAATCCATATAGGAGAAAACACTAATATTGCCTTGTCAAGACCATATCATGCTCACTAAAGTATGATTTACAGTATACAAACAGTTCATAGTCCTGGTCTGAGCTACTTTTTTTTGATATAAATTGGGCATTATAAGTATATATAGTGGAAATGTTCTTAATGTTTTACATTATTAAAAATTACATTAAAAATATAATTTTTCTATCATTCATCAAATTGATGAAGAATTCATAAAATTGATGTTTTCTAGTGTCCATTTTATGAATTGCTATTCAATAACATGAATGATCATTTGGAGTCTGTCATTCGATATCACTTCCGAGATGTCGAGGAATTCGTTCGATCTCTGTTTATTCTGGTATCTATATCATACTACAATGGTATCTATATCATACTACAATTCATTCTAAGATGCACGCAGATATCGTACCCTAGTAGAAATTTTGGTAGGGCCATGGTCATGAAGTTATCATGTCATTATTTGAGATGATCGGGATATGACGAGGCCTATAATGTCCTTGTAACGCAAAGTCCTGATCATGTATTGACGTCAGGCCATAATCATGTACTGATCGGGCAATTCCCCATTTTATTATTTAACCGACAATAGCCTTGTCAGAGCCCGAGCATAATAGGGTTTCTCTCATTAAATCTCGATCATTGCCTGATGCTAATTTTGTAATGAGGAACAAATAACAAATTTTGTAATGAGGAACATTGACTATTTAGATAATGTAAACCCTGGTATGGTAAGCATGATAAGGGCATGCAAAGGTAATGATCATATTTTCTCTAATAGGGCTTACCCAACGAAAACCCGATCATTTCCCGATGGCGCATCGGGTAAATTTCTACTAGGGTAAAGACACAATGAAATTTTGTCGTTACGACAATAAATCAAACCGTTAGAAAACCTTAATACTTATTAAACTGCATGGAAAATATAAACTATACAACGAAAATGGTACGGTGAAACGAGCAATATCCTTGGGAAATCTTCGAATATTTTGGAGATTTCCAAAATGAAATTTAAAACTTTACAAATGAAAAAAAAAAAAGATTTTAAAACATCGTTAAAAAAACTATTTAAGAAAATTGATTACAAATCTTGGCTATCAATACTTTATTCAAAAAGTCACAATTTTTTTTAACTTGTAAAATTAAAAATTACTGATTATACAAATATTAAAAATTTGAAACTAACTTGTAAAAATGGTGCCTTTATTTTAAATAACTTCAAAATAGTAATGATATCAATTTATGTATTCTCGTGGTTTCATAAATAAAACATGAATTCGAGGATCAAAAAAAAAAAAAAAACTAGAACCGATATAACACCTATATAGTAAAATATTCTCGGAGTGAGTTCGAAAACTATTCGAAGCATTGAAGAGCTTCGAGACATGGCTGTCTATGATTCTTCGGTAAGAAGATTTTTTCTGTATGCTCTAAAAGCTGTTCCTTTTTCTATTCAAATTCGATGATATTTGTTTGGAATTGTCAACTGCTTCTTCTATGAAAAGTTAGATAGAATTCCTACTCTCCAGAAACTTTTTCAGAATATGTTGTGTGATAGGTGTATTCTGTATGCAGATAACAAAAGTGTGTTTGTGGTGGATGTGTATCCAAACCGTATTCTTAAAACAAAACTAAGATGGCGATAGAAATTGGATTAAAAGAGTTTTAAACGATTCATTTTTGAATGTCAAAGTAAATGAGCCTGTTCATTTTTTGTACTGTCTTTAAAAAACCTAATTGTTCATATTTGACCCCAAATTAAGAGTAACCAAAAGCTGACAGAGGAAAACGGACTTTAGATTTGAGATTAACGACCCCATGTTATTCTAAAATCGTTATCAAATTGGAAAATGGTATTTTGTGTTGCACTGTGTTCTATATATACATTCAGAGTTTACTGTTATGTCTATAAAGTATGATTTGGGCGACTTTACGTTTAGATAGAGAATAATTAGATGTTATTGGACAGGAACTACATCTCAATCTAAATGGCACAACTCAACAAAACGTGAATAGTTTTTTTGCCATGGACACCCCATACATCAATTCAATATAATTCGCGCTTACTGATTTTGACATACACAGTTTTTTATTGTATAACGTAACGTTTTTAAAACCATTTCAAACGAACATTAAGGACCTTTTCAGACACTTCTTAGAATAAAGTAATATAGACTTTTAACCAACTAGTTCTTCCAAAATCTGTAAACGCAGTTTTTCTTTAAATTGTCAATATTAATTACAATATACGAACAAATACTAATATACCGATACTTATTTTAGTTATTTGAATCTAAACTCGAAAAATTTTAATTTTTTTAGCATTTCGGAACTAATGATAAATCAGAAAGTAGTTTGAACTAAAATTAGTAACTTTTCTCATCGGTTTTCTTTTTTTAAAATGCTTGTATATTTTACATATAAATTACTGAAAAATAGCAGTTGATAGGATATTTCTCAAAAAGACTACGTTATGGGAAACAACTGAGTATGCAATCAAAATCAGCACGAGCGACTTGTATAAAATTTCGATCAGCCCTAAAGGACATCCATAAGAGCGGATCGAAACAAAACTTTTCTTTTTATTTAAAAATGTAATAGGCCTTAAAAGTTACATTATGCTGCTTGAGATAACCACAAAAAATTTGAGTGGAAAAAAATAATGTTCTATGTTCGCGCACTGCAGTTAAAGTTACAAAACACTTTAAATCCATATTTCTATTTTTTTACCATCTACATAAACTTTTTTTTTGAATCGTAATAGACTAAAAAAATTAGAGATTATATCTATAATGTCCTCCTAAAATTTCATCAATTTTGAATAAAATCTTATACTCGCGCATCGTCCTTGAAGATCGTCATTTTCTTTGGTTAAACCGTTCTAAAATCGGCATAAGTGGTTATTTTGACATGTAATTTTTATACCCTACACTAAGAGTGAAAGGGTATATTCAGTTTGGTACGCCGTTTGTAACACCCAGAAGGAAGCATCTCCGGTATGGAAAAGTATATATATTCTTGATCAGCATGATCTCCTGAGTCGATTTAGCGATGTCCGTCTGTCTGTCCGTCTGTCTGTTGAAATCCCTACTAAAATTGAAGAGCGAGATAAATGAAACTTATAACTTAGATTACTAATATACCTACGCTGTATGTGCGAAAAAATTTGCGAGATCGGTCCATTTAGACCTATGATCCGACCACTTATGTTCAAATACCTCATATAAAATGTACACATAAAGATCAATTTTTATGTATACGTGCTTAGGTAAACTTTTTTGGTCAAATATATATTGACATCATGCTCAAATACATGATAATAAAGTTTTCCGGCGAAAAGACTTGTGGTTCACAAAAAAAAATCGGTACACCTACCCATTTGTAAATATGGGTATCAAATGAATGGAAATTCTTCAGCGATTGAATGTTTGTAGTTATTTTCAGGATTCGTATAACCTGGTGACCTATATATCACTTTGAATGGTAACCACACATATGTGTAGGTTATTTATAGTCGGCTTAGACCGACTATAATTTTGATAATCCTAACTATCATAAAAAACTTTAAAATTTCCCATGTGATCTAACCTTCCCAACTGGTTTTATATATGTTTTTAGGTGTGCTGAATCCAAATTTGTTAACGGTCAATTTCAATCGGGTATAGTTTTTGGGAAAAAAAATCATAAAGTCTGGTGCTTTGCCCATTATATTTTTTTTTACTATTACATCAAATTGTTTGAGATTTGTTTGGCGTTGTACATGATAGTACAAAACAACATGGTGGATCCCTTTTTGGCACATTGTAAAAACAAAAACCCCATAACCTTCTTAAAATCTAAACAATTTGATTTAATATAACTTATACATAATCTAAATCTACAATATATTGTTTTAAAGCCCATTCCCAAATAAAAATTATGCTATGTTAACGAATGTGATCTGAACATTGTATATTTAGCTTATTATAATCCGATCAACATGATCATACTTTTCGAAATAGCTTCAATTTCTACTATAATAAAGATTTTTAACTGTCAGAAACTGTCAGAAATGAAAAACAAAAACGTTTCAAGTATTTACTGATTGTATTTTAACTAATTAAATTCGACGTATCAAAACATTGTATATAGTACATAATAAAGAAATTGCTTTAAAATTAACAAAGATTTTGTAAATTACAACAAAAGAAACAATAGAATGTACAAGTTTATGCAAATATTTGAACTTAAATGGTAATAAAAGAAATTAGAAAGACTAAAAAGTGCTACATTTGTGAGTGCGCGCGCGTGTATCTGGGGTTTTGAGCATTAGAGCTTCTTATCACGTATTTCCCTATTCCGAATTTCAATGTCTTCGGTCGAGGTGCTCGGTGCCGTCTGAACGTCCGCATCGTCTTCGTTGTCACTAAATTTGTGTTGAGATAAAAATAAAAATCAAATTTAAAAAAGAAGAATCAACTTAAAAAATGAGCATGATGAGTGTGCATATGATATATATTTAGATATAGTACGAATTATATAAAAATAAAAATTCAATTTTGTGAAATACTAAAATATTTTTAAATTTTGGGGTTTTTTTTTTTTATAAATCTTTTATTGTGTTTAACATTTTATAAAAGATTTACATTTTGTTTTTATTATACACAGCAATGTGAAGATGACAGAGTGAGATAGGATATAGGGGGGGAAAGAGAGCATGAAGAACAAACGCATGATGAGTTTTACTGAGTGTTTTTTTTTTTTTTTTTGTAAAATGAATGATAGACAATTTTTTTGTTTTTTTGTTTTTTTTGAATTTTTTAATACATATTATTTTAAAATGTTAAGAAATTTGCTTAGATATATATATAAAAGTTTAAGATTTATAGTATTTGTTTGTAACAAGCATTCAAAGCATTCAAAAGAAAATTTAATTAAATTGAGTATTTTAAAAATGTTATTACACTGTGACGAAAAAAACTTATGAATTTATTAACAAAAGCATTTTTTTTTTGTAACTTTTATATCACTTTGTAAAAAAACTACGAAACTCTACAGAAGGCAAAAATATACAGTATATTTTTTAATATTTTATGAAAATTGTGTTGGTTTTTTTCAATATTTTTTGTTACTTTAAATATTTATTTTATAGAAATATTACATTAAAATGTTTAACTCTGCTTTGTGGTAGTTTTTGTTCATCATGCAACTTACCCATACAGTCTACTATCTCGGAAAGTCCTTCTGTGCGTTGAATGTGTGGGTTTTTTGATTTTGATTTTGATTGGTTTTGTTTTGGTTTAAATTTGATTTTGATCGATAATAAAAATTTATTTTATTAAAATAAATTTATTTTGTCAAATTAATTTAATATATATATAGAGAAAGAGAGATATTCTTAATGTTGATTTGCTGATGAGCGCTATACGAAGCTCTTTTCAGTTTCAGTAGAAATTTCAATATAAAATGTTTTATTAAAAATATTTTGCAAAATGGTACAAATGAAGAAGAAAAAAAGTGGGATTTTTTTTTAAATAGAAATAATAAAAAAATTAAAATTAATTGTGAAAATTAAATTTTATGTTATTACTTTGGCTGATAGTTTTTCTTTTATTATTTATCAATATTATTGAAAGTTAAATTGATTTAAAAAATACTTGGAGTGTTTCATTTTTATAATTTTGAATATATTTAACAGGACCCAATGTTTAGACTTTTCAATTCGATTGATTTTTTAAAGTTTTGTTTTTAAGGGTTTTATTTGTCATAGTCATTTCAAATTGTAATTTTCCAATGGGTTTTTAATATTCTAGTTCCATGTAGTAGAATAATTCTATGAAGAAAGAATTTTCTTAAGAAATAACTATGTGGAAGAATTTTCCAGTTGTGCAGGGGAAAATTGGCCAGGATTAGAATTGTCCAGGGTAAAATTGTCGGAGAAGATTTGTCTATCATCTGAATTATTTACCAGTGGAACAAATGTCTGAGAAAATCTCGAGAAAAACTTGATCCAGAGTAGATTGGTTGAAGATGATTTATCTCGACAAATAAGAAGAATTGTCCAATTGTTCAAGGGAAATTTGTCTGGGGAAAGAATTGGCTGGAAGGAATTTGTTTGCAGGATTTTATTAGCTAGGGGAGCATATTATTCATGCAGGGTAAAATTTTGGAGAAGATCTGTCCGTCATCTGAAGTAATTTTCCGCGGAACAATTGTCTGAGGAAATGTCGAGGCTGACTTGACCAGGGGAAGATTTGTCGGGGATAATGTATCTCGCCAAATAATTCTTCGAGGTTGAAGTTTCTCCGGGAAGAATTGTTCAAGATAGATTTCTCCAAGGGAGATTTGTCGATAAAGTAGTATTGGTTTGGGGAAGGAATTGTCTCGCATTATTGTTTGCTGGTTTAATTTATTTATCTCGGAAATTATTCCTCCAGGGTAAAATTGTCGAAGAAGAATAAATTGTCCGTCATCTGAAGTAATTTTCCGCGGAACAATTGTCTGAGGAAGTCTCGAGGATGATTTGACCGGAGAAAGATTTGTCGGGGATAATGTATCTCGGCAAATAATTCTTCGAGGTTGAAGTTTCTCCGGAAAGAATTGTTTAAGATAGATTTGCCCAAGGGAGATTTGTCGATAAAGTAGTATTGGTTTGGGGAAGGTATTGTCTGGGCATTATTGTTTGTTGGATTCATTTATTTATCTCGGGGAGCAAATTATTCCTCCAAGGTAAAATTGCCGGAGAAGAATGAATTATTCGTCATCTGAAGTAATTTTTTATGGAACAATTGTCTGAGGAAGTCTCGAGGAAGACTTGACCCGGGGAATATTTGTCGGGGATAATTTATCTCGGCCAATAATTTCGGAGATTGAAATTTCCGGGTAGAACGTGATTTATTTATCTCGGGGAGCAAAGTATACCTCCCGTCTCTTGAAAGAAGCATATTTGGGAAAGACCTATGCCTCAGATGAATTGTCCGGGATATAATTGATCGTAATCCAAAGTAATACTCGATAGTTTTATTTTAAAAACCATAAAAAATTTTTTCGTTGGTAAACTTGACCAAATATGTTTTATATACCTACTAGCTGGACCCGTGCACGACTCGTGCCGAGATTTTGTGAATTCATAGATATAAAGCGATTTTATTAATATAAAAAACATTATTATTATTTTTATATCAGGGGCCCGTGCTTCGCTGTGGAAGTTTTTATTGGTTTTATAAATGTAGTAACCAAATAATAATTCTCCGCCAAAACAACTTTTCTCAAAGACAGTAGAAAATATCGCCGTAGAATTCTTCCCAGTAGAAATCTTCGCCGCAAAATTCTTCCCCATAGAACGCTTTACCGTAGAATTCTTCCCGGTAGAATTCTTCCCGGTAGAATTCTTCCCCGTAGAGTTTTTCCCAGTAGAAGTTTTAGTGTAGTTAGTTTTAATGTGGTGAGTTTTAGTGTGTTGAATTTTTTAGTTTAGTGAATTTTTAGTGTGGTAAGTTTTAGTGTGGTGTGTTTTAGTGTGGTGAGTTTTGGTGTGGTGAGTTTTAGTGTAGTGAGTTTTAGTGTGGTGAATTTTTAGTGTAGTGAGTTTTAGTGTGGTGAGTTTTATTGTGGTGAGTTTTAGTGCGATGAGTTTTAGTGTGGTGAGTTTTAGTGTGGGGAGTTTTAGTGTGGTGAGTTTTAGAGTGGTGAATTTTGATGTGGTGAGTTTTAGTTAAATCGGTTCAGCGGTTTAGACGTGATGCTGGAACAAACAGACAGACAGACAGACAGACAGACAGACAGACAGACAGACAGACATACCGACAGACTGACAGACGGACCAAGAGTTTTATATATATAGATTTAAAAAATCTAAATATGAAAATTTAAAAATGTTTGCTACTCGATGAAAAAGTTTCTGAATTTTTCGGAAAAGTGTCTATAAATTGTCCGAGTGAAAATTGTCGGGTTAGAATTAATTGTTTCGGGGAACAACTGTCAAGCGAAGAATTGGTCGATTTGTGCAAGAACTGTGAGAAATGTTTAAATATCGTAGGTCGTCAAAAATTATAGTGTGGAATTGCCCTGGAAATAATTTGTTTGGAAGAATTATTTGGCTGGGAATATTTCTCGTAACGAATCAAGCTTCAAATGGGACCTACATGGTAGGTAGATATGGATGAGCTCAATCGGCGCTTCGATATGAAATCGATATCGAAAAGATAAATAATTATTTTTTGAGATTGCTGTGAATCAAATATAGTATCAAACCATAAAATTATAATGTACCTACGTAAAATTTTATAAATTAGAAGCTTGATTGGGGAATAATTATCCAAGGAATACTTATCCGGGATAGAATTAATAATAATCCGAAGTACTAGGCATTTAAAATAAGACAAATATTTGTACCATATATAGACAATTAGTAAAATATCATCTGTCGAAGTTACCTACATGGTAGGTAGTTATCGATGCGTTCTGTCGAAGTTTTCTTGGTATGAAACATTTTACGAAATAAAATCGATATGGAAAAGAAAAATAATCATAGTTCGAGATTGCTTCAAAAAATTTTCGATATGATAAATGTTTAAATATCGTATCTTGTCATAAAATTTTAATGTACAATTGTGCTGGAAAGAATTGATTCGGAAGAATAGTCCGGGTAGTAATTATCTCTGGAAAGAAATGTCTTCACAGCATGCCATTCGTTTCGATATCTTTACGAGATATATGCCAGTTGCAAAGTAATTTACACAATATCGGACAATTTCTCGTGACGAATCAAGAGTAAAATGAGACTTACATGATAGGTAGATATCGATCGGGGAATAATTATCAAGGGAATACATATCCGGGATCTAATTAATAATAATCCGAAGTACTAAGCATTTAAAATAAGACTAATATTTGTACCATAGATAGACATTTAGCAAAATAACATATGTCATTTAAGATCTAAATAGTTATTAACTGGTTTTAAAGGGTTTTTCAATAAGAGCGCTATAAAAGTTTTTTTCAAGCGTTTTTCAACAGGGACGCTACAAAAGTAGAGCGACAGGGACAGCAAACGACGCCAAATTTCTTGCCGTTTTTTTGAACTTTCTCTTCAGTAAGGTTTGCCATGTCATGATGGAAAGATATACGAGCCAACAACCAGTCGAAATTATTAAAATTTACTACCGAAATTCGAATTCGTATATCTTTCCATCATGAAATGGCAGACCTTACTGAAGAGAAATGTCAAAAGAGCGGCAAGAAATATGGCGTCGTTTGCTGTCCCTGTCGCTCTACTTTTGTAGCGTCCCTGTTGAAAAACCCTTTATTTATATTCACCAATTCAAGTTTTTGAAAAAAAAATATGTGGTTAGTTTTACAACGACGATATTTAGAATATATCTTTGCAAAACCTTTTAAATTGCGTATTTGAGAATCATTTAATTGATTTTGATCTGCAGAATACACCGAATAAGTTGATGATATGAATTCAAATAAGATAATATAACTTTACTAAATTTTCGGTTAGTTATTTTGAAACTGAAGATTAACTTAATAGTATTTTGAAACACTCCATAGTATAATGTGAACAAAAACGTAAAGAATTGTTGTATTGTCTCTTTTAAATATTTAAGAACTTGAAGTAACTCTAGCTGTCTCTTTGCATTGAACCTTCCAAGAAATTTAATGAGTACATGTAAATAGGATAATTATGTAGTTATGTTTTTTTTAAAAATAGAAAAATTGAATGTGAATTAACATGTCTGATAATACATATATGTTTATAAAGATATATCGAACGTTTGGAGAATTAAATAGGAGTAATTAATAATAAAGCTGAACGTACCTTCCATTTCCATGCCTGAAGAGGGCTAAAATCTCTTCGAATGTTTTGTTCTTGGTCTCAGGAACCTTTTTATATGTGAATATCCAAAATATTGCTAAGCATACGCTAAATGGCAAAAATGTATAATTCTCCAATGCAGTCTGAAATATAAAAAAGATAATTTAAATATTTTGCATTTTTAAAAGTTATATGTTTGAACTATATAACCTACCTTCATACTTTGGAAACCTATGCCGACGACAAAGTTTGCCATCCAATTAACCAGCACTGCGATGGCCATTGCGCTGGGACGTGGTCCTTGTGAAAATAGTTCGGCTGTTATCATCCATGGTATCGAGCCGGGACCCACCGCAAAGAAGACCACAAATCCAAGTGTTGAGACCACCGATAGATAGGACATCCAGTCGATCATTTCCTGTACATAACCAAAAAACTCCTATACAAAACGTGAAGTTACCCGATTCTCGATAGTTTGTAGGCTTTTTATGCAGTGAATTCTTCATAAATGTTCATTTTTGACATAATGCATATTTTTTTTGTTTTTCAAATGTAATTTAATTAAAAACCAAATAAAATAATATCATTTTTTTAGATTTCTCATAAATTAAATTATAAAAAGATTTAAAAAATGAAATTTAAATTTAATTTAAGTTCAATCTGTACCTACACCATTGAAAAATGCCTTATTTTGGAAATTTCATAAAAATCTACAAACCATTAGTTTTTACTTTATACATTCGTTGTTTAATATAACTATTTTTTGTTGTTATTTATGCATGAGTTGAGTTCTTTAAGTTCTTTTTTTATAGTATTTTTATAAATTTAATTTAAAAAATAAGTTTTATTTTAAAAATTATTTTGCTAGAAACTTTGGCTGATTCTAGTATAAAAAGCATCTATATCTTGCTCGTCAGTTGGAGAGATTTCTATGCGTTTCTTTTTTAAGAGATTTGCTGTTTTTTTTTATTATTTTTAAATTGCTGCTTATATTTTACGTATTGTACAAGTAGTGAAAAGCTGTGATATAGTGTCAAATGCTTTAACAATGTAATGTCCACAATAGTGCCTGTTTTTTGAGGGGGTTTCATTGGCGGTTTGACGGCCTTTTTCTTGTTGTTGTGGAAAACGTAACAGAACTGCTTAATTTGATACACTAACTATTTAAAGTGTAATTTGTGTTTTTGCAAAAATGCGTGTTCTTGATAATTGTGGTGAGATTTTTATTATAAATTGTATTTGACAGACAATAACTCTATCGATGGAGACATTTGCTATTAGCGTAATTTAATTTTTCATCGATTGTAAAAAGCACTCGGCGTTTGTGTGTAAAGCGTGTTTCAAAATGTGAGTTTTTAGCAAGTTTTGAAATTTCGCCTAAGGTCTGATGAAAATTAGAACAGAGCTTAATCGTAAAAATGGAAAATATCAGCACAAAATAATTTAGAATGTACACAAAAATAAAGTTCATAATATGGGTAAAAACATACATTCAAACTTAAAGAATTGCTAGATTCATAATATTGATGAACGAGTTCATAAATACTAGACATATTTCACTAGTACTATGAATTATTCATTATTATAATAATATACAAAATTATGATGCAGTTAACTGGCTTGGGTTTAAATAAACAAATGATCTATGATGAATACCTGTATTCATTAAAATCAATATTCCATATACATTGATCATATATATCATAATATTGATGAAAAAGTTCATTAAAAAATACATAAACAATTTTCAAATTCCACATGTATTATAAAATATTCATCGTATGAAAAATGCTTCAAACATTTTGAAAATTATTATTTATATTATAAATGTTTACGGTATAAAAATTTATAATAAAATAAAAATTGTTCATTAAAATACAAAGTAGATTTCAACAATATTCAACAATATTATTCAACAATATTATGAATTTCTTCATTTCTTGGATTTAGTTAATAAATTCAAAATAAGTTGAGTTTAAATGTCAAATGCATCAAACATTTCATAATATTGATGAAATATTTCATTAAAAAAAGACTTGAACAAAATGGAAATTGTTCATTAAAACAGAAAGCTGTTGACAGATGAATACTAAAATATTCATCAATATTATGAATTTCTTCGTTCCTTGGATTAGGTGAATAAATGTATCTTATATGTCCCAAATATTGATGAGTTTTAATGAAACATACATCAAACATTTTTTCAAAATAATATTTGGAGTTTAAATTTTTACGGTATGGAAAAAAATAATAATAAGGTGGACATTTTTCATTAAATATACATCTATTTTACGAATTTGTTCATGGGTTCAGTTTTAATTAAGAAATTCATCAGTATTATAATCAGTATTTGTTTGTACAAATAACTCATAAATGTTTTCGATAACTGTTTCATTTTGTTGATAAATCAATGCCTAGCAATAATGTAAACTGTACTTGAGAAAAAATACATCAGTATTTTGAATGATTCATCAATTTAATGTATATCATTTAACCATGTTGTAACATTTTCTGTATAATTTATAATTTTTTATTATTGATTAAGCTCTGTATATTTTAATCTATTGTAGTTAAATAACTTATTTTGTAGGTGAAATTGAATTAATATGTGAACAGTGTTTGTCTCTCTCACTCACACACACTTGAGCGATTATTTCATGGTGTTAAAAAAAGATAGCTTTAGTTTAACTTAAACTTTAAGTCTTTATTTGCAATATTAAGTGGTGTAAAATAATAAAAATGAAAATGAAAAGTAGTTGAAACAGATTAAAACGAAATTCTGATTTAAATAAAATTTATAGAAAACATAAATTTTAAGCGAAAATATATGAATATCGCCGAGGACAAAAGCCTGCCAAGTCGAGAATTTTTTTTGGTATAAGGGGAGAGACAGATGAATAAATGAATTCATTGCATATAAAGTACTAATTACTTAAATAAATATTTTGAAAATTAAATATTTTTTTTTATAAATTAATTGAAAAATTGTCAATATTTTTGAAATATAAAAATCAACTCGCAAAATTTATTTTGAATTCATTTATTCATAACTTAACCTAACAAATTTTGTGTTAATTATCTAACAAGTCAAACTGTGTGCATGCTAAAAAAAATACTAAGAAAAACAAAAATTAACATTGTTTAGAATATAAAATATTTTAGCTAATTAAGAAATACGAAAAAGTGCATACAAATCATAATTTACAATATTTAGAAACTAGCTATTCAAGTTATTTAACAATACAACTTTTTTTTTAACATAGTAGAAATTATTTTAGGACCTTCCATGGTAGACATTGTACTAGGTAATGGACGGGAGCAGATTATAGTATTACATGTCCAACATGATAACTTTATAATCATGTCTTCGCTAATAATGTAAATTTTGTACTTGGGGTGACAGGGCATCTATCATGCCTATGCCAAACCCCGACTAATTGTCCCTAGTATAAAATTTCACTATTAGGGTAGGCATGATCATGTACAGATCATGTTGTTCTTGTAATTTGTCGGGTTGTAACCAGGGACTAAAAGCCATTAGAATATCGGTTCAAGTTCCAATATTTTTAAAATAACAGTTCCGATTCCGGTTCCAAAAATCGAAACGTCTCCGGATCTTTGATTTTGAATAAAACCCTTCGTAATACCTATTCCGGTTCTGGTTTTAAGTTTTTTAAAATAGTTGTTCCGATTCGGTTTCAGTTATTTGCGGTTCCTGGCTATAACAAGGAAAATATTCAATGATCTGCTCACGATCATGAGTCTAAAATAATTTCTACTAGGTACAAGACTAGCTTGATCGGGTCATTCTCATATTTACTGTATTAGGGTATGTTTCTGCTAATATAATGCAAAATATTTAAAATTATAAAAGCCTGTTATTCAAAAAAGGATTTAGCTTTTCAGTTCAATTATAGGGTCTTATAAATGTTGTCAAAACTCTACAGAAATTGATGTTTTACAAATTATATAAAAATTATATTCTCTTGAAATATTTGCAATTTCGTTCAGTTTCATTACGATATTTGTTAACTGGCTGTTAGACTTAGTATTTTCTTAAAATACGAGGTCTGTTAATATGTGCAACATGCTTGGACTATAATTAAATAAAAATGCATGCAAAAGCTCGATTAAGATAAATCCAGCAATAACATTTAGGCAGCTTGAAAATGGGGTATTTGAAATAACAGCTAATAAATCTCTATATATCTCTGCATACAGAATTTTCAACTGTTTATAAATTGTAAAAAATCAAAAAGAAACAAAAACTGTAATTCAACAGTTGAAATTTCCCACAAAGTAAAGCATATTAAACTTATAATTTATAGTAAGTTATGGGGGAAAAGTAAAATACATATAAAATATTCCTTTTTCATTTTAAACTCTAGAACAACATCATGCATAAAATAATAGTTCATTGGCAATAGTTTTTTTTTTTCATCCACTAGTTAGGACAACAGCAATATTATAAATTATATTCTTGTAGTAATATTAATTTTATAAAAACACCATGCGAATACAAACCATACGTATTTTGATACTTGCCCCATCCATTTGCCGTACAATTAACTGCAAATGACAACATAGATTTTGTACTTGCCTTAATTAAAAATGAAATCGTTATGAAAATCGAGAAGATGAACATGCCACCCAGACCGTAAAGATGCAGTGTACGACGACCTGTACGATCCATAAGTGGTATTGATACCAGTGTCATTACAACCTAATTTCGAAAAAGTATACGTGAATTATAGGTACAATTTTTAGATTGCGCGCATCTTTCGACGACTTACCATAATTGCACCAATGCCAATTGTTGCAAATTTAGCACTCTCTATAGTTAGGCCCGAACTCATGAACAGCGACGTCGAATAGTAGAACACCGCATTGATACCACTGAATTGTTGACTCAATTGCATCACAATGCCAATGATCAGTGGCGGTCGCAGTGTGGGCGAGCAAATCAACTCCATGGTAGAGATGTGACTCTCAGAATGTTGGGCACGCTCTTCGGCGCGCATCTCTTCGATGTCCTCTTCGACGGAACTGGAGGCGCGTAGACGTCGCAGTGCTGTAAAGAATAGTTGTGAGTTTTAGAGTATTTGAAGTAAGATTTTTGGTTAGCATGCGTGATAAAGGTTTTGATAAGATCTAGAGAGATTTAATAATAATAATAGTTTGGCGCTACAGTCCTATAAGAACTTAGGACGAGCTCTCTCACTAATTTGAGCTGTGCGTGTTATATTTTTAATCAAGGTGATGGCACCTACAATTGAATGCCGAATCCGAACGGCTGGTGAGAGCTTTTCATAGACAATGTTTTACTCTCGTAGGTTTGTCATTTACTGCCGAGAGGTTTCTATGAAAATATGTTGTTAGCTCCAGTTCAGGCTTGAACCTGGGACCTTTTGGCTCGCACTCCAACACACTAACCTCGAACTACCGAAAAGACTTCATATGATTTGGCAATTTTAGTTCTAAATATCTGTATTAAAAATAAAAATCTTATCTTTGTCATTATCTTTTGCATGACCTCGCGGTAACTACAAGTATCAATTCGGCATTTTGAATACATATTGTAATCTGTCATAATGTATACTTTTGGATCTCTGAATGATGGATCTCTACATTTGAGATTTATTTATTTAAGCAACCATTTTCGTATATCGTGAGCAATCGTTATCAGTATTTAAAACTGACACTAAACCCCTTTGGAATATGGGTCCGCTTCTGTTTCCAAGACTTTTAAATTAGCGTTTCCGATTTTTATTGTTTATCGAAGAAAGTATTATAGGTTATTAGTTTTAAATCTCTATATTAAAATCTTGTCTTTGTCATATTATTTTCCAAAATATCGAGAAAATTGCGAAGATCAATTTGGCATTTTGAATACATTTTGTACTCTGCCATAATCTCTGTATTGACTGTTGAATCTCTAATTTTGAAATTTATTTAATTAAGCAACCATTTTCGCATAACGTGAGCAATCGTTATCGCTATTTAAAACAGTGACTAAAACCCTTTGGAATAATGATTCCGATTCCGGTTTCGATTCCGGTTCTTTGCGGTCTCTGACAGAGACTAAAACCCTTTGGAATATCGGTTTCAGTTCTGGTTCTAAAATTTTTAAAATAGCGGTACCGATTCCGCTTCCAATAAAAACCAGTTGGGAAGGTTAGATTACATGGGATATTTTAAATTTGGTATTATTATGATAGTTAGAATTATCAAAATTATAGTCGGTCTAAGCCGACTATAAATACCCTACACATATGTGTGGTTAACATTCAAAGTGGTATATTGGTCACCAGGGTGTACGAATCCTGAAAATAATTACAAAATTTCAATCGCTGAAGAATTTCAATTCATTTGATACCCATATTTACAAATGGGTAGGTGTACCGAAATTCGATATTTTTTTTGGGAACCACAAGTCGTATCGGCGGAAAACATTATTTTCGTGTATTTGAGCATGAATTCAACATATATTTGACCAAAAAAGTTTATCTATGCACATATACAGTAAAATTGATCTGTAGATGTAAATTTAATATGAGGTACTTGAATATAAATGGTCATATCACAGGTCACAATAAACCGATTTGCCCAATTTTTTCGCACATACAGCGTAGGTATATAAATTTATTATATAAGTAATCTAAATTATGAGTTTCATTTATCTAACTCTTCAATTGTTTAAGTAGTAGGGATTTCAACAGACAGAGGGACAGACAGACAGACAGACGGTCAGACGGACAGACAGACGGACATCGCAACTCAGGAGGTCATGCTGATCAATTCCGATTCCGAGCCCACATATTTTTTAATAACGGTTCCGATTCCGTTTCCGGTTCCATAAATTGCAACGGTTCCGATACCGATGTGGATTCCTATACCGGTTCTTGTTGGTCCCTGATTTAAAATTTCAAGTACTTAATGAAATTTTTAATATCTAGATTTCTGTCTTTACTAATTCATCGAATGCTGATGAAATGTTTAATTAGACTTGGAAAATATTTCTTCTCATTTGAAACTAGCTTTATGAATACGTAAAATTCGTTAATATTTATTCAAAATTTTAGTAATATCACTTTTTATTCGAAACCAGTATTATGAATTTTTAAAATTCGAATTCCAACATAGTTTTGCTTAGATGATATTTTGAAAAACTTGAAATATAAATTATATTAACCACGATTGTACCAGCCAACAGTGATTCTAAATTCCTGACAATTTATAAATTCACGATTTTAATATCTGTTCCAAAAAATTCAGGTATGGAAGAACCTGAAACAGACGTCGTAAATCTTGAAATCTAAATTACACTAACAATTATTCTACCAACCAACCATGATTCTAAAACAAGACCAATTTCTTAGAATTTGAAATTTACCGCTTTCATTATAGTTCTAAAAATATTGGTTCTATTTGGGTCATGGTTTGCTAAGTGATTTTAGATCCAATTTAAGTTTAGAAAAACTCATAGTTTGAAGAATTTTAATTTCTCAATTTACAACGCATCTTTTTCTTTGGTAACTCTTACCCTTTCTGGCCTCCTCCTCCCATTGCTTTGTAATAAGTAGATAACGCGGTGATTCCGGACACACCGGCAATAGTATTAATTGCAATATTGCTGGACATATGGCCAGACCCAACAGCACGGGCCAGCCGTCATTTGTGCCTAGTATTTGTTCGATTCCCAGTACCTGGGATAACAGTAAACCTACTGTCACAGCCAATTGATTAACGGTACCTAAGCCACCGCGCAGATTGAGTGGCGATATCTCCGAGATGTACATTGGCACCAGCGATGTGTTGAGACCTTTCAAATGAAAATAAAATTATTAAAAATATTTTTTTTTTTAATTGATGATGAAAATTCTAAATTTTTCGAAAACCAAAACTCACCGCAATTAACACCAATAATAAATCGGCCAAGGAATAACATTTCATAGGAATGACTGACTTTTGTGAAGCCCATTAGGCAGGCGCCCGCAATGCCCAGCACATTGTTGAGCAATAGGCCGCCCTTTCTGTAAATAATTTTATTAGTTTTAATTGTTTGACTTAAAGAAAGCACCATTTTTAGACAACTCCATTTTGTTCTATATTACCTGCCAAAACGATTTGCCATCCAACCACCGCTGAACCCGCCCAGCATACCGCCAATGGCAAATATCGATACTGCCACCGAGTACAGCTGTTTTATGAACTCCTCGCTAATATCCTCACCATAGCGATCCTTGTAGACATCCTTCATGAAATTCTCGATATTCTGTTCGGGTGCATTGATCACTCCTGTGTTGTAGCCGAACTGCAGCATACCCAACACAGCCGAAAATATCGAATATGTCAGGAAGAATGTGAGTCCCTGCAAAATTTTTGAAAATTATATTAGAAAAAGTGGTCTCATCACAGGAGATGGGGAGCATTTTAAATTTAACGTTGCGTAAATTAATTCCAATATTTATTTTATATCGTTGCAAAATTAAAATTTAATTGAAATCAGTTAATGTTTGTTTCGAATTGGTTTACTTTGTAGGCGCATATTGAAAAATTATAAAAAAAAGAGTGAAAAATATATAAACGTTTTAAAACTATACAAAATATAACAATGAAATATATAAAAAAACTAAAAAAGAAGAAATTTTTTACCATGGAATTTAATTCTAAATTTTTTAAAATGGAAGAAATTCCAAAAATAAAAAGGATATACCAATTCAATAGCAGAAATTTGAGCTCAAATCTGAGCTAATGGTTGGAGAAAAGTAACAAAATGGGCGTATTTGTCTTTTCTAGGATCACAAAATTCAAGAATAGGACTTTTTTTCGACCAAAAAATGATTTATCGACCAGAAAGTGATTTACCACATTTTTAATTCGAGTATGTCCCAATTCGCGATAATGGTAAAAATACCGGCCCACTGGACTATTTTTGAACAAAAAAGAAAAATTTAGTCAGGCACTTCAGACTGATTTTTTGGCAGGGTCGAGGCATCACAGAAACATTTGATCGACATATTCCAAACAGACAAAGACGGCGTGTGTATCACAAGCTGTCTGTTTCCTATCCGTTCCCAAAATATGTCTTGAATCAGCCATTCAAATTTCATGGAATTTTACAACCTGCTATATACGTCCCAATATATTCTATTTATCTGTGCGTTGGCCGGAAATATGCCAGAAATATTCTCGAAAAATTCCAAAAATATTTTCTCGGGAAGTTCCTTCGACTAATACCAAAATTTTAAATTTGAATCTGTACAACGGTTAAAAAATTATTAAACCGATGTTTTGGAATATACAAATTTAAGTAGGTTTATTTTTTTTTTAATGATTAATAAAAATTAATATAATGATTAACTAAAAAAAACCTAAAAATATAAAATAATTAAAACACAAAAATAGTAAATCAAATATTTATTAATGAGCAAATAAAAAGTACAGTAATAATAATGAATTAAAATTAATGGTATATTTGTGAAATCATTATTTATTTTCATTTTAATATATTTTTGAATTTGGAAAATATTGAAATAAATATTGAACTGAAATAAAAATGTAATAAGCGTACGTTGTACTGTTGTTGTTGATATTGTATTCAATAAATCATGTAATATTTACAAATTGTTTGAATATTAATTATTCTATAATAGTTCTGAATTCAATTTTTTAAGTTTATTTTATTGTTTTTGACGATATAGAATATGAATTGATATAGAAAATATATTCAGTTTCGTTAAACAAATTTTAATTTTGTTTATGTCAAAAATTCTAATAAACTCAAATCAATTTTAAAATATGTTTGATTTTATATTGCTTAATTATCATTATTATATTGAATTTAATACCCAAGTCTGTATTTCGAAACGAATATTTGACGTCAAAATTGCGTCACAAAAATGTGGATTTCATGATACTTGACTTTTAAAACTTTGACATTTACTTAAAATTACGTGAGTTTACTCCAATAGTCTTTTGTTTCGAAATACGGAAAGCGGTACTAAGAATTATCGCAAAATGATTTGCAGGGAAGTTTTTAATTGCGTCCCTGTCTGCCATGTCTCGTAGGTCTTTGATGATCGAAGTTTTCTTGAACTAACTTCGATAAAAAAAATACGATCTTGTTTGCTTAATCAGTTCTGATTTTTAAAATTACTCGTACATTCAAATTTAAGGACAAGATACGACATTAAAATATTGATCACATTGATATCACGATGTATTTCGAATCATTCGCAATATCTTCGCACTATTCGATGCAATATCAATCGAGAATCGTTTATATTCTCATTTCGAAAAACTGGGATATGTCGTTTCGATCTTTCCTTTAGTACGTTTTTGGCGAATATTTTAATTTTCACATAACCCGATTCGTTTAATAATCATCTTAAACTGATTAACTTGGAGTGACCGTGATAATATCTTCCATAATAGGGTATATTTTTACTTGAGATGTATAGAATCAGGCATGTATATCGTTTGGGAAATATTTTAAAAATTGAGATAATAAACAATAATAAGAAATACCGAAATATAAAGCCGAATTCGGTTAATTTTAAAACAATAAAGCGAAAACTTTATTGAAAAGATGCGCGAACCGAAAACTAAATCGTTTCGGTTTTATTCTCTAGTTTTCTAGATGAAATTATACAAAATTATTATAAATCATTTAAATTGAGTATTTAAAATAGACTCGATTTGATTACTTCGAAATGCTAAACAAGAATTTCAAAACAGATTCAAAAACGATTACAAACATATTTCAGAATCTCAAATATAATTTTTTTAGATTGGAGGTCTTCGAAATGATAGTCAGGAATTTAAATCGATTGAAAACATATTTTAGAATTTTTAAGATTTTCGTCATCTAATTATCTAAAATATTAATAATTTTCGATTTTTTAAAACTTATTTTTTGTTTTAATAATTCGAGATTTTTGTATAAAATTTAAACTTTAAATTCTCAACATTTAATTATTTTGCTTTGACAATTTGTAAATTGTTCACAATTACATGAATTATTGACAAATGTGCTGCGTTTCGTTTTTTGTTTATTTTTTTTTTTGGCAATATTTTGTAATTGTTGTTGGTTGTATTTGTTGTATTTATATGTGAGTATTTTAAAAATTAAATCAAATATTAATTACACAACATGGCAAATAATTTAAGCTACAAACTTGTTCTAAAAGTCTTAGCTTCCGCCTATGCGTGTGTTCCTCGAGTCGATCGACGTATTCGCGCAACTCTTCGATCTCCTCCTTGACCTGCTGCACGGTGTCCAGTTCATGCTTGATGGCGACCATGTCACGCTTGACCTGTAGCCGAAATTTTGGAAAAAGAATTAGATTTAGAGAGGGAGAATCAAAAATATAAATTGAATTAGAATCAGAAATAGAATAAGAATCATATAATATGAAACATAATTCGAAATAGAATAAGAATATGGAACAAAATCAGTAATAGAATAAAAAATAGAAATAGAATTAGATTCAGAAGTTGTATAAGAATCAACAAAGAAAAAAAGATATATATATTCAAAAGTGGTATAAGAAACAGAATTAGAATCAGAAATGTAATACATTCAGAAGAAGAATCAGAAATAGGATAAGAAAGAGAAATAGAAATATAATAAGAAACATAAATAGAATTAGAATCAGAAATAGAATTAGAATCCGAAATAGAAAAAGAATCAGAAATAGAAAAAGAATCAAAAACATAATCAGAATTACACAATTAGAATAAAAATCAGAAATATATTGAGATTCAGAAATAGAATATGGGTCAAAAATAGAATAAGATATTTAGAAGGAGATGGATCAGAAGTAGGATATGAAAGAGAAATAAAAGCAGAAATAGAATTAGAATCAGAAACAGAATCAGAAACATAATTACAACATATGAATCAGAAATATAATAAGTATCAGATATGATAATTAATACGAAAGTTAAGAATACAAATTAGATTAGGAATCAGAAATAGGATAATAGAGTAGAATATAATATAGTAAATGAAACACAATTAAAATAAAAAGCAAAAATATATTGAGATTTAGAAGTAGAATAAGAATCAAAAAAAAAGAAACAAAAGTAGA
This sequence comes from Dryomyza anilis, assembly GCA_951804985.1. Classification (NCBI taxonomy): domain Eukaryota; kingdom Metazoa; phylum Arthropoda; class Insecta; order Diptera; family Dryomyzidae; genus Dryomyza; species Dryomyza anilis. The sequence goes on along the minus strand of OX638134.1, from coordinate 68,868,519 downwards.
ATCAGAAGTAGAAACGGAAATAGAATAACAAATAGAATGAGAATTAGTAACATAAGAAACATAAATATAATAAAAATAAAAAGTATAAGAATCAGAAATGGAATGAGAAATATTAACAACTACGATCACCCACCTCCGACACCTCGCTTTGGCAACTCTCCACGGACTTTGTCAACTCCTGCAGTTGGGTCCGTATCTCGCACAAGGCGACCGTCGTCTCCAGATGTCGATCGCCCCGTTGCAACTCATCCAGTTTCGCTGATAGATTCATGCTCATCACGCTAACTTGCTTTTGCAAACTGTAGCATTCACATTATATGCCGAATCGAATGTAGGGTTATATGATGTAGTTGGTTTGACATGAAGTTTGGCAACGTAGCATTATGATGGCGTGTCATTATAATCACGCAATACAGTCGCAAATTATGCGCCAAAAATTGAAGAAAAATGAAAAGAATTAACAATATTTCAATGCAGTTGCAAAATTAAAAATAACAAAAAAAAAAAAACAATACTAACATGATTTATTTAAAAATACAATAAATATTTTTTAATAATATATTATTATAGAGGTTTATTAATATTATTAGTAGTAACGTTTAATTTATATGTTGTTGCATTCAAATACAGTTTGTAAATAACTCAAAAATAAGCATAAAAAGTACACTCTTCGTTTAAATGCATTTTCAAGAAAAAACGGACCACCCACAAATAATGCGACCTATTTTACGGTATATAAGTTACTCGACCTATAAAAAAAAAAACCTATAAAAGTTACTCGAGCTATCACCCACTGTTTAACTGAGGTAGTTTTACATGCTCTTGAATTAGAATTTATACAATTATTTATCTGTTGTTTTGCAAAAAAAAACAATACTAATGAGTACTACGTTACAAAAGTCTGTCGTTCTGTATAATATGTAAAATACACAAATTGTGCAACACCATTTTACAATACATCGAGGTGTTTTCATGTTTTTCTGTTTGTTTTTAGTTTTTTCTTACTCCTACTTTTATTGTCACCGTAATTTATGGTCATGAGGCATGCAACATTAATAAATTACATTGCATATGTGTTTTTTTTTTTTTTTTGGTTTTTGTTCTTATGACATTTCTTGTGGTCCACATGATTATGCATTTCTGTTGCATCAAAGAACTATATTCTTTGTAAATACAACCTTTGAATGTCATAGTCTTTGGTGTAAAGAAGACATTTCTTTCATTATGGCAAAGGATTCTGTGTCATAACTTTTGATAATATAGAACATATCAAGATGTTAACATGTACAATTCTTAAGAGATATTTTTAAGAATATTCTTTTGGATTAATGTACATTTTCTGTAACTATTTTCTTTGTATATTCTTTACAGAAATAGTTTCTTTAGCAAGAGTTTGAAACTAAGTGCAACAAATAATTTACAGCAAACATATTATGATTGAAATCTTAAATTTGAAAACATATATGATCTATAATTATTAAGTTTTCCACTATTTTACCATTATTACTATACTCAACACAATTTTACGTTCGAACATCCGTAGATCAATTCTATATAATTCGCGGGTGTTGATTTTTAAATGCATTCTATTTTTTTCTTTTCAGAGTATACGCAGAGAAAATATTTGTTTGCAGCAAACATAATATATTTGTAATCGTAAATTAGATGTCTTTTATTTGGTTTTACTTTTAATTCCAAATTTTTAAAAATTATTTTTGTATTCATTTCATGAATTCTTTTTATTAATTGTTATTGACATTTTTATTTTGAAATCTGAAAATTCATGTATGTAACGTGTAACATAATATGTTTGCTGCCAAACATATATTTTCTTGTGTGTACGTAACGTTTTTAAGAAAATTATAATCGACATTTTAGTACCTGTTCACCTACTTTTTAGAATGTAAAAATATGGTACTATTAAAAAGGTGTTTAAAAAAAAAAAACTTTCGAGCCAATTTACTGCTAATTGTCAATACTAATTTTAGTATATTAGTAAATGCTAATACTTCTGTGAGTATTTGAGAATTTAGTATCTAAACTCTGAAAATTTTGAATTTTGTTTAGACGATTTTTGGGTAATTTTTCAGTATTTGGGATCTAATGATAAACAAGAAAATGATTTATTGTTTTACAGAGTATAGTAGTTCCAGTATCGATCCAAATTACTAAATTTTTTACATCTGTAATGAGCCATTCTACACCAAATCGACTAGGTGTTGTAACTTACCCACTTCGATGTTAATGAAATTTTGCTAACTAATTAAGGGTATCGAGAAATATTTTTTTAAAATATTATGCTATCAAAATACCATCTTATAATTTGGTATTAATATTTATATTAAATTTATATTAAAATTTAGGATGTTTTCAAAATTTTAAAAAGGATCCTTTCATCACATTTGAAGGAAAGGATATTGACCATTAACCATATGTTCAAGTTATGAAATTGTGACTTATATAATTCTGAGTTTCTACCATTTCTCGTTCAGAAGATATTTTAATATGATTAATTATAGAAATGTGATTTTTGGCCCATTTTTTGTAACTTTGAACAATTGATTCTCTGGAAGCAGTTTTCCGAAAAAAAAAATATATGCCTTTTATTTATTTTATTAATTGATTCTAAGAAGTCTATAAAAATACCCGTGATTTTACGAGTCAATTCTTCTTCGGATAATTTTACTTCAGACAATTATGCATTGAGACAATTCTTCGCCGGATTGTTTTACTCCGAATAATCCTTCTTCGAGAGAAATTTTCCCTGAGACTATATTTTTCTAAACAACTATTTTTCCCCGGAGAATACTTCCCCGAACATTTTTTTACGGAAAATTCTCCCGGAATGACCTTTTTTGTCCCTGAGAAAAATATTCTCCAGTCAATTTATTTCCGATAGAATTATTCCACAGACAGTTATTCCCAGAGAATTCTTCTACAAAATAATTCTTGACGGACTAAATAATTTTCTCTAAGAGAATTATTCCCCAGGCAATTTGTACACGAGAAAATTATTCTCAAGAAGTTCTTCCTTTTTGCACAATTATTCTATGAAAAAATCTGCCCGAAGTATATTTTTGTCCTTGAGAAATTATTCCCCCAGACAATTTGTACATGAGAAAGTTATTCTCCCCATACAGTTCTTCCCAGAGTTAATTACTTCTAGAGACAATTTTCGCCTGAAAAATTCTTTCACGGCACCATTTTTACTCACATAATTCTTTACTATATAATTCTTTTCCGAATTAATTATCTGGGAATTATATTCCAACCAACTAAATTTTTTTAGAAACGTTACATGATATGAAAACACTGCGTATCCTTAATCTTTGTAGAAATTATGTTTGAGATGTCCATTGGAATGAAGTAAAAGCATTATTTCGAACACATAGACTTTGGAACACTCTCTGAGGTATAACTATATTTGATACGAAAAAGTTACCAGATTGAAAATAGTTTTTATAATATTAAGATACTCAAAAATTCACTCACCCAGAAAAAAATTCCCTCAAATTCCATTAAAATTGGTCAATAGGACAATTATTGATTTAATAGTATAATGGGTTTTTCAAATGGGACGCTACAAAAGTAGAGCGACAGGGACAGCAAACGACGATATATTTCTTGCCGCTCTTTTGACATTTCTCTTCAGTAAGGTTTGCCATTTCATGATGGAAAGATATACGAATTCGAATTTCGGTAGTAAATTTTAATAATTTCGACTCGTTGTTGGCTCGTATATCTTTCCATCATGAAATGGCAAACCTTACTGAAGAGAAATGTCAAGAAATATGGCGTTTTCTGTCCCTGTCGCTCTACTTTTGTAGCGGCCCTGTTGGAAAACCCTTAAAAAAACTTTTGTAGCGCTCTTATTGAAAAACCCTGTACAAAAAATAAATCTTTTCATATAAACTCAATGGCAATGTCATGGTATTTTCTAGTATTTAATGGTATTTTCCGATTATAATAATAATTTATCCTATTGATTATTTTTTTTTAATTGTAAAAAACTATTATATTTATAGTATTTTTTTCTGGGTGCTGTACTTAAGTAAATTGTATTGATTCAATATTTGATCAATATTTGTGATCAATATTTGGGATGAATATTTGTAATCAATATTTGTGATTGTATTTTATTTTTTTGTATAGTATGGTTTGCCAGTAATCAGTGGTATGTGGAGCATTAAACATTAAAACTTTTAAAAAACACATATAGTTAAATTTATTAAATATGCAGAGCACTATGAACTGAACGACATAATACTCTTAAAAATTAATTTCTTTATAATAAGAAAAATTGAAATCGCGTAAAGGAAAAAATGTCGTTATAATAATTAAATATTCCTTAATTTAATGAAACGTTTCCTTATATTAAAGAAGTTTTCTTATTAAAGCACTATTTTATGTCAGACTGGCAACATAATTTTAGTATTTCTTATAGTGACTTCAAAGAATTATGTACTCCTTTTGTGATAATGGTAGAAAATCTTGAAATATGAGTACTTGTAGAAATTTAGTCCACTTTTAATTTGTAAATATAAATATTAAATTTTGTCTGTACTTCCAATGCATTTTTCTATCAAAGTAATATACAGACTACTGGCTAATCTCAATATTCATTAAACATCTGCAAAAATGTTCCTATACGTGTTTATTTCCCTATTGTCGTTTACCGAAAATCGGAATACTAAACCGTTTGTGCTATAAGATTTTTCCACACACAGGTAAAAATTATGTTTTGCAGCAAACATATTATGTTACACGTTACTTACATGAATTTTCGAGATTTTAAAATAAATATGTTAATAACAATATCTAACCATATATCATGAAATGAACACCAAAATATTTTTAAAAATTGTGAATTTAAAGAAAAATCCAATTAAATTCATTGAATGTTTGATTGCAAATATATTATGTTTGCTGCAAACAATTTTTTTCTCGGCGTGCACCTTATCATAATAAATAGTGCAATTAAAAAAAAAAAATCGAAAAAAATTGGGTCTGGCAAAACATCGTAACTACATTTTTCTTCAATAAATCTGCAAGTAAAGGATATTTTTGAAATTGGGCTGTACGAAAATAAATCAAGAAAATATTGAACTACTCGATTTGCAGAGTTTTTTCGCTTCCCGTAAAATTGCATTTTTGTTTGTTACGATCTTTTTTTGTATAAAAACTATTTTCTGAGTGTACTAGGTTCAATTGCTTTTCTGTAGGTATGTGAAAATAACACCTATTAGTTTTAAATTAGTACAAAAAATATATATTTTTGTTTGTACAATCTCTGCGACACAATATTTTCAATACATAAAAAATCGCTTTAAAACTACTTTGAAATTCCGTTTCGTATTGGATTTTTGAAACACAAAAATGAACTTAAAACAGATAGTTCTCTAAAAATTAAAAAAAATAAAAAAATCGACAATTAAACCAATTGGCATATATGACATTCACCAACGTTGCAATCAGATCAAATAATTTCTCTAGTAAGAGTTATTTTTTTTTTATACAAATTTCGTTTTACTAAATATATTTTGTTTTTAATTTGATATTTGTTTAAATATAACGCAGCTAAAATTTGATATGATTTTGTATTTTGTTTTATACAATTTTTGTATGATTTACATTTTGATGTATAAGGGAAATTTTTAGTAATTTATTCAATTAGTTATGTAAATAATTCTAAATTGTATTAAAATTATATATATAGTAGAACGTACATAGAACAACGAATAAACTGAAAACAAATATGGAAGTCAAACAAAGCAGAAATGAATTTGATTGAAGTTTTGATTGGTGACGGGGGGCCAAATATGCCAATTAGTTTGGGGGTATCTTCGTTTTTTTTAGTTTGATATATTTTTTGTACAAATACACAACCATTTCGTTCGAAATTTCATATCGAATTTGTTTGGTTTTAATTTGAAAATAATAAAAATACAAAATTAAATGTTTGTGTTTGTTGTGGGAGACATAATGGAAAGCAATATTGTAATTTTTCTATTATTTTTTTTGTTTTGTTTTTCAATTATGTTGTCATGAAAATATTGTGATGCATCGACTTAGCTTTAACTGATTTTTGAGTTGACCATAAAATGCACAACGATACTAGAAAAACTATAAAACACTTATAGAACAACATGAACATGAAAAATAAAAAATACATTTAGAATAGATGTTGGCATGAGTTGACTTGTAATAAAAACAAACATAAACCCAGTTGGATAGTTGAGTAGGATTTTCAGTTTAAGAGTTATATGTGTTGAAAATATGTACAAATTATGCAGCAAAATCTTATAATAAATTCATGCAAAATGTGTTTATTGATTTTGGTAGGTATTATTTTTATCTTTTTTTGGATTTATGTGCAACATACAAACATTTCAAATATGATTTTCTAGTAGGTACTTTGGTTTACATACAACTTCCGAAATGAAATCGTTTCGAATGCTTAATTACTATGCGTTTTTATTTCTAGCTATTGCTTCTAGTTACATAAATGTAATGCGTTCACTTCCACCAGTGATTTTGCTACATTATACAATACAAAAGCAAATAATAAATGATATTATTTTAAAAATATACTTTATATATTTAGACAAATAACTAATATTTGTAGAGAGTTGAAAAATTAAAACTCTTAATAAATATAATAGGTTTTGAAAAGTGCCAGGTCATGTTCAGGAATTCACCCATGCCCGAAAAATATGGCTACTCGAAATAATCCCCATTGTAATTTCATGTATGCTTAAAATAATTTTTCATTTGAGTACTTATAATACTTATTGGGTAGTGAATCTAATTTGTTTGTTATTTTTTTTATTCAAAAAAGTTTATATTGTATGTGCATCATTAAAAAAATGTTATGTAAGGTGTTATGGAGGTCGACATGCTGACCTGTAGATCGACAGATCATGTCCAATTTTAATACCAGCCTTCATAGATTCACAAGTAATTTAAGTTCTGAGTTTTATTGATCTAGCTAAACTTGTTTTCTTTTAATCGTGACTTCAATAGATAAATGACGGACATCGCAAAATCGACTCAGCCCTAGTAAATTTTTTGCTATGGCCATTATCTGGTACGGATCATTATATTTTTGCCTTATAACGACCCCTTTATATGACCAACATGTATACATTTATCCCGTGACGCTGATCTAGAATATGCCATTCGTTTCAATATCGTTACAAGATCAATGCGAGAAGAAGTAAAATTTAAACAATATTGAATATTTTCTCAAAGGGATATCGACAGTCATATAGAACCTACATGGTTGGTAGATATCGATGCGTTCTGACGGAGATTTATCGGTACGAGTTTGTTTTTTTTGATATCTGAACGATAATAATAATAAAAGTTTGGCACTACAGTTCTATAAGAACTTAGGCCGAGCTCTCTCACCATTTTGAGCTGTGCGTTTATTTGTACTCAAAGTGGTGGGACCTACAGTTTATTGCCGAATCCGAACGGCGGGTGAGAGCTTTTTCATAGGCAATGTTTTTACTCTCGGAGGTTTGCCATTTACTGACGAGAGGTAGCGCGGTATAGAAAAATATTTCTATGAAAAGATGTTGTGAGCCCCAGTCCAGGCTTGAACCGGGGACCTTTCGGCTCGCAGTCCAACGCACTAACCACTGAGCTACAGCGGCTACATGAACAATATCGATCAAAAAAACATTTAAAGATCGAGATTGTTTCGAAAAATATTTCGATTTCGATGCGATAAATATTTAAATATTGTATCTTGTCAAAGAAATTGATTTACGAGTAACTTAAAAAATTACAATCGATAAAGCAACGAGATCGAACTTCTAGGCTTCGGTGGTCTCCGAGACATGGTAGACTTTGATCTACTCTTCCGCATCTCCTTCTATTTATTACAAACGCATAACCAATGTGGGTATCCTTTCATATTTACATTAGTGCAAATTATTTTAGGGCCATGATCGAGATCACATCGTTGAATTTTTTTTCGTGTCATTCAAGACTATACCGTCGTTGTAGAACGAAAAGTCACCAAATACGTTTTCAAAATGCCAAATATTCCTTTAAAAATATCTGTCAATTTTTAATCGATGATCTTCATTTTTTTTACCACATGATAAGAAAATGTAAATCTATGAAATGATATTTTAACTTAAAAAATGCATCAATTACTGTTGATAATATTAATCAACAAACTCGAAATTTAAGTTTTTCATAAAAATGTATTTGGTGACTTTTCGTTCTACAACGACGATATAGTTTATGATCATGTCTACGCAATGAGATAAATTTATATAAAAATTGTATAAAAAAAAAAAAAACAATTTTGAAATGAACCCAATATTTAGTACTTAATTTTAATAAAGTATCACATTGAAAATCAACTTTTGTCATGTGGTTTAAAAAAAAAAAAACAAATTTGTGGTTAGAATTGTTATATTCTGTAAATAAATATCATAGACACACATCAAATGGTTGTAGTCAATACAAAAACCTTTAAAATTTGTTTATAAGAAATGTATTGAAACATTTATCGGAACTAAACTAAGTTGATTGTCGAACAAAAATTTGGTTACATTGTTCGGCTTCTTTGTATCCATTTATCATTTATGTATCTTTTAACTATTGTTATTTAATCCATTTGATAGTTACTTCAAATAACATATGTATTAAATATGAAATATTCCTCCAACAAATTATTTAGACAACACGTCATACATAATCTCTTTTATGTCGGTACATTTAAGTGTTTTAAATCAGAAAATGCTACTTTAGTATATGAATGGAAGCAAAAATAAAATTTATTATCTTCAATCAATTATTCGGTTGTCATAGCCAAAAATATCACAGACATACACCTCTATATTACTTAATCAATACTACTACCATTCTTTGGTTGGTTATAAGAAACGTTTTTCGTAATTATGAGAAAGGAGTATGTTGGTTGGGTAATAACTTCATTGGCGCAACTATTGGTACTATTAGTGCACCTAATTATTAAATTTTATTAAATACTTAATTTATTTTTTAATACAAAAAAGTTAAAAAATCCAGAATTTTATTTATTTGTTATATAATTTTTATCGTTTCAGGAAATATAATCTTTATTTTCTATTGGCGATCTACTGATTTTAAATATCACAAATTTAACGGTCAGTACTAATTATTTTATTTTCACAAAGTGCTTTTTTAAAGCATTTGAAAATTATTTTTTTAAAGAATTATTTGAAAAATCTTTTACCATATTTTGGTGTATTGGAAAATTATATGAAATATTTTATATAGGGATTAAAGTCCAAACAATTTAACTTTTAAGGCTACAAGAAAATAGGATACAAGGCCTTCAGTCATAAAAATTCGATCTCATTCTTATTTCGAATCTGATTTTTTAATTATTTTTCTTTAATTGATTCGTAGTTTTTTCGAAGCGCCTACAAGAACAAAACTTGATCTAGTTATTATAACATTTTATAATTTTTAAAGAATATCGATATCGAACAATTATCGTTTCGATAAAATTTCAATTTCTCGGTACTACTTATATATAGATATCGACTGTTTTGATTATATCGAAACAAATGGCTAACTGGGAAGGTATAAAGTACAAGTTGTATTCAAATAGTTTATCATAAAAGGTCTGTTAAGATGGTAATCGATGTTTTGTTTTTGATAAGGAACGATAAAGAAAATTGTCTACCGTATTTTGGAAATTGTTGGAAATTTGTTCATATATAAAAGTAAAATGGGAATTGCTATTATGTTGATCCTTATTTGTAGAAGAAAAACTAGGAGTTTTATTTATTATGTGCCTTTTAAGTAGGTATGCTTTATGATTCTTAAGGATTTGTTTTATAAAAAATCTAACACGATCTGTCCATTTGTATTTCTTATACCATATAAATATTGAATCAGTAGAAATTTTAAATTCATTTTGATGTCAGTTCTATAATACAAGGTAGTAGAACATTTTTAAGTTTAAAACTGGGTAGGAAAAACTAAATTATAATGTTTTATAAAAATGATGACTTAACCATTCTACATTCTAAATGGTTGGATGTTTGGTAGCTAAGCATCTGAGGCATTAATATAACTAACTACACCGAAAAAAATAATATACGTAAATATAGCAACCGACATTAATTGCATTCATTAATCAATCCAGCAATGAAATTCACTAATTTAATGTAAACGTTTGCTATTCTTCGTTAATTCTGCAATTATGTTTGCTAATATGAATATTTGTACGTCAATGCAGCAAATAATTTAGTCGGCGCAGTTTTAGCAAATATATTTGCTGAAACTTCGCCAACTAATTAATTTGAAGTATTGACGTACAAATATTCATATTAGCAAACATAATTGCTGAATTAACGAAAGAGGAATAGAGGACAAAACAAATGACTACAAATAACAAATGTTTTCATTAAATTAGTAAATTTCATTGCTGGATTGATTAATGTATGCAAATTATGTCGGTTGCTATATTTACGTCGATTATTTTTTCTGTGTATGGTCTCGAAGAAATACTGCATGCAATATCTGCGCAATTACAAAATCAGGTTGGCTTTGTAAAACTTTTTGTTTTGTAATTTGCAATGGATGGTACGTAAAAAGCATAAAATATAGAAAAGTAGTTAAACGGTTAGAATAGAGAGAGAGTTATAGAAGAATGAAGAAATGTTTCAAGTAATGTTGATTATTTTCATACTCATTGAGTGGCGTGAGAACCAATCCACTGCATAGATAAATTGTAATCAAAGCAAGAATTTGTAGAGTAGGTAAATGAAATGTAGTTGTAACAAGTAGTAGTAGTAGTTTTAATAAGGTTGCAATAATAAGTAATAGTAGTGACGATGATGATCGTTCGTTTGATTTATTGATGGATTGTTGATGATTGGTGGTTGATGTAGCAAAATGGTAGCGAAATAATGAAAAAAATGCGCAAAGAAAAATCAAATTGTAATGTTTGCATAATGAGTTTTAAGTATTTTTATAATTTTATATACTAGCGATAAGTATAAAATGTTTTTTAAAGCAACTAAAAATTTTAAAAATGGATCAAATGTAATTTTTAAAAAAGCTTTTTTTAATGAAAATTATAATGTTAGTAAATACATAATTTTTACAAATATAATATAAGGTATTATGTGTTTATAGGATAAAAGAATTAGTTATATATACCTGGGTGGCATAGTGCCCATCATTTTGAGGTTTTTGTTTTTTTTTTAGAGAGGATGTGAACTATGTGCAAATTTTATATTATGTATATGAACGCGTTCCTATGGGGTACGCAGGCTATATGAGTTGATTTTAAATTATTATTTTTTTAATATTACTTTTTTTAATGATTTTTATTTTTTTAAGGATTTCTATTTTTAGTTAATTTTTTCTATTTTTTAATTATTTAATTTTTAGGTAATTATTTCTATTTTTTAGTTTTTAATTTTTAATATTTTTTTTACTTTATTATTTTTTTTTATAAAGACTACGTTTTATTTTCTATTTTCGAAACGTTTTGAAACGTCTTATTGCAGTTTTGGTGAATGTCGTATAGGCTCACTTCAGTCCCTATTATCAGGACACGCTTCATTCAATTCAATAATTAGCCTTTAATATGAACACTTAAACAAGCATAATTTTATGTTCGGTTAATGGATGTCTATAAAAACAAAGAGGAATAGAGGACAAAACAAATGACTTCAAATTAGTATGATTTTTGTATGCTGAAATGATGCAATGTGATTATGTTAATTATATTAATATAATGATAAATGTTCATCGTGTTATTAAACATGAAGTGCATAGTGTAGAAACATAAATATGTTTGTCGTTAAATATGTGAGAATTTGTTTTTAAAGAAAACTCGCGCCATAAGTAAATAAATAATTTGTTTAAATAATATTTATAAATGTGACACTTGTGGTACATTAAGTGTGAGACATATCTTAAGTGCTGTTATTTTTTTTTTTTAATAAAAAAATACATTAATACATTTAAATATTTTGTAATTTTTATATTTTAGAAATATTTATTATTATTGCAATCTTTATGCTTCTGTTGTTCACCAAATTGAGCACATTTTTACCCTTTTAAAAACTGTTTAAATTCTTTAGAAAAATACAATTTTTCAGAATAAAAAATTAATTTTTTATCTAGAAATTCAAATTTTCATAAGAATTAAAATTTCGGTAAAAATTAAATTTTTCAGTAATAATAAAATTTTTCAGTAAAAATTCAAATTTTCTGTAAAAATTCAAATTTTCAGTAAAAATTCAATTTTTCAGTAAAAATTCAATTTCTCAGTAAAAATTCAATTTTTCAGTAAAAATTCAATTTTTCAGTAAAAATTCAATTTTTCAGTAAAAATTCAATTTTTCAGTAAAAATTCAAATTTTCAGTAAAAATTCAAATTTTCAGTAAAAATTCAAATTTTCAGTAAAAATTCAAATTTTCAGTAAAAATTCAAATTTTCAGTAAAAATTCAATTTTTCAGTAAAAATTCAATTTTTCAGTAAAAATTCAATTTTTCAGTAAAAATTCAATTTTTCAGTAAAAATTCAATTTTTCAGTAAAAATTCAATTTTTCAGTAAAAATTCAATTTTTCAGTAAAAATTCAATTTTTCAGTAAAAATTCAATTTTTCAGTAAAAATTCAATTTTTCAGTAAAAATTCAATTTTTCAGTAAAAATTCAATTTTTCAGTAAAAATTCAATTTTTCAGTAAAAATTCAATTTTTCAGTAGAAATTCAATTTTTCATAAAAATTCAATTTTTCAGTAAAAATTCAATTTTTCAGTAAAAATTCAATTTTTCAGTAAAAATTCAATTTTTCAGTAAAAATTCAATTTTTCAGTAAAAATTCAATTTTTCGGTAAAAATTCAATTTTTCAGTAAAAATTCAATTTTTCAGTAAAAATTCAATTTTTCAGTAAAAATTCAATTTTTCAGTAAAAATTCAATTTTTCAGTACAAATTTAATTTTACAAAAAGTCATATTTTCAATAAAAATTAAATTTTTCAGAAAATTTCATTTTTTATATTAAAATTCAATAATTTCGTATAATTCACATTTTTGAATTTAATACAATGGAAATGTCCTCAATCTGATCAACTTTTCTTTAATTAATTAAATTGTTTTTCTATTTACTTAAAATATAAATAATATTTTTCAAATAAAGTCTATGTGCTAAAGAGGGTTAAAAAAAATGTGTACATACTCGAGAAGCAATTGTCGTAACGTTGCTTCATCCTCGCCATGACATCTCAATCTCGACTCACGATTTGCGTCACGCTCGCTGCCGTTTACCACGTGACTGCGTGACCGTTTTGGTGCATAACTGAACGAGTGTCTGTATAAACGGCCGTTGTTAATGTTGACACCCCGATGGTATGCGTCTGTCCATATTAAAAAACACATAAGATTAGTTGATTAGATTGATTAGTTGATTGTTGAATTGCAAATAAAAATTTTAAAAATGAATAAAAATAAATATGGAAAAATATGAATGACAGAGATTTATTTTCCGGGAAAAGTATTTCTAGAGACTATTATTACTTATCACACAAATTATTTTCACTTAAAAATTCTTATTTATCTTAATTTATGACGTATAATTGTCTAGAGAAAGAACTGTCTCAGGATTGTCTAGTCTCGAAAAAGTATGTCTTCGGCAATGTATTTTGTCTTGGACGAATTTTTAAGGGAAGTATTGTTTCGGTGAACATTTTTCTCGAGAAAGAATTGTATCTAAGAAGTATTATCTCGGCAATGTATTGTCTCAGAGAAGTATTGTCTCGTAGAAGAATTGTTTCGTGAACATATTGCGTCCGGTACAAATTGTAGGGCGGAAAGTATTGTCTCGTGGAGGTATTTTCTCGGAAAAGTATAGCCTCGTAAATGAATTGTCTCGTGAAAGTATTGCCTCCGGTGCAAATTGTATGGGGTGGGATAAGTATTGTCTCGTGGAAGAATTTTATCGGAAATGTATTGTCTCAGAAATGTGTGGTGTCTGGAAATAATTGTCTGTGAATTAATTATCTCGGGATAGAATTGTCTGTAGAAAAAATTGTCTGGGGAAGTATTGTATTGTCCGGGAAAGTGCTGTCTCGTGAAAATATTGTCTAAGTCTCTGGAACGAGTTTTCTCGAAAAATATTGTAGTGATGATGTATTGTCTTGGTGATAAATTGTTTCGGTGATGTATTGTTTCGGTGATGTATAGTTTTTGGGAAGAATTTTCTGGAGAAGTATTGTTTCGTTTATGATTTGTAATGAACTGTAAGGGAATGAATTTTCTCCGGAAAGAATTATCTTTCGGAAGAAATGCCTGGGGAATCATTGTCAGGGGAGAATTGTCTTAGGGACGTATTGTCTCAGGGAAGTATTGTCTCGGGGAAGTATTTTCTCGGGATGTATTGTCTCACGGAAGTATTATGTGTAGGAAATACAGTTCAGGGCAGAACTGTCTTGAACTATAGTCTCGAAAAAGAAAAATATTTGGAATGCGGAATTATGGAAGAATTATATCTGAGAAATTAATTGTTTTAGGATAGAATTGTCTGTATACATAATTATTAGAATAAGTATTGTATTGTGGAATTATTGTACAGGGGAGTATGGTCTCGTAAAATATTGTTTCGGGCAAGAATTGTCTCTGGGTGAAGTATTGTCTCGGTAGTGTTTAGTCTCGGTGATGTATTGTCTCCGTGATGTATTGTCTTCGTGATGATGGATGATGATTTTTTGGAGAAGTATTGTCTCATGTAATATTTAGCCAAGAAAAGTATTGTTTCGGAAATGTTTTGTGTCTGGAATGAATTGTACGGAAATGACTTGTCTCAGGAAATAAGTATCTCTGGGAAGAAGTGCCTGGAGAATCATTGTCCGGGGGAAGTATTGTCTCGTGAAAATATTGTTTCAGGGAAGTATTATCTCGGGGAAGTATGGTCAAAGGAAAGTATTGTCTCAGGGAAGTATTGTTTCAGGGAAGAATTGTCTTAGGAAAGTATTGTCTCAGGGAAATATTGTCTCGGGGAAGTATTTTCTCGGGGATGTATTGTCTCATGAAAGTATATGTCTCAAGAACTGTCTTGAACAATAGTTTCGAGAAAGAAAAATATTTGGAATGTGTTATATCTTGGATGAATTATATCTGGGAAATTAATTGTTTTAGGATAGAATTGTCTGTAGACATAATTGTCAGGAGAAGTATTGTATTGTCGAATAATTGTTCGGGGAAGTATTGTCTCGTGAAAATATTGTCTCGGACAAAAATTGTCTCTGGGTGAAGTATTGTCTCGGTGATATATAGTCTCGGTGATGTATTGTCCCCGTGATGATGGATAATGATTTTCTGGAGAAATATTGTCTCATGTAATATATGGCAAAGAAATTAATTGTTTCGGAAATGTTCTGTGTCTGGAATGAATTGTACGGTAATGACTTGTCTCAGGAAATAATAATCTCTGGAAAGAAGTGCCTTGGGAATCATTGGGTGATGTATGTCCAAGGCATTGTTCGGGGAAGGTATTGTCTCGTGAAAATATTGTGCCTGGGAAGTATTATCTCGGGGAACTATGGTTAAAGAAAAATATTGGTTCTGGGTAGTATTTTCTCATGAAAGTATTATGTGTGGGAAAACAGTTCAGGGCAGAACTGTCTTGAATAGTTTCAGGGAAGTATTATCTCGGGGAAGTATGGTCAAAGAAAAGTATTGTCTCAGCGAATTATTGTTTCAGGGAAGTATTGTCTCATGAGAGTATTATGTGTGCGAAAAACATTTCAGGGAGAACTGTCTTGAGAATGAAAAATATTTGGACTGCGTTTATATCTTGGAAAAATTTTATGTGTGAAGAATAGTTTCAGGGAAGAATTTTTTAGTTTCAAAAATTAACATAAATAAAATTATAGAAATATTTACACTAAATCAAAAAATAATTTACTTACCTTCTGTTCTCAGTCTAATTGGAGGCGAGGTCAGCTTGAGTGTTGTAGTTGTAGGTGGGGTCTTGCGTGGACCACCAAAAACATAATCGTAGGAGTCTTCACTCAAATTGGACACTAAAGTGCAGATTATAGGTATTAGCAATAAATCAACATAAAAATTAGACAAATAAAATAAAATTAAACACAAAATTTTATTGAATTTGTAAAATATTAAAAGCATTTTATACTCACTCTACAACAAAATCAACGATAAAGCCACACGAAAGTATAATATTTTTTGTACAATTTTTTTTTGTTACATTTTTTTTGTTACATTTTTTTTTTTGTTTTTTGTAAGAAAGTAAGAAGAAAATTTTTGTTTACAAAGAAAAGAAAGGAATATAAAATATTTTCATTTTGTTGTTAGCATTTTTCTTTTATAAAATATTAAAAAGAAAAACATTTCTTGAACGGAAGAAAAGTATGAGGCTGTGTTTTTTCTTGGTTTTGTTTTTAAAAATAATCGAAACACAGCCTGCAAAATAGCGACAACATCAAGAAGTTGATATGAAGAGCATGAAGAAGTGCAGTGACAGATGATTTTTTATGAATATGCAAAAAAAATTCTAGACAAAAATGTTAAAATAATTTTAAAAAGTTTTGTTAAATTTACAAAATTAGTAGTTGTTCTTATGAAAGTATTCAACAGTACAGTATTCAACAGACATTTATAATGGTGCGGTGAAGAAAAAAAAGAAAAAATAAATAAATTCCAATAACGAAAATAATTGGATATAAAAAAATAATGTAAAAATTTAAATTAAAAATTCCATATTTAACAAAAACTCCAGTTTTCAATGGATGTGTGTTGTTGTGTGGTGAGGCAAAACAGAAAATAAAATCAATACAAAATACAGTTTAAAAATTAAAATTGCTTGAAGAAACTTAAAAAAAAAAACTACAAAAATTATCTTCAAAGCTAAAACTATTCAATAAGCATGAACCACAACGTGGCAAAAAATAAATACTTTTTTTCTATTTTAAATTATACTCGAAAAAGAAAAATAACTACAAAATACAAGCAAAATTAAGGTCGATTACAAATGAACGTGCAGAGGAAACGAACGTTACCGCACCTGGAAAAACCGTTAAGGGTTGTAATACTTGGGTCGAACGCAGTGGCGGTGGCAGTGGTGGCAGTTGTCCGAATGGATCTTGGCCGTTCGATATAGAGGACGATGGTGGTGAAATCATCGAAATATCACCGATAGTCGCCATTTCATATTTACGGCCAGCTAAAATAGATTTTTTGAATGGAATATGGATAAAATTGTTATTTGTTTGTTTTTTATTTTTAAAGAAGAATAAAGTAATATTTTATAATTCAGCATTTTATTCAAAAGGTATTTCAAGTAGTTGTTTATGTTACCAATATGAAAATAGTTCGACTGTTTGTATTTTTTAGTTAGGTTATCGTGATTATGATAGAACCATTATAAAATTATGATAATTGATATAAATGATAAAATGATATACAAATTATACTAATCACGTATATTGAAAACGTTCATAATTTAGAATGTATGATTAATTTTGACGTTTCATAAATCTTGTGTCTTAGAAAAAGAGAAAAACATCTTCATAATTGATAAATTATAGAAGTTTTTACAATTTACTTTATCAGAAGTTTTAACGTTTTAATTTCATTCGGAAAACTGATTTTTCCTGATTCCGTGAACCGATTTCAGTCTTAAAACTACGAAAAACTATAAATTGATTTCATGTTTAAAACTTTTACGAAACATATAAAAATTATCTGGGAACGTTCGCGCAAATTTTATGTAAATAATTCCCCAAGAGAGACATTTCCACAAAATGGACATTTACCTGATTGGAACATTTTCCCGAATTGAATATTTCCCCAAATTGGACATTTCCTCGAAATGGACATTTACCTGAATTGGATATTTTTTCCCAAATTGAACATTTTATCTACCGAAATAAACATTTTCCCAAATGGACATTTCCCCAAAATGAAAATGTTGCGCAAATATTCCTAAATCAAAAATTTTTTGGAATGGAATCTCCCCAAATTTGACATTTCCTCGAGCAAAACTTTCGAAATGAAATTTTTTCAAAATATACATTTTTCGGGACATTTTCAGGGGACATTTTTCGGGAATGTTCATTTCCTCGAATGGCCACATCTCCAAATTTAACATTACTACGAAATAGAAATTTCACCAAATTGGAATTTTATCCGAAATTAATATTTTACCGAAAAGGCAAACCTTCCCCTAAATTGATATGAAAATTAACTGGAAACGCTCCCGCACATTTTATGTAAATAGCCATTTTCCCGAATAAATAATTCACCAGGAGGGACATTCCACAAAATGGACATTTACCTGATTGGAACATTTTTCCGAATTGAATATTTCCCCAAATTGGACATTTCCTCGAAATGAACATTTACCTGAATTGCATATTTTTTCCCAAATTGAACATTTTATCTACCGAAATAAACATTTTCCCAAATGGACATTTCCCCAAAATGAAAATGATGCGCAAATATTCCTAAATCAAAAATTTTTTAGAATGGAATTTCCCCAAATTTGATATTTCCTCGAGCACATCTTTCGAAATGAAATTTTTACAAAATGCACATTTTTCGGGACATTTTCATAGGTCATTTTTCGGGAATGACCATTTCACCGAATTTAACATTACCACGAAATAAAAATTTCACCGAATTGGACTTTTATTCGAAATTAACATTTTACCGAATAGACACACCTTCCCCTAAATTGATATTTTTCTGAAATTCACAATCCCTCGAAATGAAGATTTATCTAAATTGCACATCTCAATTGAATGAACATTTTACGAAAATAAAAAGTTTCCAGAAATGGATATTTCATCGAATCGAAATTAACTGTTTAACAATATGAACGTGTTTATTCGGAAAAATGTTCATATCGTAAAAATATTAACTTTGATTCGGTGAAATGTTTATTTCGGAAAAAATTGGCACTCTCATGAAATGGTAAATTCCCCGAAATTGACTTTTCCTCGAAATTAATATTAATCTGAATTTCATATTTTCCCAAATTGGGCATTACTTCGAATGCACATTCCTTTGAAGTAAACATTTTTCCAAATGGACATTTCCTCGACAGAAAATGTGTAACGGAAATAAAATTTTCCGAATGGACATATTTCGAAATGGATATTTTCTAAGAAATCGATATTTTCCCAAATTGAAATTTGAAATTTAAAATTTCCTGAATGGACATATTTCGAAATGGATATTTTCTTTGAAATCGATATTTTCCCAAATTGAAATTTGATTATATATCCAGATAAACTTTTTCCGATATGAACATTCGTGGGGACACATCACTTAATACATTTTACGGAAATGTTCACTCCTCGAATGGACAATTTTCCGAATTGTACAACGAAATTTTATCGATATGAACGTTTCTCCAAAGAGACACATCACCGACATAAACTCTTTTCCTAAATTGATATTTTCCTGAAATTGATTAAAATTAAAATTTTCATAAAATTTTAATATTCCCGATATTGAAATTTCCTAGAAATTGACATTTACATACCAATTATGCCAATTTGGACATTTCTGCGAAATTAACATTAACTGGAAATATAAGACTTCCCGAATAGACATTTTCCAAATTGAAAATTTTTACGAATTGGACATTTCTCAAAATAGGACTTAAAATATATCTCTTGAAATAAACATTTTCCCAAAAATGACATAGACACTTTCAAATAGACATAGACACTTTCCGAAAAGGGACATATGCCCGAAATGGGATATTCTCGGAAATTGACATAACCTCGGAATTGAGATTTCATTGAATTGAACATTTTCTCGAAATAAACCCCCATGAACATTTGCCTGAATTAGAAATTTCTCCAAATGCAGCTATTTCGAAATAAACATTTTATCTAATGGACATTTTTCCTTATATACATTTCTGCGAATGTATACTACAAATATTTCAGTTACAAAATCGGCAAATTATAACGACCTATTATATATAAATTATAAATAATTTGAATCTTTTGTTCATATTTAACCATTTTGTATACGTATTCTAAAGTACGATTACTTATTGTAAAACCATTTGTAAACTAACCATTAGCTAACGTTATCACAGCAAATATTGAAAAACCATTTTCCCCAGACTTCTCTGATTTCTTTTCCATTACATTCTGTTGATTGTTGCCACAAAGGAGGTCAAATCACATTTTCAATAACGAGAAGTAAAGCACATTTTTTTTGTTGTTACCCTTAACATGTGGTTTTTATCTACATTTTACACAATATGCACAAAAACACCTTCAATAAATTCGACAACGTTTTCAAATTATGTTTTTGATTTGAATTTAAATGCGCGCACTTTGAATATTATGCGGT
Source organism: Dryomyza anilis (assembly GCA_951804985.1). Classification (NCBI taxonomy): domain Eukaryota; kingdom Metazoa; phylum Arthropoda; class Insecta; order Diptera; family Dryomyzidae; genus Dryomyza; species Dryomyza anilis. The sequence continues at coordinate 68,848,154 of OX638134.1, read as the reverse complement.
GCAATTTATGTTAATGTGTGTGCGCGGTGTGACTAATGTCGGTGGTTCAAATTTCGAATGGTACTGAAGGTGCAGACGAGAAAAGGTGAGTTTTTCGTTATATGCGAAAAGACATCCTTTGTGCTGAAATTGGGAAATATTACTTAGTATCTCGAACAGTGAAAAGCTTTTATAAGAACTTATTTAAATTTACACAATATATAAAATTTGTTAAGTAATTTGAAAAAAACTCTTGAATTTTTGTTTTATTTTTATGTTGCATTTTTTCTATGCGACGCACGTCTAAATGAAGCATTACCAGAACAGAAAATACGCACATTTGCCGCATAGCCACTTACACCACAAATGTGGCGCGACATTAACACATTTTCATTACATAGTAAGTACGATGTTTTTTTGTTTGTTTTGTTTACTGTTGTTGTTGGCTTTTCTATTTTCATAAAGTAAATTTGCCAACGACTCAGCGCTTCCTGCGCATTCTCGGTCCTTAACCCTTGCGCTCGCATTTGCCAGCCTTGTCATTGCACTTTCTTCCCATTCATGTGCAGGTCGCACAGTGGTTGTGAAAAGTTTTTACAGTGATCAAAATGTTTTTGTTGTGAACCTAATTTTTGGTATTATATTTAAATACTTTATTCCTTTTTTAAGCTTTTGGTGACTTTAGTTAATAAATTATTGAAAAGTCGATATTTTGAAATTATACTTTTTTTTTAAGTTTTTCTTGTAAATCGTAAAATATTTGTTAGAAGCAATAATGAAAATTTCTTGCTTTGTAAATTTTCCCTGGCATTTTACAGATTAAATGGAAAAAATTACATAGCTGGATTATTCTGAGAATTTGTGCGAAAACAGTTTTTTTTAGATCAATTCGTTTATGGTTTTTATTTTCATTTGAAATGCAAATGCATATCATATTTCAATAATGAAAAAATATTATATATGTTGGTTGGTACATTTGTGTAAAATTAGATGCATCTTATAGCTGATATCTCTCTGAGTATGAATTTGAAAACGGTTTTTCAATATCAATTAATTCATAAGATTTATTCCAATTTGAAAAGTTGCTATGAGAGATTTTAAAAATCAATTCAAATTTATTAAACTAAAATTTGATATTACTTGCGCATTTAAAATGCAATTAGAAGCCCTAAATGAATTGATATCACAAACCGTTTTCACATTCATAATCAGAGATGTTTCAGTAATGAAGTACATCCAATTTATTTTAAATGTTCGACCAGAAATGTAAATCTACACGCAGAGAAATAATATGGTTGCGACATGATCGCGACAACCATGCTATGGTCTTTACAATCCCACATGGTTGTCACAATCAAAGTATAGTATTTTAAATTTTATTTCAACAACATATTATAGTACACAATTTATTATAATACGATTATATTTCTGAAAAAGCAAAATATGGTTGATAAGAACCATGTTATGATTGCGATAAAGACTGCCACGAACAAAATATGGTCAATACCAATCATACCATGATATTGACTAATCATAATATAGTAAGTTATTATTTACAACCATATAATTCTCACCAAAATACCATTTTTTAATCTCTCTTACTCACTTTGATGTTGACTATGACGGTGTGCAGTCGAGTTTTTTTTATCGTGACAAAGTGTCTTTTAATGTTTAAAACATGGTTATTAAAAATAAATATATATCCGAAAGTTAAAACGTTAATTGTAAATGCTTGATATTTCTATAAATAACATTAACTGCTCGTGTTTAATACAAATGTGATTAATCGTGTGCTCGCGTTGTCAACGTCATGACGGTGACGCTGTACTTTACACGAAAGTTCTTGTGCACGATAAAACTCGAACGATGTTGTCCGGCAATTGCAAGCACAGCTTCGCACAGAGTACAACTTCACGGAGTTTGCAGAATTGTGTCTTATTTAAAAATATATAATTATATAATAAAAAATGTAGATAAAATAATCATTAATTAAACATGTGTCTTATTTATATTTTTTTTTAATTCGCTTTTTCAGGAATTTAGGAGAATCATAATATAATAATATGATCACAGGTCTCGTAGGACCATAGTATGGTTGTATGAAATCGAAATACGATTACTGAGAACTATGGTCACTGACAACCATACTATGGTCACTGACATAGTATGGTCACTGACAACCAGAGTATGGTTGTGTGAAATCGGCGTATGGTCACTGAGGACCATGGTATGGTTGCAGAAAATCATACTATTGTCACTGAGGATCATTTTATGGTACCCAATTTTGTCACTGAGGATCATATTAGACAAATTATATGATTTCCTACAACCATAACCCCCAATCATAGTATAATGCCCTTCAAATATGATCACCATAACCATGTTTTTTCTTTGCGTGTATATTTTATAATATGAAAATATGATATGCATTTCCATTTCAAATGCAAATAAAACCTTAAACGAATTGATTAAAAAAAAATGTTTTTGCACAAATTCTCAGAATGGACCCTAATTTTACGTAAATATTGAATTTTTCCAGTGTGCAAACTTTTTTTGATTTTCGTAGCACGGTGTTATAGAAAAAAATATGTAAATAAAAGACAACTTTTCTATTTTAACGAAATGTCTGTTTATTATTTTTTGTTTATTATTTTTTGGGTTAACTTCATTTGGGGTTATTTCATTCGGTATTATGTAGTACCTACTAGAGATAAACGCGTGGCTGTTTTTGATAGCACGGGCTCGATCCCGACGACTAAATTTAAAAGCACGCACGAGAAGCACTATAAAACACGGGATTTAGAAACCACGAAGAAGCACGAAAAAACACGAAAAAAAACACGGAATCACATGAAAAAGTAGGAAAAACGTGAAAAATAATGTTATAAACAGGGACTAAAACATTTTAGATGATCGGTTCCGGTTCTGGTTCCAAGATTTTTAAAATAGCGGTTCCGATTCCGGTTCCAAAAATCGAAACGGTTTCGGTTACAATTTCGGTTTTTTGCGGTCCCAGATGGCAATGAAATCCTTGGAATATCGGTGCCGGTTCTCGTTCCAAGATTTAAAAATAGCGATTCCGGTTCCGGTTCTAACCAAAAAAAAATTATATGGATTCTGGTTCCACATATTTTTTTAAATCGGTTCCGGTACCGGTTCTTTACGGTCCCTTATTATAAATAATTCAAAAATTAACTTTGGTACTGTTTTATTCTTTGAATCGCAATCTTACCGGAATCGGAACCTGTCGGTGCCCACAAAGAACCGGAATATGGACCGTTATTAAAAAATTTGTGGAGGCCACACCGATATTCTAAAGTGTGTTTTTCCCTTGTTAAAATACGATTTTTTTTTTCTGACGCTGGAAGTAAATAGTTTTTTTAATTTGGAAACAAAAAAATCTTAAATGGGCGAGTGCCTGATTTTAGAGGCACAGGCATGCACGGGCACGACAACAACTAGCACGCACGGAGATGTGCACGCAAGAACTCAGATTTTCGGGCGTGACACGAAAAACGGCACGCGCCCCACTCTAGTACCTACATTACGTTTAACTAGTTCGGACTTTTACCATTTATATAAATGATTTTTTTAATCAAACTACTCAGTAGCACAAATTTAAATAAGAGTTTAATAAATTGTGTGTTTTTTGAAAATTGTTTGATTGAAAATTTCCCACTCTTTATTGTAGTTTTTGACCAAGTTAAAACGTTTTTTAGCCACTGTGCGACGTGGTATTTGTGTGCGAAACTAGAAATGTTCTTCCGCATTGCATGAATGCGAACATTTTTCGATTCTTTTTAATTTTTTTTTTGCAGACTCTTTCCCATGGAAAATTTGCAATTGTGGGGGGCTGGGGGGAAGAAAAGTTGCAGCAGTAGCACCGAGCAACATATGCAAATATTTGCTTAAATTGTGTTGAGGTTAAGTTTTCGCAGAGTGCTATTGCCATGAATTGCACAGAGTTCAGGTGGAGGTTCTGGTTTCTGGTGTTGGCGGGAATTACGGAAGATACCAACTTGTGGTGGTTACGGCCAGGTTTTGTGCGGCATCATGATGAAGTTGTATGGAGATTATAAAACCGAACGCATTGATAAGATGCAGATAGTTTTTTTCTGTTCGTCGTAGTGGTACAGAAAGCACAATTTTTTGGATGCAGTGACTTTTAGAAATTAGGAGAGTTGTTTTTTTTTTGTGTATATATTTTAAAAGAAATTGAATTCAAGTTCTTAATAAAAATTGGTGGCGGTTTTTTTTTATTTGATTTTCGTCACTAAGTAGTTCAATGAACCATACGGTACGTTTATCAGCATTCAAAATTAAAGTCGGTTGTATGATAAATGATTTCGAAACAAATTCAGTCTTTCAACAAAAACTTAATTATTAATTAAAAATTACATTTTTCACTCAAAATTCAATTTTTCACTAAAAATTCAATTTATACTAAAAATTCAATTTTTCACTAAAAATTCAATTTTTCACTCAAAATTCAATTTTTCACTCAAAATTCAATTTTTCACTAAAAATTCAATTTTTCACTAAAAATTAAAATTTTCACTAAAAATTCAATTTTTCACTAAAAATTTAATTTTTCACTAAAAATTAAATTTTTCACTAAAAATTCAATTTTTCACTAAAAATTCAATTTTTCACTAAATATTAAATTAAAAAAAAATCTTTGATTTTGTCAAGTAAAATTCCGTAATATCCAAAAACATAAATTCACTCTTGTGCATTTGCATACTTTGCACAATAATAACCTTGGATGCGGTGTAAATTCTGTGCCAGAATTTCTATTGTTTCGTTTGTTTAGACGAACAATAAACGACGCATTTCGATGCGATAGAAATTGCTTGAAACAACACAACAAAACGGATGCGGAAGGCATACACACATGCACATACACTAACACACATGCACATACACTAAAATACACACACATACTCACATTTCTATTAATTTAGCTGTACTTAATATGCTGCCTGCAAACGAATACAATCGAGTGCGCTCGACTACAAATAATTTGCGATAATACTTTCATTTGTGCTCGCAGCACATCCTTCATCTACATACGTACATATATCCTTCATCCTTCATAAATCCTATATTTGTCATTGCATATACTCTATGCTCTATGTGTTTGGAAGCACATAAATATGTAAATGTGTTTTTTTTTTCATAGTTGATCAAGATTCAACTTAACAAACATAACAAACTCTCATCCTCATCTGTCAGTTGAATGTAGAAATTCAATTCAGGCTCATAATAGAAAGACAAGCACGTGTAATTGATTGAAGAAGTTTTAGTTATTTCTGATGATAGAAAAGACGACAGAATGACAAAAGCAAACTAAGTCCTAATGAATTCCTTAAGTTGTCTAAAATTTCACATATGAATTTTAGCTACTACTTTCTAGCTTTACACTGTGCTTATTATACATAAATGTTTAGTTTCTATCCCTAGCGAATATTTTTGGCAGTTCTAATGAATTACTTAATTTCTCTAAAATTTCATGGAACTATGTTTTTACTGTATTTATTTTTTCAAACACTTTTATATTCTATCCCTAAACAATATTTTGTGAATCTGCTTTTGAAAATACTCCATACTACAAGAATATTTCAACAAACTTTGAGTAAATTTCCGGCAAATACACCGAAATACGTAAGTTTATGTGACGCCTATTGCAGATTATAAAATGTTTTGAAATTTAAAATGTATACCGTTCAAAATACACATACAAAGAGGTTTATGTTTCAAAAGCAGACTATTGTCTGTCAGTTTCCAAAATATGCCGCGAATCCACCTTTCAAATTTTTATACTTGTGTGTTTTCTGGAAATATGCTCCATGGATCTTCTAGAAAAATGGCAGAAATTATGTTTTGGATCATTAATGTTTGTGAATTTTTCGAAAACGGGCGCAAAATAGGTTAAAACATATTTTCTAAACTGCTTTTAGCTTGCCAAAAATTTTGTATTGATCTTATTTCAAAAGATTCCTGAAATAATATTACAGGCATCTTTCACACAGGGAAATTTCTAAGAAGTTTGTAGGAAGATTACAGAAATAAAATTCTGGGTTTCACAAAGATTAATGGAAGTTTTGTAGAAAGCATATTGCAGAATATTAAATTTTGTACAATTTTAAAGGCAGATTCTCGGAATAATTGGAAGAACATGCACAAATTAGTCAGCTTGATACTAATTGGTTCGATTAAAATCTTTCAAGTCTGTTTAAAATTTTGTATACGAACACTGCTTCTTTTGTGTGAGACTGTCGAAAAGCTGCGCAGAATATTTTAGAAAAATTGTGATCAATTTTATCCGCGGTTATAATAAAAATGCTTTTCTGCAGTTTACATACATGAAAGAACATTTTAAGAAAATAGTTTACCTAAATGTGCTTTCTACCAACATTGATTTATCCAAACTGCTTAAAATCTAAATATATAATTAAGATATTATGGTAATTACTTGACAATGCTCCTATTCAATCCTAATCTCTTCTATCATATTCTATCATATTCTATCCTATTATATTGTATCCTATCCTATGCTATCCTATGCTATCCTATTCTATCCTAATCTATCCTATTCTATCCCATTATATCCTATTGTATCCTATTCTACCCTATTCTATCCTATTCTAACCTATTCTATCCTATTATAACCTATTCTATCCTATTCTATTCTATTCTATTCTATTCTATTCTATAATATTCTATTCTATCATATTCTATTCTATTTTATTATATTATATTCTTTTCTATTTTATTCTATTCTATTCTATTCTATTCTATTCTATTCTATTCTATTCTATTCTATTCTATTCTATCCTATTCAATCCTAATCTATTCTATCCTATTCTATCATATTCTATCCTATTATATCCTATTCTATTCCTATGCTATCATTTGCTATCCTATGCTATCCTATGCTATCCTATGCTATCCTATTCTATCCTATTCTATCCTATTTTATCCTATTCTATCCAATTCTATCCTATTCAATTCTATTCTATCCTATTCTAACATATTCTATCCTATTCTATCCTATTCTATTCTATTCTATTCTATTCTATTCTATTCTATTATATTCTATTATATTGTATCCTATCCTATTCTATTCTATTCTATTATATCCTATTCTGTTCTATCCTATCCTATCCTATTCTATTCTATTCTATCCTATTCTATCCTATTATATCCTATTCTATTCTATTCTATTCTATTCCATTCTATTCTATTCTATCCTATTCTATTCTATTCTATTCTATTCTATTCTATTCTATTCTATTCTATTCTATTCTATTCTATTCTATTCTATTCTATTTTATTCTATTCTATTCTATTATATTATATTATATTATATTATATTATATTCTATTCTATTCTATTCTATTCTATACTATTCTATTCTATTCTATTCTATTCTATTCTATTCTATTCTATTCTATTCTATTCTATTCTATTCTATTCTATTCTATCCTATTCTAATCTATTCTATTCTATGCTGTCCCAGCAATTCTATACATCATTTTTATAAATTTTATATTAAAATTTCTGAATAATGTTGAAATATCAATGTACCAAAAACGGTTTATCAAACGAATTTCAATTGTCCCATCGAAAACAAGCGGCTTAAATTCATTTAAAATAAAAAATGTGTGTATTTGATGAAACCCAGTATACCATTCGTTTCGATATCTTTACGAGATCAATGCGAGTAAATGGAATGGACATAATATCAGACCCATTCTCGTAACAATATCGAGTGTCAAATTGGACCTTCATGGTAGGTAGATTTCGATGCGTTCGAAAAATTTATCGAAATCGGAACGATATATAATAATCAACTTTAGCGATTGCTTCGAATAATATTACGATATTGATTTGATAAATGTATTTCCTATCTTATTATTAAATTGGAATGTACGAGAAATTATAAAATTTAGAAGCTATAAAGCTACGAGATCGAGCTTCTTTATCGAAGTTAGTTCGAAATGCTTTAAGGCATCGAATGTCTCCGATGCATGGTACAATTTGAAGGTGACTTTAAAATTACAATGAACTCTTTTACATTTCTTTATTTTTTTTTTTCAAAAAAGTAATCAATAATTTTAATGTTAACTTAAATTTGTCTATAAATATGTGTCATTATTAAAAATGTAAAAAGAGCTTGCTGCATTTAAAGAAATATAAATTTTAATAATGTGAAAAAGTGATATAAGTATTCTTCTACTGTTAGCACTTCAAAAATAAAAAATCTACAAATTTTCAACATAATTTTTTTTGTAAATAGTATCTCGAATGTATTTACTTTACATAGGATTTATATAGTAATATACTTCCATAGCTACATATTTATATGTATAGCTCTTGTTTCATATATCTGCAAATGTAAATACAACGAATGGTTTTCAATAAAATTGTTTTCTCCACACAACAAACAGTGTTGATTGTGCTGTGCCGTTCACATGTAGAGTATTCTTGTTTGTTTGTTTGTGTCTGGCTGTATTGTGTGTGTGTGTCTGTCTGTCTGTTGACATGATCATTCAAAGGGTTTATATCAGCAACAATTCTACATCATCCACAGTTACAGGACCAGATACCCGACTCGATGCTGTTGTCGTCATCATTTCGAATTTATTTAAGGCACAAAAGGAAAACCACACCAAAATCAACCAAATCGGTTGACACATTTACACAGATACAAAACAGATGGACGGACAGACAGACAGACATTAAGACAGCCAGAAGCACACACTCAAGCGACAAATACTTCACAAGACTTTGTAGTATTTGTTGCTGCTGCTGCTACTCGTCGTCTGTTGTACAATGTAAACCTTTCGAACTTCCCGAGTGATATCAAACTTTATTCACATTATTAACTTGTTTGCTGATTTACCACAGACACAGTTGCAGTTTGAGAAATTGTGCCACTCGGCATAAAGTGCTTAACTAACACACAGGCTGTGAAATTTATGATTAACGTAAATGTACCGCATACCAAAATCCAATGAAAAATTGAAATATACTATACTAATATATAACTATTTTCGTCAAATTGTACAGTCTTTATTAACAGATATTACTAACTGAAATAGATCAAAATTTAAATAAGCGCAAAATAGTTTTGTGATTTATGTGTTTTTACTTTCAGATTTGTATTTCAAAAATTTATAAATATATATAAAAAAAAACATTAAAAATATAGTAATAAACAAAAAGTTATAAAAGTATATGCATATATTTTTAAGTAGGGGATCGTTTTGTAGGGACACATTTTGATTTTCTTCCAAAAAAAGTACATATCGTCACTATCATGTCAAAGGGGCGAATGTGCAATTTTTGAAATTTTCGTTTTTTTACATTTTTGAATGTAGCTTTTCCTCAAGTATACTGTGCTTAAATCGCGTGTCGTTTCTTGTGCTTTAAAAAAAAAAACAATAAATGCCTTTACACCACTATTTTATCCATTTTATCACGTATCAATAAAAAGTAGCCGCGGTAGCTCAGTGGTTAGTGCGTTGGACTGCGAGCCGAAAGGTCCCCGGTTCAAGCCTGGACTGGGGCTAACAACATCTTTTCATAGAAACATTTTTCTATACCGCGCTACCTCTCGTCAGTAAATGGAAAAGATTCGCATGACATGTTTTTCAAATTTTTGTTATTTGCAAAAAAAATATTTTTAAATAATGATGCAGATCGATAGGTGTAAAGCTATTAATTGTTTGTTTTTAAAGCACCTATCGATTGTCATCATTATATAAACATATTTTCCCAAATATTTTTCCTGCAAAAAACAAATGGCAAATTAATGTTTGGCAAAATATTTTTAAATAATGATGCCAATGAATAAGTGCTTTAAAAAAAATAATAATGACTTTACATTACTATTTTATCTTGCGCTGATAAAAAGTTATAGCATAAAAAACAAAAATATTTGCGTTTTGGTCAGGATATAGCCTCACATGATCTGTATTTTAATTCAGTAAGTTGTCCAAATCCATAAATAATTGATGAATAAACCAAAATAACAGAAAAAATTTAACAATATCTAAATTTTGCTAATTTTTGAAGCACTTCAAACTTTAAAATTTGATTTCCCAACATTTTTAAAAATGCACATTCGCCCCTTTGGCATGACAGTGACGATAGAGACTGGTCCATTCCATAGACTGGTTCATAATCTAACTTTTTGCATTAACAAAATACTATTTATATTCCTTTTTATTGATTTTTTTGCGATTTCTCAAAACAGTTCAATTTCGAGCTTCTTTAAAAATGTTAGGGTAAAGTGAGAAACTTCAAAATTTTTACAAAAATGGTATTTTAGTATTTCTTTTTTATGTTTTGTTTTTTTCATAGTAAAGTTAAATATATTAAAGATAAAAAAAATTATAATAAGGTAAAAACCCTAGTTGAAATTTGCCCGATGCACCATCGGGAAATGATCGGGTTTTCGTTGGGTAAGCCCTATTAGAGAAAATATGATCATTGCCTTTGCATGCCCTTATCATGCTTACCATAGCAGGGTTTACATTATCTAAACAGTCAATGTTCCCGATTAAAGCTACATTATTTGTTCCTCATAACGAAATTAGCATCAGGCAATGATCGAGATTAATGAGAGAAACCCTATTATGCGCGGGCTCAGACAAGGCAATTGTCGGGTAAATAATATAATGGGGAATTGCTAGATCAGTACATGATCATGGCCTGAGGTCAATACATGATCAGGACACTGCGTTACAAGGACATTATGGGCCTCGTTATATCCCGATCATCTCAAATAATGACATGATCACTTCATGACCATGGCCCTACCAAAATTTCTACTAGGGAAATAATGGTAATGTAAGAAAATACGATAAGACAAAATGTTTAAATTCATAAACATCTCAGTAGTTAAGAAATAAAGAAAAATCCAGGTGTCTCCATGGCCGTTAAGTTCGCACATTTTAAGTATAAAGGCCGTTTGCAGAAATTGCAGTTCACTGAATTGTTGAAATTTAATTTCTTCGGTATTTTATTCATGTAAATTGTAAAAAATTCTTTTGCTTCTGATGAAGTTGAAGAATATTTACCGATGTATTCTTTTTGTTACTGTTAAAGGTTTGCGTTTCAGCTTATTCTGCAATTCACATCTACTTTTAGGTGAAGTCTAAATTTTGGTTTTCATATGTTTGTGGCCAATATTGAAGTTTTTTGTTGGCTAAAACAATTAAATAATTTATTCTACACAATATTTTCACTTAAATTATAACAAACATTACGTTTCCCACATTACCCCAATATCACAATTTCATCATTACTTAGTGCCAGCTAAGCAATGATTAATTAAAAATAAAATTTACATAACCCGTTTGTATTTCCAAAAACAACATCGGATCATTTTAAACATTCCCTTCTGAATAAAAAGCATAAAAATGTACACTTTTTAAAAGCATCAAAAAAATGTGAAAAAAAAACTTTTAAAAATATTTTTTTTTTCATTTGTTCTCGAAATGAAATAAAAGGGTATAAATTTGATTATAACCATGCATAAAAAGTTGATGCCATTTTAAGAAACGCTTTACAATTTTTTACACTTTTCGAAGTACAAAATATGTCCAAAAACTACAATTTCCCACATTACCCCATGTCCCACTTTATCCCAGATTCGCCTACTAGAATATGCAATAGCAATCAGACGTCAGACTGCTTATAAAAACAGCTTAATTTACAAAAGTAATTAAAATTGAATATTTATACACGTAGTTCATTATTTAAGCTCACTTATTTCATCAATATTTAACAACTTACATTGATATTAATTAAACTTTAATCAATAAAATATTGCTCATACCTCATGTGCGCCGAATTTAATTAAAATCTACGAATTAACCACTTTAATAAATATTAACCCAAAAAGTAATTATTTGAGCATGTAATAGAGCCTTAATTACCGAATTCAAGGTCCCATTTTTTGTATGTTTTGCAATAAACACATGTAAATCGTATGTTTAGTATTTATGTAAGTACCTGAGCTTCTTTGTCAGCCATTTCGTTGCACTGAGTCCCTGATAAAATTTATACACGTCCTTGACGGCAGCAGCTTCCACTTCGATCTCCGGTTCTTCTGTTTGGTTCCTTTTTAATTTGTCTAATTTACACTCAATTCGATGCCAATTAATGCAGCATAGTTACAGGCGAAATTGTGCAAAGGTCAGCATATGATTTTTTTTACTTTTTTGTGACCTTTTTCTTCTATTATTTTCTTTTATTCTCTATACTTTCAACTACTACTAGAAGGTGTTCATTTTTATAGTGCTCTTAATGGCTCGAACTATGTTCTTGATGTTGTTCTGGTTGTTTTTGCTGCAATGAAAAGAATGGTTGGTTTAATTGGTTAGAGTGGTTTTTGACAAAGTTACAATTCATTTTTCTTATGCTATTATTAAAAAGTAGGATTTTCTAATTATCGAATCGAACATAATGGCAGAAAATAATAATGCTGATTTTAGTAAGATTAACAGGGGTTTAAATAATTACATTTTTATACCCTACACTAAGAGTGAAAGTGTATATTCAGGTTGGTAGCATCCAGAAGGAAGCAAATCCGGAATGGAAAAGTATATACATATATATATCTGCATTACCTTCTGAACCGATTTAGCGATGACCGCCTGTCCGTCTGTTTGTCGAAATCACGATTACAGAAAAACTAACAGAGCTAGATCAATGAAACACGTATCTTAGATAACTTATATAACTACGCTGCCTGGTATCGAAAATGGGTATGATCAGGCCATTGGGACCTGTGGACCGACCACTTATGTTGAAATAATAATAATAGTTTGGCGCTACAGTCCTATAAGAACTTAGGCCGAGCTCTCTCACCACTGTGCTGTGTTATATTTGTACTCAAAGTGGTGGGACCTACATTTGCCGACTCCGAACGGCGGGTGAGAGCTTTTCATAGGCAATGTTTTACTCTTGTAGGTTTGCCATTTACTGTCGAGAGGTAGCGCGGTATAGAAAATTGTTTCTATGAAAAGATGTTGTTAGCCCTAGTCCAGGCTTAAACCTTGGATATTTCGACTCGCTACCTTGAGCTACCGACGCTGAAATACCTCATATAAATACCTCATATAAAACCTAATATAAAATTTTCATCTACAGATGCATTTTACCTTAGTAAGTGAACTTTTTTGGTCCTAAGTCAATTTTTTTGGTCAAATATGCTTAATGCTCAAATATATACATACAAATAATGTTTTCTCACGAACCGACTATTGGTTAAAAAAATCGAAATTCGTCACACCTATCCTTTTGTACAGTATTTATAATCAGCTGAGACCGACTATAAATAAATATCATAATTCACACTAATTAACACAATTTCCCTACTTCAAAATATCCCTTGTGACCTAACCTTCCATATTGGTGTATTTTTAAAAATGTTTTTTTTTTCTCGAATTGTGTAATTAATTATAAAAAAATATATATTACAAAAAAAATGTTTATTTGATTAGTTACTTTTAAAACGATTTTTTTTTATTAACTATATTTTCTTTTATTAACTTAAAACAAAATCCAAAGAAATTGTGTTAAGTTCAAATTCAATTTCAGCCGTTAATTTGAATCTTGCTAAATCCGCTATATTCTTCTCTTCTTACAACGGCCAGCAGAATATTCTCCCACAATACGAGATCACAAAACAACAACAAAAATAACAAGAGAAGAGAAGCCCAATGATTTGTCTCTCTCAGTATGTGTGCGTCTAACTGTCTGCTGGAGATAGCAACAATGCGTGGAGAGGTTATTTGCAAAATTGCATTAGATGCAGCACGTGCAAAAAAATAGCTGCCGAAAATTTGTGTTTAGTGTCTCCGAAATTAATTTTTATTAATTAAAACAAATCAGTTTAATAAGTCGTTCAGTATAATCCGTTTTAATAACTTTTTATCGGTGCTGGTGTGATAGTTTTTGTGAATCCGTCTTAGGTGAAATTTGCTATGAAATAATTGAAAAAAGTGAGTGAAAATGTCAAAAATAAAACATCATTTGTAATGGCGGTGTTTTAGCATTTATATAATGCTGTTTAATGTAAATAAAATCAATAAAATGCATCAATGTATAAAAAATGTTATAAATTTAATATTGAGTGTGCGTAAAAATGTGAAAATATCAAACCAAAAACAATAAGAAATGCAAAATATCAAACTAAAAAAACAGATTAAAATTATAAAATTTGACTGTAGTAAAAAACATCATTATGATGAAGTTTATTCTGATCATACAAATGATCATACAAATTTAACAAAAATCAACATTTGTGCTATAAAGCTTAAACTGGTGAGTACTTTGGACTATTTTTAAGTAGTGATAAATTTAAAATATGTTCTGAGAAATTTTAGTTTTGAGTGGAAAATTTAATTTTAGTAATAAATTTAATTCTTCGAAAAAATCAATTTTTTGTGAAAATTTCCGAAGAAATATCAACAAATTAAAAAAAATATATATGTTTATATTTGTTCACGTCTTGGAGAAGAAAACTTCTCAAATCTAGATATTAAAAGTAGCGATATTCTTTTGAAAAACTTCATCATATCAAGAACAAGTTTTTGTGATTACTTCTTATAGTTACCTACTTACTTAAAAAAAAATAGTTTTTGCCTTGATTTTAATATATAGATAGATAGATAGATAGATAGATAGATAGATAGATAGATAGATAGATAGAAGATAGATAGATACATAGATAGATAGATAGATAGATAGATAGATAGATAGATAGATAGAAAGAAACGTCGTGTACTTGGAAAACGGAGACGAAAACTGGGAGAAACCATTATAGATTTTTTTTTTTTAACTTTTAGTTTTTTATACCCTACACTAAGAGTGAAAGGGTATATTCAGTTTGGTACGCCGTTTGTAACACCCAGAAGGAATCATCTCCGATATGGAAAAGTATATATATTTTTGATCAGCATGACCACCTGATTCGATTTAGCCATGTTCGTTTGTCTGTCCGTCTGTCTGTCTGTCTGTCTGTCTGTCTGTCTGTCTGTCTGTCTGCCTGTCTGTCTGACCGTATGTTTGTTGAAATCCCTACTACTTACTTGTATGTGCGCTACGCTGTATGTGCGAAAAAATTGGCAAGATCGGTCCATTGTGACCTGTGATCTGTGTGACTCATATAAAATTTACATCTACAGTTCAATTTTACTGTATACGTGATTAGGTAAATTTTTTTGGTCAAATATATATTGACTTCATGCTCAAATACATGGAAATAATGTTTTCCCGCGAAACGACTTGTGGTTCCCAAAAAAAAGTCGAAATTCGGTACACCTATCCATTTGTAAATATGGGTATCAAATGAATGGAAATTCTTCAGCGATTGAGAAAATTTGTAGTTATTTTTAGGATCCGTATACCTTGATGACCTATATACCACATCGAATGGTAACCACACATATGTGTAGGGTATTTATAATCGGCTTAGACCGACTATAATTTTGACAATCCTAACTATCATAATAACACCTACTATAAAATGTCTCTACTTAAAAATCTCCCATGTGATCTAATCTTTTTTTTTAATTGTACGGGTTTTGTAAAAGTCCGTAATAAATCATTTATCATATGTTTGTTTGCTGTTATCCAATTTAATTCAATTTAGTTTGATCGGAAATTTGCTAAAAAAAATGCAAAATTTTGTTTAGTCAGCAATTTAGTCGTATTCGCACACCTAAGTATATTTTTGAAATTTGTACCTACTACTTTGGAATTTTGAATTCTTTTAAAATGGAAAAAGAGGTCACTAATTGAAATACTGGGCTTACAGTTACAGTTTTACTCCATTTTGTCTCTAGTTTAAAACGGGTATTATGATAATAATAGTTTGGTGCTAAAGTCCTATAAAAACTTAGGCCGAGCTCTCTCACCATTTTGAGCTGTGCATGTTATATTTGTACTCAAAGTGGTGGGACCTACAGCTTAATGCCGAATCCGAACGGCGAGTGAGAGCTTTTCATAGACAATGTTTTACTCTCGCTGGTTTGCCATTTACTGCCGAGAGGTAACGCGGCATAGAAAAATGTTTCTATGAAAAGATGTTCTTAGCCCCAGTCCAGACTTGAACATATAACCTTTCGGCTCGCAGCCAAACACACTAACCTTGAGCTACCGGGTATTTGGTTACTATTATATTCCTATTTTTATATTCTTTATTAAAAAGATACATTCTGGAATTTTTGTAGAATGCTGTTAATATTAATAATACTTTTATTAGCTTTTTTATCATTAAGAAATTATATTCATCGGTTTCAGTGGAATGTTGTACTAGTAGATTGAATACGCGACAAATACTTTTTTATTTTAAGAAATTCAGTTCATGCCATTCATCACAAAAACATGAAAACTTCAAAAAAACAATCATGAATTCGAATTATACTGTTATATAGAACTTTCTGTTGAAACGTCAGAGGCTGTTCGCTCCACTCAAAATAAGTAACTGAGCCCAAAATGCATTTAATTGGCTTCATTCCATGCTAGGATTTTGGACTAAGTAAAACTGCAGAGCTAAAAATGCATAGGCTGTTTTCAACAGCGTTGAAATAAAATCACCATACGTAGTCTGTACCACACCACACCCCAGTCCATCACGTATCATCCAACATAACACACTCACGTTGATTTGATTTTCATTTAAAAACCAAATGCAATTTTCCAAAACAATACTTGGCCGACTTAGCTAAAACCCGCTGCCTATTGACGGGGCAAAATCCACTTGGCCAATAAATGTTGGCGCATTCGTGGCAGGAGCGACAATGGAAGAAGAGTGAAGAAGCTGTTTCAACTTTGTGGAGTGGGTCAAATGTGTGATTGGACAAATGTGTGGAGAGCATGTAGTACATATATGTTGCAGTTGAAATTACAACCAACAGCGAGCGGGTGATGTATTGAACTTGATTGGCAGGTCCTGACGCGATGCAATGCACTACACTACACTGCACTGCGCCACTGCACATTGGCTTGTGACAGGTGTACGTAGCCGACCGTGCGGAGTGCACATTATCCTTGGCCAGCAGGCACAAAATCCAATAGGTGTTAGTGTGTGTTAGTCAGGCACTCGGTAAAGCGGCCACCCAACTGAATGAATATCCTTTAAATATTCATGCAATGTGAGTTCGTCGAATGAAATTGAATTGAAACGAATCAGAACGAAAGGACGTACGAACGAATGAAGGCCGTAAACAATGTAGGGCTCAAATTAAAACTACAGCTACACAAACAACTACTACAGTGTTACAGCTGTAATAAAACAATGTAATTTCGCTGCATTACAGAAGCCAAAGGAGCGTCAATACTTTGTCCTTTCGACAAGCAAAATGACGTGCAAAGAACATTGTAGCCACGCATTAGACTGGCGAGATATAGGCTCTACTATTTATATAGAGAGTTCTATGGAGTTCATTAAAATCCAATAGCTGCAGTGAATGCGATTAATTTGATATTCTGCTGTTTTTTTGTTTTAATGAAAACTTGAACAAGTCACTAAAGAATTTGGCAAAATGTTAACAAAAGTAAGTTATTATGGGTAGCTCGTATGGTTAGTGCGTTTAACTACGAGCGAAAAGTCGTTGGTATTTTCGATTAGCTAAGAAATTAACTTCTCAATATCAAGAATAGTGTACTTGTTTATTTTTGTGTATAGCCATGAAATTAACATGTTTGAATGATTAGGTTTATGGGTAGAAAACAAACTTACGCTAATAAATGATATGTTTATGGCTTTGATTGGAGCAAACATATTTGTATTTCAAACGCCAGATTTAATTGTAGTTGATTATTATATTAATAAACTATTTTTCAAAATGATTGGTACATTCATGCAATGATTTTTTAAATCATTTTTTGATTACAATAGTTAAATGATTGTGAAGCAATTAACTTTGATAATGTAGGATTTGCTGGAACATTTATATGATTGAAAGTTAATTCCAGATATCATGCAATTACCAACTACATGATTGAATAAATCATACAATAATCGAAAGTATAATTTTAGTACAGCATTTTCACTCTATTCTTACAATCATTTTATACGATTACCACAATCATATAAGCATTATACTCTTTAATATGATTTGCCTAAAACATATTTCAATGACTTCAGACTCTTCTCTACTAAACACTCACACACACACACAGATGCATTGAACTCATTCACCATCGCATGCACGTCACGGGGCTCCTTTGCACGATTTAGTGTGTGTTGCACGCCTTGATGTCTTATTTGACGGACCACGCCTTGGCATCGCCATGCGTCAGCCATCAGCCAATCGTGTACCCACCAGACTGCTGTTAATAGTATTGCAACCATCATCAACATTATCCTTGGGCTCTGACCTCAGATTTAACCACGAAACAGTCATCAGTGTGTTGTGCACTTGGCTCGGTGTCAGCGCGTCTCTTTAATTCGAATGCAATGTTCGTGTCGATCAATTTCGTTTAATGCGAATGAACAAAAAGCCAAAGAATGAACAAAAAAAAAAAGAACACAACAACGAATTGTGGAAGTTTTTGCTTGAATTCTGCAGCACTATTCAGCCATTTTCTACTGTTGGAGGTGACATTTGCATATAAAAGAACTGCGATAATCAAGCTCAGTTGTTGTCGTACCACAGATTCAGATTCAGCTAAAGTAGAGTGGTTCATGAAGTGCCATTGGTTACTTTAGAAAATGCGGTATCGTTGTGGTACTACGTGTACATTAAATACTCAGAATGATCTTAAGTGAGGCACTTTTTATAGCACT
Organism: Dryomyza anilis; assembly: GCA_951804985.1. Lineage (NCBI taxonomy): Eukaryota > Metazoa > Arthropoda > Insecta > Diptera > Dryomyzidae > Dryomyza > Dryomyza anilis. The sequence goes on along the minus strand of OX638134.1, from coordinate 68,829,361 downwards.
ACAGTTATTCATTCCCAATAAATACAGTTACGAGATGGAACGTATATTGTGGTGACGTTCTGGTGACAATTGTAACCGTAGTAGATACGTACAACGTAGAAAATCCGAATCTGGATTCTACATAGATACAGATACGGTTGTAAATAACGATAACGTAATTGTTAAGGATACCGTACTACCAACAGATACTGTACTAGATACGCCTATCGTATTATATACGGATACCAGATACCACAGTAGATTTCGTATTTATGGTACTGTAGTAAATATGTATACTGTAATAGATGAAGATACCTACCATAGTAGATACTGATACCGTTTTCGATAGGAAACCGAAGTAAACGCTGATTCCATATACCTTAGTAAACACGTATATCGTAGTAAACATGGATACCGTAGTAGATACGAATATCGTAGTAGATATGGATACCGTATTATTTACACATACCGTAGAGGATGATGATATCGCAGTAAATACGGACACTGTAGTATTTACTAATATCGTAGTGTATAAGGACATGGTAATAGATACAGATGTATAAATGTACCTGAGACGTTGGATACTTGTATACTTTTTTTTAGAAATTAACCAACGCTCAGGGGAATCCCCCTTATTTATGCAATGCGCAGTGTATGAAAGGATTATAGGTTATAGGGAAGGAGGATAGATGGAGTAGTATCGGTGGATGTTTGTTTTGAATTTGGCAATATCAAAAATGTCGTGGAAAACAGACGCATTGTTTGATATTATTTGACAATCGTATCGTGTGACCGCAAAACGAGTCTCTGTAATACGTGGTTCTATTCCAAACCAGGTGTTCTTGGTTCGATGCTCGTGTAGAACGAAATAACATCAGGCCGTGTATTTATTTCCCTCAAACTCTTACCATTGTAATAATACCTATATAACAGGCTTACAGTCCCTAAGGTTCTTCGGTGCTTAAGAAAACCAATAGTGGATGAAATAATTTCATCTCGTCTTAAATATATAGAATGTTGCAGAGTTCGGTACAGGAAGTCCAAGAAGGATTTTGAAGCCCTTGCCCAAATCTACGAATTTTTTTCCTTCTTAGCACGAATAAAGGTGGTGTAGGCAGTACACAAGTCAGCAGGAGTGAAGTTTATTTTAAAAAACCAAGGCACTTAGCAGCTTTTTTCGACACATGAAATATATGATCGCTCCAACGGAGGTCACATTGTATTGATATGCCAAGAATGTCAAGAACAGTTGACTGCGCAATATCCATAGCACCCACATTTAGGAGAGGAAAACATAGGGCATTGCTTGCATTAAAATCAACTATTGGCAAAGACCCCACTCTGGTTTTTTTTAAACTCAATCTCTAAAGAGTTTGGGCGCTGCTTGTTAAAAGAGTATGAATGACAAATGTTATGTTGCTATCATCTGCAAAGAAATGGATTGGGTTCTAGGTCAATGACAGAAGCTCATTGATAAAGACAAGAACTAGGAACGGAGAAAGGAACGAAACCTGCGGGACTCCCGAATTGATGAAATGCTGTTCTGAAAGAACACCATCCATCGCAACTCGTATAGACCGACCCTGGAGAAAACTCCATATCCATTAAGTAAAAAAATGACTGAAACAATATGCAATTGGTATTGAAACGAGAGCTTTGTGTCACACTCGATCAAAGTCATTTGAGATATCAAGAACTACAATCTTAATCTCACCGAAAAGTTGAATAAAATTATGAAAGTGGGAGTGATTGGTTGATTGTGACCTGTGATTCTCCTACTTTTCTATATGTCTACCTCATATAGCACCCCAATATATTTTTAAAACAACCGCTTTTACTTTATAGTCAAATATATAAAAATAACCTTCTGGATCGAAACTCGTTACATTAGCAGTATGCACATATGGGTACTGAAAAGAAAGCAAATTCTTTTACGAGTACAAGTTTGCAGTTATTTTCAGGGTTCGTAAACCCTCTTGGCCCCTGGACAAAATAATCAATAAATGCGTTTAATGTTATTTTCATCACAGATTATCACATACTCTATTCATAGAGTATTTAGCAGACTTAGTTCTAGTTCAAGTTCTAATTTTCACCATTCTAGAAGTTATTTTTTCAATGATTATCACATACTCTATACATAGAGTATTTAGCAGACTTAGTTCTAGTTCATGTTCTTATTTTCACCATTCTAGAAGTTATCATTTTATCTAATATCAAAATGTCTCTACTTAAAATTTTACTTCTGACCTAACTTTTATTCCTGGTTTTTTCTTTTTTTTTTTAAATTTTGATTTTATATATCTTGCTGTTGTTGAAAAAATCAAAAATAATCATTTAACACTACGAAATCTTTGCGAAAACTTTAACCAAAACAAATGCAGGCTATGAATAAGAAAATTAAGCGATGCAGTACAAAATTTGCCCCATTGACGGATAGTGCGAAGGACTGACTTCTCGCAGTTGGCTGCTGACACAGCGCTGGGACTCACAAAAGTCCAAGACTATGTTAATAAAGTCTACAACATTTGCACAACTATGCAGGGTGTTAATGCAACGAATGCACACGAACTCCATGGGAGCAACTTCTCTCAACAGAGTCGAATGAATGAATGCATGCAACTCAGCTCGACTCAACTCAACTCAAAGAGGACGACGTGCCACATGCCGAGGAGCTGCTGTTGCTGCTCGCCAAGAAGCTACTTTGACATTTACAATTCAAGGCTCCCCAGAGGAAGTTGTGGGATTGCTTTATGGACATTTTTTTTTTTTTTTGTAAGTTTTTGTATGTGTTGTAGTTAATACAGACACATTATGTGTGTATTTCTATGCGCTAGAGAAAGATAAACAATAAGCGACCGAGGAGCAGAGCGTCAAGGATCATGTGACACGGCAGAGCACAACGACGACGAAGAGAAGGAGCAGAAAGTGTAGAGGAACTTTCAGGATTCTGTGCAGTGTTTGTTTGCTTAAAGGACGTTGTTATTTGAGTGGATGGAGGGTGGAGGGGAGACATGACGCATGACGCTGACAGTTACGGCAAACGTGCGGTGCATTTTGAATAATTTTTAATTTGAAACATTTATGCAGAAAACTTAGGGCCCATCGCACTAGCAGGAAGTGCAACTGTCTATGTGTTGGCCTATGTGTGTGTTATAGGGTATGGGAGAGGTAACTAGTTGCCGGAAGTGCGCTTTTGAATTAAAATACTAACGATCAAATACAACAACGGAAACGCGGCAATGGCAATGGCAACGACAAAGGCAACGCCAACGGTAAAAGCAATTGTTAGTAGAAAAGTTGGCTATAAATGCAGATATAATTACTTGCTTTTTGTTCAATTTACAGTTTTCGGTCTGAAAAGTGACTGCGAAATTAATTTTTAAGTGTTTGAAGTTGAGCTGGCAAGTGCAGAGCATTATGAATAAATGCATGAGCCCCGGAAAGTGCTATGTCGAGGATCATCATATAGTTGGAGGGGAGGCAATTACAGTGCTGTGATGTATTTCTCTATGGTGTTGTATAATTTGTTGAATTTATGCATTTTGATTATTCAAAATTAATAATTATACTAGATAAAAGGACATTATTTCTTTATAATTCGTTGGATTTGATTTCGACTGCAAACTTAATTTTGTTATCAATTTTTGTATACTAAATTTAATTAAAAATTACATTTCCGAGACTTAATTTCTTGCATTTTTTTTTAAGAATATTTCCTATTATCTGAACGTCCCCAAAATTCGCAAGTAGTCTGGTTTGAAATTTAACAAAATTTGATATTTTGTCCGCGCTATATTTACATTTAAATTTTAATCGATCTCACAGAGTAAGTCCGGGATTGCTCTGCTTTGCGTGTCATCGCCATGAATAGGTCTTATACCATTATCAATGATATTTCACACAATTTAAACTCATCACTTAACCTTCCCAAAAAAATTTAAACTCACCACACCAAAACTACCATATCGAAATTCACCACATCTTAACTCACCACACATTAACTCACCACACCTGAACTCATCACTATAAAACTCACCACTATAAAACTCACCACAATAAAAAAAATTAAAAACTTATCACTGCTGTGCAAAAAAAAAAATCAAATGTCGTCCTTCTCTAATGAAAAGGTAAAAATTATCTCGAGAAATAATTATCCGGTGACGAGTACGAATTGTCTTTGAGATAATTTATTTTTTTGGGAGAGAATTATTTTTCTTTTGCTTACTACATTTGTGCTTCACTACGGTTTATTTTTTCTTTTTGTTTATATTAAATATACTTTATATATTAAATGTACAGGATATATGCAGTATTAATTGATACCGTAAATTTAAAATGCTTCTGTTTGCATCTAAAAAAAAAATAATTAATACTAATATTAAAAAATACAGATATTAAAAAGTTCAAATGCTTTTTAGAGCAAGTGCATTTCGAGAGTACAAATACAACACGAGTATCAGATGCAATTGTTTTATAGCAACTGAAGAATAGAAGAAGTATAAAACAAATGAGAAAAACCGCCTACCACACATAACCAGCAAAAGGATTAATAATAATGCTGCAATCTAGCAATTTTGTGAAAATGCAATTTCATTCACAGCCACATAAATACAAACACACACACACACACAACAGATACCACCATGTAGTTGCAGTTTGTGCCACATATATGGAGTATGTGATGCTGATGATGATGCAGCGCCTGAAAAACTAAAACATGCAGCTCTGGTTGGCAGCACTTGCAAGTGTGACAGTGTATGTGTGTGACGTTGCACTGTTTGTTTTAATCGAGCTTAAGTGTATGTGTTTATAATTCTACAAAGTCAGCAGTCAACGTCATCGGGATGTAGCAGCCAGCAGCAGTAGCAACAGCAGTAGCAACAGCAATAGCAACAACAGTAGCAACGACAGCAGCAGGGTATCATGCACATCATTAGCTCGAAGCAATTGCAACGATCTCATTGTGTTGGCGCAGCTTAACACGTTAGTGTTGTAGAGTTTACGAGTAACAAGCAACGAGTAACCAGTACCAAATGACAGTCGTTTAATAAAATTATCGAAAATCGGTTAAATAACCGTTATGTCTTTGACAATAAAAGGATTATCTCGGCTGACGTATTGTTTCCTTTTTCCATTGTCCCTATAAAGTTCACATTAAGATAAAATTTGAACTTTTGCAATACCACAAAATGCTATTTAAAATTCAAAGACTTAATCTACAACCAACAAACAGTAATAACAGCCATTATCATGTAAGAATTACTGGATAATCATTGAATACACTGCAGAAAAAGTATATGTGGCAACTAATATTTTCTTAACAGCTCGGTCGGATTTGACATTAAGATGTAGGTCCCAGTACAAATGGTTAGGGAGCTCGACATAGGTTCTTCAGAAAATTAAAGAACAGAGGTAAATACTGAAATATAGACGCATCCATGTATGCCATTCGTTTCAATATAATTACGAGATCAATGCGAGAAGAAGGAGTAATCACACGATATCGGACGCTTTCTCTTAGCGATATCAAGAGTAGAAGGGGACTTAAAATTAGACTTGATAAAGCATCAAGATCGAATATTTGTATCAAAGTTTTTCGAGAAAGCTACGAGACATCAGAGGTCTGCGGGTTTCTTCGGTTTTAAAAATTACTATTTTAAGCAATCGGTTTTAATCCCTGCAGATTATAAATATTCGAATACTCGATTTCCATTGAAAACAATAGGCTTTTATGCGATTTATCCACAACTGTTTATGTGCGTTGTTGTTTGTTTTATTTATACTTAAAACCAAGTAAAACAGAGATGAACTATTTGTTTGCACGCCATTGCATTATGATAATAAATTTAATTGATACTCGAGATTATGTTCCGGCATTTCAAAAAACATGCCAGTGAAACCAAGTGAAAATGCCAAAAAAGTTTGAAACCTTTTAAATAATAAATAATTTTTTATTAAAAATAAATAAAAGGTATTTTATTTTTAAATATTAATAAAAGATTTAATTTCTAAATAATTCAATTTTTCACTAAAAATTTAATTTATCACTAAAAATTTAATTTTCACTAAAAAGTATTTTTCAAGGGTTTTCAACAGGGATGCTACAAAAGGAGAGCGACAGGGACAGCAAACGAAGCCATATTTCTTGCCGCTCTTTTGACATTTCTCTTCAGTAAGGTTTTCCATTTCATGATGGAAAGATATACGAGCCAACAACGAGTCGAAATTATTAAAATTTACTACCGAAATTCGAATTCGTATATCTTTCCATCACGCACAGCTCAAAATGGTGAGAGCAGAGAGCTCGGCCTAAGTTCTTATAGGACTGTAGTGTCAAACTATTATTATTATTACTATGAATTCAACTTTTCACTATAAATTCAAATGTTCACTAAAAAATTTAATATTTTAATATTCCACTATATAAATTCAAAATTCTACAAAAAATTCAATACTTTACAATGTGTCCAATTCGATTAAGTTAAACAATACTATTTGACCTAAAAATAATTATAATCTTTCCATATCTTGTCTCTGCTAATACTACATATTAATTATTCAAAAATAATACAGCTGTTTTATGATGTTTCTTTATCTAACTAATTTGCAAACAACTCGCTTATAGAAAATTAATAAAGATACTAGATCTTAAAGATGTTTAATTAATGTAGGTATCTCTATCAAAGAAATGATAATACGTAGATAATGCTATGTAAACTGAGAACTGTAATTGCGTAATCCGTACGTACCTACGAAATACGATAATACTAATCATTCTGACGGTGTCAACATTAATGCTGTTAGTCACTAATTGACTGACAATTAATGCGCTTAGTTGTGATTAAACTTCAGCGCCATCGACAGCTGATAATATCTAGTGGAAAATTAAAATCTTAAATACACATGTTCGCTTAATCAATGGTTGGAGTGGGTGAATGAGTGAGTGAGTGAATGATGTGCTTGAAATATGTTTGCTGCAATTAAAAGTAATTAAATTATTATGCTAATTATAATTACAAATTAACACGAAGAAAATATTATTGAAGTATTTTGATAATTAAAATTATGAAGTAATACGCTGAGAAAAAAATTATTATGATTATGGTTTTATTGGGTCAAAAATAATATAATCACAGAGGCCATAATATGATTAAAGAGATTATAGTTTATTTTCATAATAATTAAATATTTTCAAAATATTTGTAAAATATTGTATAATTCTTATAATTGTATATTATGATTACTTTGAATAGTTAATTATTATGTCAATGATTTCTGCAATTATGTGTGGTATAGTTGATTCTAAAAATAGCATAATTTCTTTTAAATAATATGTATGGAATGGCTGTGTCAATCATATGAATGATTAGAATGTTCAAAAAAATGAGAGAAATATGATTCAGTTCCACTTCTTCTTTTATTGGTGTCAATCTTCTCAATGATCAGAACTAACATAAAGAAAGAAAGAAAGAAAGAAAGAAAGAAAGAAAGAAAGAAAGAAAGAAAGAAAGAAAGAAAGAAAGAAAGAAAGAAAGAGAGAGAGGGAAAGGAAAAGGGACAAGTGCAATAATATTGAGTGTCAATCTTAAACGGATTTAAATAGTTAATGATTATGCCAAACGGAATGACATGATTGCAAGAACTGTAGTTTCATAAAAATACCATGAATTCTAGAATTATGGAACTGGATAATCAGAAAATTAGAGAAAGAAAAGAGAAACAATAACATTTTTGATTTCAGCATGTTTCTCTCATGACATTATTGATGCAGTTATGACACACAAATTATACTGACAGACAACAGGGTAAAGGGGTTTTCAATAAGAGCGCTACAAAAGTTTTTTAAAGGGTTTTTTAATAGGGACGCTACAAAAGTAGAGCGACAGGGACAGCAAACGACGCCATATTTCTTGCCGCTCTTTTGACATTTCTCTTCAGTAAGGTTTGCCATTTCATGATGGAAAGATATACGAGCCAACAACAAGTCGAAATTATTAAAATTTACTACCGAAATTCGAATTCGTATATCTTTCCATCATGAATGGCAAATGAAGAGAAATGTCAAAAGAGCGGCAAGAAATATGGCGTCGTTTGCTGTCCCTGTCGCTCTACTTTTGTAGTGTCCCATTTGAAAAACCCTTTATAAATCAAAAATAAACGACACCTTACACTATTTAATGTCGTCTAATATTATAAAAATGTTAATTACTTTCAAGAATTGATGAGTATGTAGACATAGTTCAATTAAGTTGTTATATATTTGCAATAGTTAATCATAATGATGAAACTAATGGAAAATCCATTAACAATTTGAAATACCATTTGAAATGGCAGTGTTTAAATTACTTGCATATTAATGAGTTAAATGGAGAATACTTTGACAGAAATTCCACTGGATACCAATCAAATATTCGCTAAAGTAGATACACACAGAAAAAATACTTTATAAATAATCTTAATTATTTTAATCGGAAAATACCATTAAATACTAGAAAATACACTGACATTGCCATTGAGTTTATATGAAAAGATTTATTTTTTATATACTATTAAATCAATAATTGTCCTATTGACCAAATTTAATGGAATTTGAAGGAATTTTTTTCTGGGTATAGTTAAAAATATTCTTACCGAACTTCTACACATATTTTTCTTCACTTATTTAAAACAAAGAAGCGTCCGTCGGCCAGTGGTTAGTACGTTTCCCTACGAGCTAAAAGGTTACGGGTTCGAGCACTGCAAAATCAGGCAGCGTTGTATACTAGTATTAACCGATGTGAATATATACTTTAACATTTAGTGTATAGTTTAAAAATGTTACATATTTTATTTCATTTATTTTCATCTACTGGGATATATCCCATTCATTAAAAAAAAAAACATCAAAATTGAAGTATTTAAATGTTTCTATCTCAAAAAGTTATAAACCGATTTCACAGATTCTATTTTTCCATTCATTTCCATTAATTAATTAATATAAAAAATGTTGATCTCAAAGCTTAATTTTTGGATTTGTACATCACATTTGTAATCACATTTATTTGGAAAACCATGAATAATTATTTTTATATTTAATATGTCTTCTTAAAACGCCTTTTTTATCGACAATATGTCATTCAATTAAAAAACAACAATAAATTGTTGTGAGTATGCAGAGCTTTATTTTCAATGTATAATCGTGATAAATATAGTCAGTAATAAGAATGTCTGTCAGACTAGCACGATTAAGAAATACCCAATAATGCGGTGGGTTAATTTATTAGCTACATGTGCAATAATGTTAAGGTTTTCTTTATTTTTTGTTTAGGCTGATTATAACTTAAACAAAGCAAAGTAGAAAGTGATAATATTTATATTTACGATAGTATATATTTTTAACATAATTAGCATTTTTTTTTTTTTTCAAATAAAATTTGAAAGAAAAATTATTAAGTTTTTTGTATACCCAAAATGTCTGATAAATAAACATTACGATATTTATTCGATTTCTGTAAGGCATAGAAGCAAAATCTCTATCAATTTTGTATCATCATAGATTCTTCTCTCTGTTAAATGAAATTTAAAATCCAATGGACATCGAATATATAATTTTTATTAAATAAAAAATCATTCAAGAATAGTTTAAAAAAAACAAAATTTTTCGAGTTCAGATTCAAATATCTTCAAAATTTATCGAAATATTAGAATTTATTTATTAATATATTATAATTAGTATGAACAATTTTAAGAACAATTACGTTTACAGTTTATTGGAAAACTTGCTGTAGATGGGACTTTTTTATACTTAAAAGTGGCTTAGAAGGGTCTATAATGACGATACACGCAGAGAAAAAACATGGTTGTGGTGATCATATTTGAAGGGCATCATACTATGATTGGGATTATGGTTGTAGGCAATCATATATCAAGTGTATGATCCTCAATGACAATATTATCAACTTTAATATGATCCTCAGTGACAACAGCACGATTTCCTTCAACCATACAATTGTCCTCAGTGACCGCATTACCATGCACTAAAACAATAATATGCCGTGGTCATATAATGATTTCACACAACGATACTATGGTTGCAGTGACCATATTCAGATTTCACACAACCATACTATGTTAGTGACCATGTTATGATTTTGCACATCCACACTATGGTTGTCAGTGTCCAAATCCATATTTCGTACAACCATACTATGGTTGGCAGTGACAATATTATGATACCACACAACCAAACTATGGTTGTCAGTGATCGTATTTCGATTCCATCTATTATCGTTCGTTCGAGTTTTATTGCGGACAAGAACTTTCGCGTAAAGTACAGCGTCATGGTCATGAATTTTAAATTAGTTATACACATTTGTATTAAACACGATATATATTCGGTTATATATTTATTTTTAATAATGATGTTTTAAAAATTAAAATAAACACTTCGTTACGACAAAAAAAACTCGACTGCTCACCGCCATAGCCAACATCAAAGTGAGTAAGAGAGACTAAAAAATTCCATTAAGTGAGAATAATATGGTTGTGAATAATAAATTACTATATTATGATCAGTCAATATTATGGTTGATATTGACCATATTTAGTTCTTGGCAGTCTTTTTCGTAATCATGATTCTTATCAAACATATTTTGGTTTTTCAGAAACACAATAATATTATAATAATTTATCTACTATAATATGATTATGGCGATCATATTATTGTTGAAATAAAATTGAAAATACTATAGTATGATTATGACAACCATATATGATTGTAGAGAGCATGGTATGGTTGTAGCAATCATGTCGCAACCATATGATTTCGCTGCGTGTAGAAATTTACTTAAAAACGATACATAATAGAAACAGAACAGAGTATGCAGTCAAAATCAGCATCCACGAGTTATATTGAATTAATGTATGGGATGTCCGTTGGAAAAATCGTGTTGTGTATACTCAGAAAACAAGTTTTTTTTAGTACATTAGTCAATAGTATAAACTATAGTTTTTATATACCAAAAAATGGTATACAATTATATTTGAGTTTCTATGATATTTTTTTTTATTTGTATACTATTAAATTAATTGGATTTTATAAGATTTTTTCTGAATGTAGTGTTAATTTTCTGCTTTACTAACTACACAATTAATCTATAGTTTAAAATATAAATTACAGTTTTTTTTTTTTAACAAATGAAATAAATGGTATTTATCCTTCAATCCAATCAATATATTAACGATATTGAAACGATATTATTTTTTATTATCATTATCGATAATTCGATAGAATTAAAAGTTATCGGTAAAATACATTATATCAGAAATTGTCTTTGATATTAATATCATTATTGATTTCAAAGCGAACTCAAAAACTTTGATTTTCGATAAAAAAAAAATTGTAAAACCAAAATTTAGTATTCAAAAGTGCATACAAACCACTTAAAATATATTCCGAATTGAAGCTCAAATTTTTTGTATGCTACAAGCATTAAATGTTTGAAAGAAAAAGTAAATATAATTTTGTTCAGTGCATAAAAACACCGGTCGGGTTCTAAATAATTCGAAATTAATTAAATTCACAATATTATAACTCAATGTAAACCGCTCATATGCTTGAGTAATTCTCAAAAACGAAGGGTGAATTTCTATTTTTAATTTAAATGCTGCATTTGCATTATCACGGGTTTGAATAAAAATTTGCAATTCACTCTTAGAAATTTTGTATCGTTTATTTTTATTTTTGTTTGTATTTTATTATATATATTTTTTTAATTATCTACTCTTTAACTGGTTGTTTGTCATCGAATACAAATACAAAATAATAAAATAAAAATGTCAATCACAACACTCTCTGTGTTTAAAGCAGAAATTTCACTTTTCATCTTGATTGAGACAAATATAAAAATAAGTTTAAGTTTTTATTTATTTTCTATTCACAACATGTTTACATTTAAGCTGTGCCACGGCGGCATCTATTCTGTTACAAAATAAACAAAAAAATATATATTTTTTTATAAAATTAAAGTTTGTCTCAAAATTTTACGTACAGCAGCAGCCAGCACTCGCGTTGAACGATCACGAAACACTGACAAACCAAAACAAAATGCGCAACAAAACGAACAACATGAACAACGTGAAACTGGTTGAACGAACGATCGACAACCTGTTGCTGCTGCTGCTGCGGTTCTCCCGCCGTTGTTCGTCAATCATGTGGTTAGCTCTGTTTCTGATAAGCTGTAGTTGCTTTCAAAACAATGATCATGCGAAAGAGCGAGATGATGTTGTGACGAGAGTGAATTCAGGCCTGCTATAAATTATAATCGAGATTAATCTAGACGCGCGCCTAATCAAGAAGTACATTTTTTAAATGTTTTATATGTATATTATAAACAGACTTTTAAGTTATCTTTTCGATTATCTAGAATCAGAATTTATGTTATTTTTATGACGTCAAGAAACTGTAAAAAAAATGCCAAGTAATGCTGTAGAAATGACACAGTAAAATTAATGACACAGTAAAATTAGTTTTTATTAATAGAAAAAAAATATTTCTTAGACAAAATGTAGTTTGTTAACCCAACTAGAAATTTACCCTATTAGGGTACACATAACCAGTACGTGTTGGTCTGGTTCTGCCATTCGACTAATTTCTACTAGGCATTTTAGATATATTATTATAATATATTATAATCAGTTAATGACTTAGTTAAAATATTTGCTAACAAATTCCTGTTCCCCTGCCCAGTAACTGCGTATATCTTTCTTAAAATTCAATAATGTTTGATAACCTGCTATAATGTCATGAGAACATGTTTTCAGAAATTTTGTAGATATTAATTTGAAATGTTTTTTTTTTTTTGGAATATCTACTAAGATCCACAGCACTCAGACAGACTATATCCATTGTACTGTGAAATCTATTCCCTACAATTTTGTGGTTAATATCACCACGAGCGCCCATGCCCAAGCCGGGATACCTCTGGACTACTGAGGCCGGATAATTTGAAATGGTTAATGAACGATTATATTGAAACAACAAAATTGAAATCACTACAGTGTAAACGGTAACACAAGACAGGTTTTTTTAAACATTGTACCGAAACCATTAGAGAAAAAAAAACACAATACAGAATTAAAAGCGAAATTGATCCTTTGATTATTTGATAATTTTTTTAAAACTAATTTTTAATTTATTTTATGAAAAACATATCGTCGTCGTTCAGTAAAAAGTCACTAAGTCCAAAAATTGAGTATTGAGATAAATGCTTTAAAGATATAAATTACCGTAACAAATCAGAATATTTTTGGATTGAAATAGTGCTAAGCTTGTAGTATAGACAACAAATACCGTTACAAAATGCAAAAAAAATAAAATTAGGCAAAACATTGGCTTCTTTTCTTTATCGTTCAGTGAAAAACCACTAAGTCCCATATAAACAGTAACATTGCTCCAGTTTATTCAAATAATTGTATCGGATTTCAGTTTGAATTGCATATGAAAGAACTGTATAATATCTATCATTTGATACAAAAATCGTTGAAATCCGACCATTTTTGTGGACTCAGCACGGTTTTATTCAGATTTCGACGATAGCCGTTCAGTGAAAAATCACTAAGAATTTGACTTATTTTTTACGCCGCCATTATGGTAATATTATAGTATTTTTTGATAAGGAATTTCCATGTATATAGCTTCTTCTATAGTTTAAGTCCAAAATAGATTTGATCGGCCCCTTTTTTTAAGGGCTAATTGTGGACTTGAGGACTTTTTCAACGTAAAGATGAGTTCGTTTTTATTATAGTGGCATACTTATATCTATATTTTCGAAAAATGGACTTAACGACTTTTCACTAAACGACGACGATATATATTAACAAAAATACAAACAACCGATAAAATATCAAGTTATTTTCAAATCTGCTATTTAAACTTTGTCGTTAACTGGTAGGGATTTGAATAGTAAATCCCTGCTAGTAAAACTAGGCAAGAACTGGCCGGTTACTAGTAGACCAGAAGCCGAAGAGTTTTACTGGCTGGCTTCAGGTCGAGAAGTGCGTAACATCACTTGCGAGTTACTCGACAACTTAACTGACTGGATAATGGTAGGATACCGGTTAAAATTGTTGCTATGGCTAATGTTAAAAACATTAAAAAATTTAATTTATTCATAATGTCACATTTTTCTCAAAAACTATATATTTTTTTTCAAGTGTTCCACGTGTGCGGTTCACAAATGCGCACCACACCCATTACCATAATTAGTACATGGCATAGTTGAAAATTTTATGATTTCAATTAAAAAAGCTATTAATACGTACAACATAATTGCTCAATCAGGTAAATGAGCAAATGTCTGATAAAGAATAAAAAAAAATACGAGAAGACAATTTTGATATTAAGATAGAAAAATTAAATATTGATTAAAATCTTAAATGTGTTAACTTACTTTGAATTTAATGAATGATTTTTAAAAAAGAGAAGATGAAGAACAATACATATTACATTTATAGAAAAATCTAAAAATAATAAACGGAAACGGTTGTTGTTAATTTCTTGCATTCAACATGGAGAAGTAAGAAACATGAATAAGTTTAAATCTTAAAGATAATACATATTAGAAAAAATATAAAACAAGTTAGTATCTGTGATTTAAACCGTAAGCGATCAAATACAAAAGTGCCAAAAATGTCTATTTCTTCCAATAAAACTTTTTATATATAACACTATCTGAATTTCAATTCCATACATTTTCAGAATAGTACTTCCATAAACTATCCTTATCCATAATTTCTACAATTTATATTGCAGACAAGTAAGTGTCATAAACTCTACTTTGATATATATGAACAGTGCCACTCCTCTTTTCCATATTCTAAACATTTTTCAAAACGTGTAGTGAAAAATAAACTATATATGTACATCGATTGATGAATTTCCATACGAATTTCATTTATCTATCTCTGTTAACAATATCAGACCTGCTTGTACATCATTAAACTTTCATCCTTTACCGATTTCCAATTTTAATGTATTAACGCATTCAGGTCCCAATCTCAATTTTTTAAATCCGGTTTGACGTGGATTGTACGATACATGTCCGTTTTCTGTTTTACCCACAAAAATTTCACCCATTTTTTGACAACTACAAGGTACATCTATCTAGTTATCTCTTATAAATACAAAGAAACTTACAGGAATTTTGTAAGTGGCTTATATTATCAGATGTATCTTTCAGATGTATCTGTTTTTTTTTTACAGGTTTTGGAGGTGCAAACATTTTTAATCAACGAACGGATTTCCCCAACCACCTAAGAAATAGTTTATATTTGGTAGAAATAGTGCACCTTATTAAACTAAGACAATTATGGACCTCTAGGTTATATGGTTCCCGATTTATGGCGGCTTAAAAAGTTAAAAAATAGGTAAAAACTCACAAAGGTACACGCTGCAAAAAAAGGTCACTCCCAAACATAATTTTGCAGGCATTAACATGTGTGTTTGGAATTTTATGTAAACATAATATATAATTGACTGATAAATCATTTGTAAACAGGGTTTTCTTGAGACTTGAACAGTGTTGTAATGAGCTCTGATTTACATTATAATATCCCGTAAACATTTTTATGTTGAATTGAGTATGTTTTAATGGAAACATAATAATTACTACTTCCAAATAAAATAAATATTTGAACCGAAACATAAATATGTTCAAAATAAAACATGATTTTGAACGACCTGAATATGTTTGCAGTGAAACATATCAGTTGTTTCAGTTCAAAAAGTAGTATGTTTACATAGAAACATATTTAAATATTTTTAGAAAAAAATCCTGAAAATAAAATAAAATTTTGTTTTTTTTTTATTTATTTTTATTAAAAATCTTTAAACATGCACAGTGGGAATTTATAAAATTTGAATTCATATACAAACTTTTAAATGCATAAATAAATAATTGGTTTAAAACTGCAAGTACAAGTGACAGCATCAATGAATGCACAATTGCACCAGCAGACGCTAAACATCGTATGGCTCGCTTTATATTTGGTACAGTTCCAGTTGATCTCAGTACAGCATATAGCGTAGGCTATTCACGGAGGCTTTTGTAAAAAAAACATGCCGAATTCTGTTTGAAAATCGAAACACTGATTTTTATTTGTGGTTTTTTCAGAAATTATATACTGCACTATATTATACTCTGTTACTATTTGTACTTTTTGTAACACATTTATATATTTATTTAATTTACAAATAACAAAAATATTACCGACGCGAACACGGTTTCTCAACGAACAACAAAAGACACGTACGCAGAAAATGCCGATCACCGAGTGATCAACGAGTGCCAACTTCGTTACATGAAGAATGTTGCAAGAATACACTTATTTAAATCCAATTTCTTTTTTGTTTGTATGTAAACATTAATATGTTCAAACGATGGCAAAAGATGGCGTAGGTAGAAAATGCTGCACAACGTTGCCAACTTCGTCAGTCGATAAATTATCGAATTAAGACGAGCGTGGAGAACATACGTTGTATTTAGATTTGATTAGCATTTTCTGTGTTTCGAAACATAGTTTTAACCAAGTAAATTGCCAAGAAATAGTTTATATAAATGCAATTAAAATTTTATGTTGGTATTGTAACATATTTATGGTAAATTTGACGGATTCTGCTGGACAATATAATAATGTTTACACGTGAACAAAAATAATTTCAATTATAATTTAGTTACACTTCATTCCTAATACATGTATGGTAATTTCATATTACTTTTTAATTACATTCAAACAAATATTTTCTATCCGTGTAGGTTAAATTAATTGCCTTTATCTTAAAAACTAGTTTTTGTACAAAGTCAATTGAGATATCATTTGAAAGGTATATTAATACAAAAATAAAATTACGTGTTTTTTCACATTTTAAGCCACCATATTTCGTGAACCATAGAAGGTAGAGGTTTAAAATTTTGTATATCTCTTAGTTTAACATGAGAGAACACTTATATAAAAATTTATCAATTTCAAAGAGGATGATGTTTAAATTTATTATTTTTTTCGTTGATTTAAAATGGAATATTGGAACCAGAACTGGAACCGAATTTCCAAAGTCTTTGTCAGGAACGCAAGGTACCGGAAGAGAAACCGGAACTGCTATTTTAAAAATCTTGGAACCAAAACTGGAACCGATATTTAAAAGGGGTTTAATCCCTCAATGGCATATTTTAAAATGTTGGACTATTCTTTGAGTAACCATAAATAATTTTTTTGTTTGTCGTTAGATCATAAATGGTAAAAAAATTATAGAAAAATCTTCTTTAAAAATCCAAAAATTGCAGTTTAGATCAAAATATCTTAAAATATTATCAGAATATAAGTATTCATAAATAAAAATAAATATTGCGTTCAATGTTGTTTTGGACAACTACATACTTGTATTCGATATCCACTTTCTTAAAAACATTATATAATAGAATAAAACCACTTCAAGACAAACCACTTCAAGACATTCACGTCGTTTCAAAACATTTACTGTCGTCAACTCTTTGCTTAAAAACCAATGAATGTCTTGCTCACAACAACAAATCATCAAGTACTGTCAAAACAAAACACAAACAAAACAAAACTGCAGTGGAGAGATCAATGATGATGTGCATTAAAAATTCAAATACTAAAATGAACTGCTTATGACAAACATTGAATGGTTTGAATGGTTTGATGTTTTGACAGTACTTGACACCAATGAAACAAATACTGCAGTGAAGTCGCTCAGAGAGACATCACCATAAATCTGTCGACTGTCATTTGCGAAATGAATTCAAAACTGTAGAGTGCATAGAAATGATCATATAGAATATAGAAATGATATATGGTATGATCATATGATTTTTTTCTCTTTTTGTCGAACTTAGATCGAAAATTTGTTCGATAAATTAGATTTTTTAAATAAATATGCCAACACTGCTTATGATTCAAAGCGCGCCGTGTGTCCCATGAGATACTCTACTTGTATCCGCGCTTTACAACTTTTTTTTCAATCTTCTCGTCAAATGTCTCTGATTTTCCACACTCTATTCATAGGTTCTACAATCTGCTCTACTCTTCTAAGATCTATTTTACTCTGCTTCACTCTAACTACTTTTAAAAATTGACAAACTGACGGCATAAAGTCTGACGAAAGCTTTAAGGATAAGCAAGTCCATGACCCACACACATATGTATCACACACCAACACACACACCAAGTGTTGGAAAAGCACACAGTGCGCGCTAAAAGTGCTGTCGGCAAAGTAATCATTAAACATTTTTACACTTTTGCATATTGTGTCTGTCCTGATGTCTGTTTGCCTGTGTTTTCAACGCCATAACTATTTTACAGGCTACGTGTTTGTTTGCCTTGTTTCTGTGTGCCTCGTATATGTGACTTTGTGTGTTGATGTGTGTTTGCAATTATTTATGGCGTTCATTTATTTAGAAAGCGGCGTATAAATAAAGAAGCAGCAGCGCACAAAGACGATACAGAAGACGACGACGATGACACGGAAGAAAGTAAAAAAAGCATCTACATGATATGCACAAAATGAACGTCATATCATTTCACACACAGGCACACACGAACACAAAAGTAATAACACCAACACATAAACATTCACGCATACAAATGCACAACACATAATGGCCGCATGTTTCACTCGTAAACTTAAGCAAATTTTCTTACGAAACAAAAGATTTGCAGGCATAATTTGTAGCAAAAGCAAGAAAAATGCACAAAGAGAAAAAAACATGTTAAACAGAATCATTTTATATGTTTGTGTCAATCATGTAAAATGATTAAAGCAATAATACATAGTGTTGAAATGATGTATTTCATTCTATTGCTCTATCAAATCGCACTACTGCTGGAATTTCTCCAAATTTACTTGATTGATATAATATAATAATTGCATGATTGCAGTAAACATGATTTTCTTGATAACAACTACAATATTATAATAAAAATTTAATTTATAGCAAAAATTTTAACTTTTTCATTAAAAATTGAATTTTTCTCTAAAAATTAAAAATTTCATTAATAATTCAAATTTTCAATAAAAATTAAATTTTTCACTAAAAATTCAAATTTTCACTAAAAATTCAAATTTTCACTAAAAATTCAAATTTTCACTAAAAATTCAAATTTTCACTAAAAATTCAATTTTTCACTAAAAATTCAATTTTTCACTAAAAATTCAATTTTTCACTAAAAATTCAATTTTTCACTAAAAATTCAATTTTTCACTAAAAATTCAATTTTTCACTAAAAATTCAATTTTTCACTAAAAATTCAATTTTTCACTAAAAATTCAATTTTTCACTAAAAATTCAAAATTTCACTAAAAATTCAATTTTTCACTAAAAATTCAATTTTTCACTAAAAATTCAATTTTTTACTAAAAATTCAATTTTTCACTAAAAATTCAATTTTTCACTAAAAATTCAATTTTTCACTAAAAATTCAATTTTTCACTAAAAATTCAATTTTTCACTAAAAATTCAATTTTTCACTAAAAATTCAATTTTTCACTAAAAATTCAATTTTTCACTAAAAATTCAATTTTTCACTAAAAATTCAATTTTTCACTAAAAATTCAATTTTTCACTAAAAATTCAATTTTTCACTAATAATTCAAATTTTCACTAAAAATTCAATTTTTCTTTAAAAATTCAATTGTTCACTAAAAATTCAATTTTTCACTAAAAATTTAATTTATCACTTAAAATTCAATTATTCCTAAAATTTCAATTTTTCACTAAAAATTCAATTTTTCACTAAAAATTCTAAGTTAAATATTTATAGTATCGAGTATTTCAAAATTCTACATAGCTAACTACGACACTGCATAGGCCTCTGTAATTTCCTGTTTAAATTTTCAAGGTATCCTCGTCCGTGCCCCAATCTCTTTCTTCCTCTCTGTCGTGCTGTAACCTTTTGTGCCCATGGCGCGTTCTCACATAATAATGAAACTACGCACAAAGTGTTTAAATAATAAATAAACTCAAGAACATTGTACGCTGTCGACGTATTTAATGTGCGCCAACATGGTGTCGGGCGTTGTTTGCGAAACCTCCTCCGTCGATCCCAGCCAACGACCCAGAGAGCACGTCCGAAACACCCTCAACTTTGGCCTCATTGCAGTTCAGACATTTCAGCCTATAATTTACGATAGTGTGCGCCCCGTTTACAAATATACAATAAATAATAAAAAAAAAAAATAAATAAAAAAAATTGTAAAGATAAATATTAAAAAATATTTAAGAACTGTATTAAAAATTGAATTAAAATGTGTTTTTTTTATTTTTCAGTTTTACAATTATTTGCAATCAACACTACATAATTTCAACAACACCAATATTGATTGTATGAAATGTATTTAATTATTTTAAATTATACTTTTTAATTGACTTTTTTGCTGTAACAATTCAAACATGTCAGAAACAAGAGTCTTCCTATAAATTATTGGTCAGGAAATCACGTTTCAATTTAAATTGAGGCATGCATTTTACTTACAACAAGTATCAATTTAAAAGTGTTTTTAACTTGAAAATTCCATAAATTAAAATTGCAATATTTTAATTGGTAATACTATAAAATTAATAGTACACAAACTGAGGAAATTCAAAATGTATTTTTGAAGAGGAATGGAAAAGAAGAACAGTTGGAACAAAGTTAGTAATTTCGGTTGTTAGTTTGGAGTGTGATCTGTATAAAAATAGATCATTTTCTTATTTATCATTACAAACAAAATGCTAAAAAAAGCATCCAAAAATTGTCTAAAAACAAAATACAAGATTTTCATGTTTAGATCCAAATATATTTAAAACGAATAGGAGTATTATCATTCATTGGTATATTAAAATTATTCTTGACATTTTAAAGAAAAATTGCATTTAAAGTTTTTTTTTTAACTCATTGTGTAAAGGACAATATTTGTTTGTTCAAAAATTGGTTAAAAATGGCATACATTTTCTTAGCTAGCATTTATCTGAAAAACTTTACGTAATAGGAGAAAAAACTAAGTATGCAGGCAAAATTACCACATTCAAATGATATAGAAATGATGTACGAGATGTACATATTAATAATATAATCTCTTTTTGTAGAGTATTTTCTTAAATAAATAAAATGAAAAGCCCAAAAATTTGTTTGAATATTTAAATTGATTTAAATATTATTTATACTATAAATTCAATAGTATGCAAAATAGAAAAACCTACACCCAGAAAAAAATTCGCTCAAATCCCATTAAAATTGGTCAATAGGACAATTATTGATTGAATAGTATACAAAAATTAAATCTTTTCATATAAACTCAATGGCAATGTCATGGGATTTTCTAGTATTTAATGGTATTTTCCGATTAAAATAAATTTTCCGATTAAAATAAAATGTTTTTTATGAGCAAATTCAAAATGTATTTTAAGAGGAATGGAAAAGAAGAACAGTTGGAACAAAGTTAGTAATTTTGATTGTTAGTTTGGAGTGTGATCTGTATAAAAATAGATCATTTTCTTATTTATCATTAGATAATAAATGCTAAAAAAAGCATGAAAAAATTGTCTAAAAACAAAATACAAATTTTTCAAGTTTAGATCAAAATATATTTAAAACGAATAGGAGTATTATCATTCATTGATATATTAAAATTATTCTTGACATTTTAAAGAAAAATTGCATTTAAAGTTTTTTTTTAACTCATGTGTAAAGGACAATATTTGTTTGTTCAAAAATTGGTTGAAAATGGCATACATTTTATTAGCTAGCATTTATCTGAAAAACTTTACGTAATCGGAAAAAAACTAAGTATGCAGGCAAAATCAGCACATTCAAATGATATAGAATTGATGTACGAGATGTACATATTAATAATATAATCTCATTTTGTAGAGTATTTTCTTAAATAAAAAGCCCAAAAATTTGTTTGAATATTTAAATTGATTTAAATATTATTTATACTATAAATTCAATAGTATGTAAAATAGAGAAACCTACACCCAGAAAAAAATTCACTCAAATCTCATTAAAAATGGTCAATAGGACAATTATAGATTTAATAGTATACAAAAATGAAATCTTTTCATATAAACTCAATGGCTATGTCATGGTATTTTCTAGTATTTAATGGTATTTTCCGATTAAAATAATAATATATCCTATTGACTATTTTTAATAGTAAAAAACTATTATTTATAAAGTATTTTTTTCTGGGTGTATAAGATGAACTAAGATATTTTTTTATATGTTTCAAATTGTAAAATTTGAAAATAGTTAAATATGAATAGTTAACAATTTAATTTGTGCATATATAAAATAACTAAATAAAGTTTATACTATAAAATGAATACTATAAAATGATGTAAAATAAATGAAATTACTAGAAATAATTTAAGTTCAGGCACATTTTTTTTTTTTTAGATTTCAAATTGCAAAATCAGTCGAATATGAATGCTTCAAAATTAATTTTGTATAAATTATAAGCCATAAAAATGTTTTTACCATTGACTTAATAGTACGAAATACAATAAGAATCTCTAAAAACCATTTAAAAATGAATTTAATTTTTGATTATTTTATCAAACAGAAAAATACTTTAATTACGAGTATATAAATCAATCAATACTGCTTACACTATAAATTTAATAGTATATGAAAAAAATCAATATAAAACATTAAAAATAATTTCAAATTTAGAGCTGCATTTATTTATATTAGTTTTCAAATTGCCAATGGCAAAATGGTAAAAAATAAACAAATAAAAAGTTTAGTTTCCATAAATTAAAATAACTAAACAATGTTTATACTATAAAATTATTAATATTATGTTAAATATAAACTATATAAACTATTACAAAATGAGCTATATTTAGTTTTTATTAGTTTTCAAATTGAAAAATTGCAAAATACCTATCTCATAGCATCCAACTAAAGTACTACATACATACTACTTGCAAAACTTTAATAAAACTTTCTTTTTTTTATATTTTCTTGCTTAAAACTTTTTACGTACAACATACAATTTTCTTGAAATTTGTACTCAATCTGTTGAAATTGTTTCGTTTTTTCAGCATCTAGTTATAACACACTTCTTTCAACTTACTACGTTTGGTTGCCTTAAAGTTGATTTTATTTATTATAAATTTCACAATTGTTTTTCTTCAATAGCTACTTTTATTTTTGTTTCGCCAAAGGTTGTTATTATTACTACTTTTGCTACTCTTCTACTGTTACAATTTCTTCTACTACTACTTTTAGATACGTATTAACTCTGTTGCAAAAGTTCTATTTTACGTCTTATTTGTTGATGTTGATGTTCGTCACTTGACAAGAATAAATTCCACTTTTAAGCCGATTTAAAGTTTATTTCATTATTGCAAAATTTTGGAAAATTTTATTTGTGTTTTTCAAACTATACTTACTTAGTATTAACTTTTTGTTATATATACAGAAATATAAGTTTTTGTATATTTTATTATTTTGGCCATTTTATTACAATGTGTTTGAGTTAGAGGTTTTGATAGAAACACTGCAATGTAAACTATTCGGACCTCTTACAACTGAAACAGGAACTATAAAACTTTGAAAAACTGGAACAGTTTTATGGTTTTTATTATATATTTTTTTTTAGTTTCATGGAAACAGTATTAATAGAAATGTATCAAAATTAAATACGAATTTTAATAGCAAAGACACAAATCCAATTTTAAGCTAAACATTATGATTCAGTGTGACTGTGCTCGAATAAAATATATTTGTAAATATAGCAAAAAAATTGATCAATACAATTAAGTTTTAATTGAATCATCGCCGATACGACCTTTTATTTAATTGATTAAATATTTAATCATATTAATTAATAAATTAACAGAAAATAAACAATACAATTAAATTATTTGCTGATCGACTACGAAATAATTGTATTGATTAAATGTTTAGTCATCTTAATTAATAAATTAACAGAAAAAACAAAAAGTTACATCAATACAATTAATTTGCTGAAACGACTATTGAATTAATTGCATTAACATTCGCTGTTGCTGAGCACACGACGCGGCGTCACGAATCGAGGTTGCAGCGAATGAACGCCGGCAAACAAGCAAACGATGGAATTTTTGTATGCGCATTTGGTTGCGCGCATATTATTCCCATTTGGTGTATGCCAAGATATATACTTATAGAGCTTGATCATCTTCTAAATGTGTCGTCCAAAATAGTGATGATGGTTGCATATTTAATTATGCTTGCAACTTCATCATAAGAAAAGTATATGTTATGTACTTTCACAAGAATTTATAACATTCTTTTTTTAATTAACTGAATGAGAATTATAAAGACTGTAAAGATAAAAAAACACTTTTAAAACGACGACCATATCAATTAAATAGTTTGCTATTTATGCAAAGTCCTTAGTTGATATATTTTTGGAAGCAAATCACATTTTTAGCGAATGTGTGTTGCTTAATACATTAGAACTAGACCAGTTAACGGTACACAATTATTTATGGTTGCTGTGTTAATGTTTGATTATGTTTTTCTGTGTAGTGCATTGGAAAGGTAATAAAAATTACATTCCATTGCTATAATCCACGTATTTGAATCAAGCTTAGTCTGGAAATTAAAGAATTCCGATTAATAGAAACGAAACTGAAATTGATTTTTCTCTATACGTAAAATTGTGCGAAATAGAATCGATATCGAAAAAAATTAATCAAATGATCGATGTGATAAATGTGTTGCCATAAAATTATAATGTACAAGAAAACACCATATTGATCATGAGTTAGGGTTATATTATAGTGTTATGTGATTGGGTTATATGATTGGGTTATATTGGGTTATAAAAATTCAATTATCAAGTCTCGATCTTGATACTTGCATATTTTATAGTACTGATTTTAATATTACATAGTATTGAAAATGCCTGAAACTATAACTAAACTGGAATAGATTATTATAAAAATAAATAAAATCTAGACGTTATAAAAATTTGATTAGTAAAAGTGCAAGTATCAAAGTCATAGAAAAACCAAGAAATGAATACAGAACTGAAGCAGGAAATTAAAAAAAAAATACGGAAAGCAACGAATTTATAAAATTTTCCATAACTTACAGTTTTTTATTCTTTTGTGCGACCAAATTTAGTATTTATTTCTGAAGATGTTGGTTCAAATTTCTGTAAAATACACAAAAATTGTAACTTTAGAAGTTGTTAGTATAAAATAAAGTATCAGTAAATTATATAAGTATATTATCAATAGTTGTATAACTTTAATATAAGATTTTCGAAAATTACTGGGAATTGTTGGCGTAATAACACCTGTTGATTATGGCGCGGATAAAACCAGTCCAGAAATTACTCAGAATACTATCAGCCACAAAATAGTAATGATTTGTAGTATTAAATAGAAAAACAATTATTTTGACTACTAAAATTGGTCAATAGTATAAATACCATTAATTCGATAATATTCAAACTGTTAATACAATATGTTATTAAATCTAATATCAAGACTTATAAATATTGCTTGATACTTATTTTTTTTATGGTATAGTCGAATTGCATTTTCCCAATAATTTATTCAAACAAAATCGATTTTAGTTACAGTATAATTTATTTTTTTTAAATGTCGAATTTGAAATTTACTTTAAAAAAACATACACATAAAAATACACTTATTGAAAAATATTGCATGGCTCGCTTTTATTTACATATTCAATATTTAAATACATAAGGACTGCGTCGAATAAAATTGTCCGCTACAAATCTAGAAATCTAGTAATCGAATTTTTATAGAATAAAATATTTTATTTTGCAAATTATTTTTAGATTTAAAAAAAAATATAAAAAACCAGAAATTCATATTTTTTAATAAAAAGTTTTAATTTTTCCGGAACCCCATCCATTAATGTTGTAATGGTAGTGTCCGACACCCTCACAGCTGCTGAAGACCACTTTCTTTTAAAGTCTTGAAGGTCTTTGGCCACTTTTTTTGTTGTCTTCATCTCCCTTTTGACTAAAGCCCAGTATCTCTCTATCGGCCTGAGTTCTGGACAGTTTGGTGGATTGGCTTCTCTAGGCACCAAAATCACTGCATTTTGTTGGATCCACTCTAAGGCCGTTTTACTGTAGTGACATGAAGCGAGGTCAGGCCAAAAAAATGTGGACACTTCATGTTGGCGTAAAAATGGAAGCAATCTCTTTTGCAAGCATTCCTTCACATATATTTCGCTATTAATTGTACCCGATGTCACGAATGAGCTGCTCCTTTTTCCACAACTGCAAATTGCCTGCCAAACAAGGAATTTCTTTGGGAATTTTGTAATTTTTTTTGATTTGAATTTTTCAGCCGCATTTCCTCGAGAATCGGCTGTATAAAATTCATGCTCAGGTAGCTGAGAAAAGTCCCCTAAAACATAAGTTTCGTCGTCCATTCTTGATGGTTTCATTCTTGACATCATTTCTATCCGGAACTTTTTGGACCTTGTACGTCTTCATCCCAGCTTCTTTCTTAGTCCTGCGCACGAAAGATTCTGAGCAATCCGCCTTTCTCGCCAATTTCCTTCCGGATATGCTTGGATCTTTCTTTAAAATATTCACAACCTTCTTCGACTTTTCACGATCATGTGGGCCTTTTTTTTACCAGAACCTTTCTTCCGATCAATACTCAGGTCTTCCTTACAGCGGTTGATAACGCGAGAAATGGTCTTAGGGTTAGCCCCTACCTCCTTGGCAATTTTTTTAAAAAATCAACTATGTTGTTTTTGAATAATTTTAATTATATTTTTTCGCACTTCCACTTCGTTTACTATTTTCGGGTTAAATAAATTTTTTATTGACTATAACTGACACAAATTATTTTCTGCCATTTAATTCATAGCTACTATGATCAAATTTTTTTAATTTGAATCTTGCAATAGCACATTGTGGGAAGATATGTAACGGACAATTTTATTCGACGCAGTCCTTATTATAAGAATTTTGAGATGAAAATCCATATATTTGAATTAATGCATATAAATTCATATATTTGATATAATCTGACTAATATGTCGCATTTACCACAATTTTTCACTGAAATTTTGACATTTTACACATACTTGAAGTGCAATCGATAAAATCAAACAATCTTACTGCAGGTAACTATATTCGGATATCACTACAGGACGCAATAGATTGTGATTTGTAGCAAATTTGGTTTAAGTTGTAAACAAAAACCAAGGTCACAGGGATCTGTTTGATATAGAAAAGAGTTTCGAAGGATTAATTTCGTTTATATTTGGTAATTAAATCAAGCACATAATTGTTTGGTATAAGAAAAATATGACTCAATCAACATCATCGCGAATAAATTTTCAACATAAACCTTAGAATAAAAAAATGTTTGTTTGAAAATTAGATTTATTTCAGTACAATTTATCTTTTATCTGAGAGTGTTCAGGAATTAAAATAAAACAAATTTTACATCATTATTTAAAATTTTTTTTTATATTTTATGTTTTTAGAGCCATATTTATCTTGTTTTTTAATCCATACATATTTTCCTTTTTTTTTTTCGTCCATATAATTGTTAGCCCTAGTTATAACACATTCAGTTTTTAATAATTGATTGTAATAATTGAGTCTAAATTAGTTTTTGAGTTCGTTGTCGAATTGAAATTTGATATATTATTTATTTTCTGATATATAATACAACGATAAATAATACATCCGATCCGTCGGGACGAGAGTTTTTCATACTCTCTAAAAAAAGGAATATTTATAAAATACTTGTGAGAAGCTATCGGTTACTTTTGGTTAGTCGTAAATAGTAATGGCTTATTGTAAAAAATTACACAATTCTAATGTTTGAACAAAACAATATCTAATTTCTTAAAAACATTTAAAATGTTTCCCAAGAACACTTTATAAAAGTCACTTCAATTATAACTCCCAAACACTCATTTGTTACCTCTAAATAATGAAAGTGTTTAAGATAAGTCATAAATACATGATATTTCTTTGAGGCAAACACTAAGTGTTTCTCAGAACGCAATCTATTTTAAAAGTGTTTGCCCTAAAATACTAATTGCTTCTCGGAAAAAATGCTACTTTGAAAGTGTTTGCCCCAAAAATTGTACAGCTTGTCACAAAATATGCATCACTTGAACAATTGAACTTATCTGTGTCATGCAACACTTGCACGAATAAACGTGTAAAAGCTTCTTTTGTCGAATCAGAAGCAAAATTTTCTTACTGTGCGACATCTATCATCTATTTCCGCTCATCATCTATATCCGCTGCCATCAATTCATCATAATCGGTCTTCACATCATCCAGAACAGATGACTGCAGAAACACTGCCGCAATTCTGTGCCAATTATCTTTTTTTTATATGCGTTCAATGTATGAGACACCTGGCCAGGCATAATGCATCGATGTGTTGTAGTGTTTCCTTAGTGTCCATCAATATCAGTCGAAATAAAAGGTTTATTTTCGGCACTCGCTTGTTTACGCGACTTGTCGAATAATTCTGCATTATTCGAAATGTCGCGTAAATGAGTTGACTGAATTTGGCGAACACTACAAATATTTCCCGGAAACACTTCAAGTATTTTTGGCAAACACTACCAAATTTTGAAATATTTGTGGGAACAGTTCAAATATGTGTGGGAAACACTTCAAATATTTGTGGGAAACACTTTTCGTATTTGTGGGAAAAACTACTAATCATTTGTGAGAAACATTTCGATTATTTCCTACAAATAAGCTTGCAACCACTTTAGTGTTTGTTTGAGAAAGTGTTTACACGAAACGATATTTTTTTTGTGTGTACACTGAGGGAAAAAAGTAATAAAATTAAATAAAAAAAGTAATAAATTTAAATACTTTTCGACACATTTTTCACCCGATGTCTTTTTTATTTAAATTAAATAATTTTTATTTCAAACTGAAGTAAATACTTTTTATTTTAATTTATTACGTAGGTAATATTTATTACTTTTTATTAAGATAATAAAATTTTAATTTAATCACAATATCATAAACATGTCAATTAATATTTTAAAACTATTTATTTCATGCAAAGAAGTTTAGGAAAGGATAAAATTATTATTTTTTACTTTTTTTGAAATTTTTATCACTCACGGTGGTTCTATAGGTTGGACACATTACCACGTATTACATAATTTTATCGTGGTTACTTTCAAAAACAAACTTAATAATGTTAAAAATATTTCTAAAATATATTTTTTTTGAAATAATGAATTTAATTGCGTACGTAATAAAATTAAAAACTTTTTATTTAATTTGAAATTAAATACGCACGTAATATATTTTTGTATATAGTATTACTTTTTTTATTACAAAAGTATTTAAATCAAATTTAAATAGATTTTATTTAATTTTATTATGTCACTTTTTTCTTAGTGTAGACAATTTTATGTTTTACCATTATGTTTGGCATTGACTTCCGAAAGATAGCGCGGTATAGAAAAATCTTTTATATGAATAGATGTTGTTAGACCCAATCAATATTTGATCATGTGCTACGGAACCGGCTCACTGAGCTATTGAAGCTAAACTATTAGAAAATAATAAAATTTACCTTTTTATTTTAATGGCACCAATTTAAATTAGAAAACTTTTGAATTAGTCTGAAAACCCTATTTTTTTTAGTTATTTATTTACGAAACGAAATGCAGAATTTGAAGAGACTTCAATTTTAGTTCTGATCACTAATGTTGGTATAAATTTCATATTTAATATACCAGTTCAAAGTAATGGTCTGGACCACCAAAAATAGAGTAATTGTGCAGTCTAAAAGTTTCTAAAATATTAATGTTTTAGGAATAGTTATCATTTAAAAATAAATATGAGCAGTTATGATGTGCCCTCTACCCAGTTTTCGGGTTCATTTAAGTGCTCAAATATTAATTTTTTCGAAGTATTAAAGTCTCATTAATGTGAGGATGCAAAAACTAGTGCCCTTTACTCATATCTCATATATGAGGGTAATACCACTTTCATATTTGCAATATCTCAAACAAAACACCGCACGATAACCAAAATTCAAATACCTAAAAATTTCATTTTTTATTTAAATTTGAATAATAAAAAACTAAAAATAGATAAATATATAGGATTTGGTTTGAATTTCAAATATATATCTACACTTTTGTTAATAATCACATTTATTTTTTGAAAACTGTTAATACTGATTTGGAAATTGTTTTTTTTTCTCGTTGTTTCGGCTTCGGTTTAAATAATGAAACAGTTTTGGTTTTTGGATTTCTGTTTATTTATTATTAGAAATAAAAATCAAAACTAAAACCTTATAGTAGAAAATTTCACTTCCGAATACTATTTCCAGTAAATTTACCATAACATGGGCCTCTTCTTTTGTCAATTCAATGTAAAGGCGACAAATAAACCACGGACTACATGCTCGATAACGACAGCGATAAGACTAATCCTCGAAGTTTTGATGTTGTTGTTGTTTCTATTATTATTGTTGTTGTTGTACTTCTTACCTTTTGGCCATTTGTATAACGTGGCAACGTTAGGTGCTTAAAATTGACGACTACAATGGATAAGAGCAACAAAAACAAGAACAACGACTGCCAAGTCAAGTGACAAACGAATGTTCGTTAGGACAACAACAACAACAATAATAACAACAACTAACAAAATACTCGTAAACCTAAAGAAGGCACTCAGCAGGAACACGGACATTAGCCCCCCCATTGAATGGGTCTCGAAAGGACGATGAGGGCTACAACGGCCAAACACGAAGAAAAACAAAGACACCATTTAGATAAGACGTAGACACAGAGACAGCGACACAAATATACACACTAAACAACTAACATTGTTTGGATAAAACTACCTAAATGCGCAAAAAATTGGCGACCAAATGTAGGGCCAGTCGTACCACCAACACGTACACCATAGGACCCGAGCTGCCACCCTTCAGACGACTTAAGCGTCCCAAAAACTGTTTTTAAGGTGCTAAATCAACAACGTTCTTTTTTTACATTTTTTGACTTTTTATTTTTTTGTATACTGTAGTCGTCAACAATATCCGGATCCGCTTGCGATTTATATTCGAAAGTTGTCTTTGTTGTTTTATTTTTTATTTTGTTTTTTTTTTTTTTTTGTAGCACATAATCAGTGGGTCATGGGTCTGCAACAACTCGTTGTCTGTCTATCTTTTATCTACTACCATTTTTGAGGCCATTGCAATATTTCACTTTTGTGTCTTGACTTCCTGCGTAGCATTTTGCGAAGCCATCAACACTAAATGCTTAAATTATTCCAAACTATTCGCATTTGCACGTCATCCGCACCCATTCATCTGTCCGGCGTAGTTTTATGGACATTTTCTAATGGTCCTACGATATTATCTACTTGTCTAGGCTTGGGAAATTTTTTGCAAATTTAGATTTCGATGTCTGTACTTGATTTAAAAATATTTTATAGAAATTATTATAGCTATTATGGATTGTACATTTGATATATTTAAAGAATTTATATTGTTATCTTTTTTTATCTGACAATTTACACCATTATGAAATATATTAGTACAAAAATATTTTAAAATAATTAAAATTCTTATGACATACACTTTTACTAATTAATGTCGTAATTGCTCATTGCATATGTTTACTGCAATCAACATATATTTGCTGTTATTAATAGGTACAGATATTTCAAAACGTATTCATAGTATTTAATAATTGGTTCAACAATATTATTATACAATCAATTTTAAATTCCATGTCTCAATAGTATTTTTTTTCGTTTGAAAATTTTGTGTGCAACAAAATATTTTTAAGTCGACTAAAATATGCTTGTGTCCAACAAAATATATTTATGTCAACCATAATATGTTTGTGTCAAATAAAATGTGTTTGTGTCAAACCAAATATGTTTTTTGTGGTGTCAAATATAATATGTTTGTCAAAAATACTATGTTCGTGTCAAGCATAATATGTGTAAATTGTGTCCAACATAATATGTTTGTATCAATCGTAATCAATCGTAAACAGAATATATTTGTGTCGAACATAATATGTTTGTTTCAAATCTATTTGTGCTGAAAACAATATTTGTTTATAAATTATATTTACATCAAAAATATGTATTTGATACAAAACATAAAGCCATTGATGTCAGCGCACTGCATCAAAGGTTCAAATGAACAAAGTTAACCGCGTCGCATAGTAGGCGTTGCACCACAGCTGTTATAACAAGACCAAAGTAGAAGAAGAAAACAAAAATACATTTATGACCTGATTTTAAAACATTTAGCCACACTAACAACATGAGAAAAATATGAGAAAATTTTCACACGAAGAAGTATTAGCACAGCACAACATGCCCGGCTGTTTCAAACCAACGCAAAGCCTTCTTTGCTGCTTCTGCCAGACGCAACGCATCTACTACAATTCATGGCATTCTGCATGACGTCATACGAAATACTAAAATTTTCCGACTGTTTATTACGGCTGTTGTTTGGCTGCATATATAAACTAAATCAAAATAAATAAAAATATTTTATAAAAAGTAGAAACTGCAAAATGGAGCATTAAACTGTTGTACAGTGCTACTTAGCATCGACCATCCGAGCGACCGACAGCTCTCGTTCCACATTCTGACGAGGTTATGATCGTCAGATAAATGGGTCATAAACCAAGATACTCCAGTTATATTTTTTGTATGTATTTAAATGCGAAGTGTGTTGTATTCACATTGACTTATGCCAATATTTAGGACATGAAAGGAGTTGCGTAGAAGTAACATTTACGATATTTTAAAAATACATCACAATTAACATTTATGCTTGGAACATTTAATAAAGAAATAATAAAGATATACTTGAGAATGTTTTAAAGTTTTCTCAAAATATATTGAAAAGTAAAAAACATGTAGATATTTCAAAATAATATTAGTAATCGCAAAAAATCAAAAACACAAAAACAAAAGTAAAAAACACAAAAACATAAATACAAAAATAAAAGCAAAAACGTTAAAACAAATAACACAAACCAAACACAAAAAACCAAAAATTAAAAACAAAAACACAAAAGCAAAAACACAAAAACAATAACACAGAGACACAAACCAAAGGAAAAAATAATAGTCTATATATAATAAAACTCATGTTACGTTTGTTTGTTTGTTTGTCTATTTGTGCGCAAACGTACGTACACCTGTGCACGGATTTCCTTAAAATTTGGAATATATATCCCAGAGAATATCACAATATAATTTTCGTTGACCACGCCCACTTTCACACCCTTTTTTATTTTTGGTGTATAATTCAGGTTCATAGCAAAAACCGCTGAACGAATTTATGACTATGCTATAAACTCCGTGGAGTATCCGAAACCATAAATAAACCAGATTGGGGAAAGGGGGGCCCATCCCATAGAACCTGAAAATTAAAAACATGTTATATCCACGGTTGCCACTCTTGGTAACTTACAACCAAAATTGGTAACTTTTTGTCAACTTGGTAACATTTTAATCATTTTGGTAACTTTTCGGCATTAATAAATGAAATTTTTTAAAAATATATAAATGTTTACTTTTCGTATTCTTATTAAATCAAAAATTAGGGAAATTTCATTGTTATTAAATATATAATAGAGGTATCTCTATTGGCAAGTTTGGAGTGATTTATTATGCAACACTGCATTATTTTATTATTTTTTAAATTATTGGCGTCATTATTGCTGTTTTAAATTTGAGTTTCTTTGAGTTCAAAGTTTCTGGTTTTCTACATGGCTAAGTAAAAGATTAAATAAAAAAATACATTTGTTTTTTTAAAGGCTGGAAACGAAATTATTTCCAAATTTTCTTTAAATCATAAATTAAAAACTTAACATGGTAAAAGAAAAAAATTATATCACAAATGAAGAACAATACTCCATAGTTTTTAAAATAGTTAAAGGTTTAAATTTCTAAATGAGATAGAACGAATTTCTGTATTTTAGTCTTCCAGCCCACCATTAGCTGTTGGACGCTTTTCTAACTTTTTTGATAACGCTAATTCAACTAGCGCTTATTTTGATTTCAGTTTTACAAAATTTCAATATTTTTCGAAAAATTGATATTATATCTGGACATAGCTCAGGGCAGTTTGGAGGGTTACATCCTTTTGAGCAAATTGTATCATTAATACATTTTGTATTTAATTTGTAATTTAAAATTTCTTGGTTAGAAGACAGAGACGGCCATTTATATTTATCCAATAAAAAAAATATTTAAATAAAAAATAAATAAAAAAAATATTGGTAACTTTTTGGGGTAATTCTGGTAGGCAAAATTCATTCCGAGTGGCAACCGTGGGTTTTTCAACAGGGACGCTACAAAATTAGAGCGACAGGGACAGCAAACGACATTTGCCATTTCAAGCCACTGAAGCCGCTTGACCACCAGAAGCGTCGTATGTTCGTGAATTGGGCTGGGCCGTACTTCTTCCGTGATGATCAAGACCGGCACGTTACTGTGTTATCGTTCAATGATAACCGAATATTTTTGGCCCCAATTGGATGATATGGACTTGGAGGACATGTGGTTCCAACAGAACGGCGCCACAAGCCACACAGCGAATGCCACAATCAATTTATTGGAAACCAAGTTTGGATAACGTGTTATCTCACGAATGGTCCAGTCGATTGGCCGCCTCGGTCGTGCGATTTGACGCCGTTAGACTATTTCCTGTGGGGCTACGTCAAGTCTATGGTCTATGCCAACGATTGATGAACTTCGTACGAATATCGAACGTGAAATTGCAGCAGTATCGGCCGATTTATGCTTGAAAACCGTCGAAAATTGTGTTCAGCGTCTGGACTTCTGCAAGCGTGCCCGTGGTGGCCATGCAAAAGAAATCGAGTTCCATACATAATGGCATCGAACGTACTTTTACAGGAATAAAGAATTTTATTGATATCCAAAACCGTTTTTGTTTTATTTAAAAAAACTTTGTAGAGCTACAAAACAAAAACCTTTATCTGCAATTTTAGTCAGCGTTATATATAACCATTCTAAACGGTGTCACCGAATATGGGCACCCCCATAAGAAGGTACATTTGCAAGATGGTGTATGTCAATAGTTATTACAGTGATGTCAACATATTTCACATCAGGGTATCAACCACCCCGAATTCTTTAAACTTACCATACCGAAATAATAATAATAGTTTGGCGCTACAGTATAGAACTTCACAAAGAAACTCAACACACAGAAACTCACCACACTAAAAATCACCACACCGAAACTCACCATACTAACATTCACCACACTAAAGCTTTTACTGCCAAAAAATCTTCGGGGAAAAATTCTACGATAAAGAATTCTACGGGGAAATTTTATACCTATAAGAATTCTACGGGAAAGCGATCTACAGGAAAGAATTTTACGGGGAGGTATTCTACTCAGCAGAACTTTACGGTGAAATCTTTTCAATTTTTCACTAAAAATTCAATTTTTCACTAAAAATTAAATTTTTCACTAAAAATTCAATTTTTCACTAAAAATTCATTTTTTCACTAAAAATTCAATTTTTCACTAAAAATTCAATTTTTCACTAAAAATTCAATTTTTCACTAAAAATTCAATTTTTCACTAAAAATTAAATTTTTCACTAAAAATTCCAATTTTCACTAAAAATTCCAATTTTCACTAAAAATTCCAATTTTCACTAAAAATTCCAATTTTCACTAAAAATTCCAATTTTCACTCAAAATTCTATTTTTCACTAAAAATTCAATTTTTCACTAGAAATTCAATTTTTCACTAAAAATTCAATTGTTCACTAAAAATTCAATTTTACACTAAAAATTCAATTTTTCACTAAAAATTCAAATTTTCATTAAAAATTAAATTTTCATTAAAAATTCAAATTTTCATTAAAAAGTCAAATTTTCATTAAAAATTCAAATTTTCATTAAAATTCAATTTCTCACTAAAAAAAAAAAAATAATTTTTCACTGAAAATTCAAAATTTCATTAAAAATTA
Source organism: Dryomyza anilis (assembly GCA_951804985.1). Classification (NCBI taxonomy): domain Eukaryota; kingdom Metazoa; phylum Arthropoda; class Insecta; order Diptera; family Dryomyzidae; genus Dryomyza; species Dryomyza anilis. The sequence continues at coordinate 68,793,361 of OX638134.1, read as the reverse complement.
AATTTTTAATTAAAAATTCAATTCACTAAAAATTAAATTTTTCAACTTATAGACAATTTTCACTCAAAATTAATTTACTCATCAAAAATTTAAATTCTTATATAAATAAAATATTATAGTACTTTGAAAAACTGCCTTTAACCCATTATTTAAAGTTGAATATTTTAAAGAAAAACCTTTGATTTCCACTACTTTTCAAATCAAACAACACTTTTTTTTGCATGCTTCGCAACAAAAACTAACTTTTGAGATAGTGCAACGAGTTTTTGTTTTTTCTGACATATTTTTATTTTAATTTTTTTTTATTCTATTTTTTTTAGTTTTATTTAGTAAAATTTAGTCTCTGCCGTTTGTTATTTAGTGCAGCTCTGCATTGATGCGTGAACAAAAAAGCCAAACAATTCACGCTGTTCGACTCACAAAACAGCGAGGTTTTTGCTGTTGCTGTTGTGAATGTTGCTGCTTATGTTCTTGTTGTTGCTGTTGTGATGTTGCTGCTGAACGCTGTCATGCGCTGCTCGCAGATTCGAATTTATTTTCACGTTTTTAAAGTGAATTTAAAGTTTTTTTTAGTTTTTTTGTATCCACGATGGTTGCAGGCAACATATTTGAAACCTTATTGGGGAGAAAAAGCAGCACAAGAGATCCGAGGGAGTAATACGTGCGCAACATAAGTGGAAAACTTGCAAAAGGCAGCAGGACGTTGTAACACATATAAAAAAAGGACGAACAGCAGAAACTATAAAATAGGAGCAACAACAAAAAAAAAAGAAGAAGAAATTGAACCAAAAAATGAAACAACAAAAATCACTAAACTAATAACAACAACAATAAGGACAACAACACAATCAAAAAAAAAAATAAAACTGTCCGAGCATTTTATGTGGCAAAGCTTTTTGCAATATTAAATATTTAAACAAGATTACGATATGCCGTTGAGCTTTCGAAGATCCTTTTTGTCCAAGGAGCAGCAACATTTCTCGATTTCGCACTAAAAAATTTAGCACATTTTGCAGACCCACCTAAAGATGTCCTGCGGCATTCGCGGCAATAGAAATTTTTAATGAAGGACACAATACAAAATAATTGCATGCAGCTCTTGCTGCTCCTGCTCCTGGTGCTGCTGTGCTGCGAGTTGTGCCTACTAAAACTTTAATTTGGGATCCTTTGCATCCGGCGGAAGTTTAACAGTAGCGGCAGCAAAAACGACTGCTTAACGACCTAGCTACAATAAAAACAACAAAAACAATATAAACAACAACAACAATAAAGTCAACTGAAACAAAAACCAACGTAATTTAAATGCAGCGCACATAAAAAATTCAACAAACATTAACATGAAAAACAAATGGCTTCCGTTGTCCTCCGCGCCGCCTCGTTTCAGTGTTGCCACCTGTAAAAGTTGCCACTATTGCAGCCGCAACAGCATGTTTCACTCTTCACTGCTGCTTCTTTATTTTGCTACTAGTTCCGTTTTTATTGTCCCTAAATGTTGTCCTATCGTGTGTACTTTGAACTAAATCACATCCTTCACGTGCAGCTCAAACATGTGATTTCCACCATTCGACTGATGTGAAACACAATAATACCTACAATTTAAACATAAAACAAAATAAAAAAAAATCGAAAAAAAACACACAACTTCAAGTCCATTTTACTATACAGACAGACCTCATATTATTTTAATGCCTTTTTTTCTCATATAGGCCTTCTTTGCCGGCCACAGGCGGCCATAACTTACCACCGTAGTCGAATTTATTGAGTTCACGTCGTGTTCGTTGTTTTTATTTGGTTTTTCTTTAATGCGGTTTTTCTATTTCTTGGTAGGTCTATTTTATATAACTGACTGCTTTATTAGTTGCCTGACTTGAGTCTAAATTAACCTTTAATTTGCAAATCAAATCAAACAAATATGCCTCGTAATGAGAATGGAATTCAAAAAAGTCAAATTGAATTCAAAATGGTGAAACTGTACTTGGAATAATCAAAAAGTATTTAAAATAGTCAAATATAAATTTCGAAAGTCGAATTAAAATCAAAATAAAAAAAAAGATTAAATATTAATCAAAATAAAGTCAAAGAGGTATACGGATATCTTTATTTTGATTATTTTAATATTCAGAATCGAAAATAGTGAAATTAAATTTAAATTCAGAAATAGAATATCTGATATTAGCAAATTGAATAGAGAAAAATATGAATTACATTTGGTAGTTTTATTTATGTTGATTGTTCCGATATTATTAAATGAGATTATTTAAATTGAATACATAATAGTCCGTAAAAATCAAATTGAATTCCAGATAGAAAACTTCTATTTTGTTTTATTAGTCTCAATCTCTTGTTTTCTCTAATACGAATAGACTGATTTATCTGATAATAGTCTTATTGTATACCAAAGTCTAACATTTTATACAGATTGAAACAGTTTGACACATTAAAAGTTGAATTTAATTCAAAAATGTATAAAAAGGATTTCTAAAATTAAACGTTTATTCAGTTTGATTATACACACAAAATAATATCACCAAATATTTTACCAACTACTTCATCATATTGATAAATTCATTCATGGAATTAAAATCGTATTTTATAAATGCTTTTCATTTGTAAACATTTTTTAATATCAAATTTCAAACAAAAATTTGTCACCATTTCCACATTTATGTATTTATAATTCTTAAAGGATTAATAACATTTAATTGCTAATTATTCGAAGCCTACATTTCATCATATTAATGAAAAAATGAACATCATATTGATGAATTTTGTTCATAAAGCCATATTAATTTAAATATCATAAATCTTATAAGAATTATTGTATTTTGTTTGAAATTTAATGTTATAAAAAATATTGAAAGTGAAAAACATTAAAAAAATACGATTTTAGTTCAATGAATGAAATCATCAAAATTATGAATACTGATTGCTTGTGAAATTTTTTATTGTTGTGATATTCTGAATTTATAAAAGACAAAAATATATTTAGTATAATTAAATTTAATTCAGGAATAGTCAATGTGGTCTAACTGTACTAGAAATTTTACAAAATTTTCACATAATTGGTTTAATTGTAATAATTCTTTTTTTCTTATTCCAGACAAAGACCAAACAGTACAATGCAGCAGGTAAGTTATGAATTTAAAATTTTTCACTATAATTTATTTTTCATTTAAAATTAAATGTTTCACTCAAAATTAAATTGTTCACTAAAAATTCAATTTTTCACTAAAAAAATTAAAATTTTCACCATAAATTAAAATTTACAATCAAAATTCAAATATTCACTAAAAATTCAAATTTTCACTAAAAAATCAATTTTTCACTAAAAATTCAATTTTTCACTAAAAATTCAATTTTTCACTAAAAATTCAAATATTCATTAAAAATTAAATTGTTCACTAAAAATTCAATTTTTCACTGAAAATTCAATTTTTCACTAAAAATTAAATTTTTCACTAAAAATTCAATTTTTCACTTAAAATTCAATTTTTCACTAAAAAATTCAATTTTCACTAATAATTCAATTTTTCACTAAAAATTCAATTTTTCACTAAAAATTCAATTTTTCACTAAAAATTCAATTTTTCACTAAAAATTCAATTTTTCACTAAAAATTCAATTTTTCACTAAAAATTCAATTTTCACTCAAAATTAAATTTTTCACTAAAAATTCAATTTTCACTAATAATTCAATTTTTCACTAAAAATTCAATTTTCACTAATAATTCAATTTTTCGCTAAAAATTCAATTTTCACTAATAATTCAATTTTTCACTAAAAATTCAATTTTTCACCAAAAGTTAAATTTTTCACCAAAAATTAAATATTTCACTAAAAATTCAACTTTTCACTAAAAATTCAATATTTCTCTAAAAATTCAATTTTTCACTTAAAATTCAATTTTTCCTAAAAATTCAAATTTTCAATAAAAATTCAATTTTTCACTTAAAATTCAATTTTTCCTAAAAATTCAAATTTTCACTAAAAATTCAATTTTTCACTAAAAATTCAATTTTTCACTAAAAATTCAATTGTTCACTAAAAATTCAATTGTTCACTAAAAATTCAAATTTTCACTAACAATTCAATCTTTCACTAAAAATTCAATTTTTCACTTAAGTTTAACTTTTTTTTTTTCACTAAAAATTATTTTTTTCTTTTCACTAAAAATTCAATATTTCACTAAAAATTAAGTTTTTTTACTTAATATTCAGTTTATAACTAAAAATTCAATTTTTCACTCAAAAAATTAAATTTTTCACTAAAAATTAAATTTTTCACTAAAAATTCAAATTTTCACTAAAAATTCAATTTTTAACTAAAATTCAATTTTTCACTAAAAAAAAATAAATTTTTCACTAAAAATTAAATTTTTCACTAAAAATTAAAATTTTCACTAAAATTTAAATTATCCACTCAAAAATAAAATTTTTCAATTAAAATTGAATTATTCACTTAAAATTTAGTTTTTCTCGTACAATTTTATTTTTCACTTAATAAAAAATTATCACTTTAATGATAAAATTAAATATTCAAATAAACAAAGTACAAACTAAGCGCATTAAAATTAATAATTTGCGAAATACTCCCTGTTAATTGTGTAAATGTCAGCAAAACATTTCAAAGTAACACAAACAGCAGCGCTGCAGGCACAAATGAACTTAAAGGCAACAAAAGTATATAATATAGCCAGCCACACATCCATATTACCCACACCAAATGCATACATATTAACATTAATAAAATAATGCATTAGAGTTTCTGGCTACTACACACACACATTGTATATACTATATATGTATGTGATGGCGAACTTTAATCATGCATCATTAATGCAACATTCAACAAACAGCAAAATGAGTCCAATGTCATACACAACACACACCAACAAACACACACACACACAGAATATCACCAAGAACAAAGCCAACAACGACAACAATACAAAAAATAATAATAACGAGAATATGAGCAACACCAACGTGCTTTAACGAGCGAACGCACGACAGGCACTTCGGTATTTTTCGTTAATAATTAAGTTGGCCAACGTGTTTGAAGGCAAATGTTACGCATACGTCATGTTGTTCGCTTGGTTGCAGCAACATACAAAATGGCTGTTAGACACATGTAGCTACAGTACACCGTGAAAATTAATCTAGTAAACTTTACTAAACTTATGTTGTTTTTTTTTTATATGTAGTTCTACTATATTTTATTTAATTTTAAATACATTTGTATTTATATGCCTTCATTTTACTGCACAATGTATTAGAAATACGTTTTCTGCAAATCAAAAATTTTAGTATGTATTTGTTTTCTTCGTCTTTAATTATTTGAGGATCGCATGGACAAATCATGCGAGGAATGTCCTGCAAATGTTTGCACGAAAACGAAAAGCAAATGTACCGTATTTTCTAAAGAATTAATGAAAAGTCCACTGAATTTTAAATGTAATTTTCTCGACTCAAACAAATAAGAAAATGTGAAATAAAATTATGTCCTATTTTGCACACTGTTTACGATACAGTGTGTTTAGTAAATGCATATTACTGACATAATCTAGTCAAGAAAATTGCTTATAAAGTATAATCTGTTAACAAATTAATAACAAATTTCAGAAGTTTAGAAGCATTGGGAATTAACAGGGCTATCATTATAAATTAGAAAAAAATATGGTGATCGATAACGAAATTTTGAGAAATTCAATGGCAAAGTAAAATTTGAATTTTATTTTTGTAAAATTCAACTTTACGTACGTTTTAAAAAAGGAAGAAATCATGGGGTTCAAAGATGTGATATACCATTGGAAAGGTAATTTAATTTTCTAAAACACGATTTAAAAATTGTTATTCATTTATCACCATATTATACTTTATAACAAATTTTCTTGACTAGGTTATGTCAGTAATATGCATTTACTAATTACACTGTATCTTAAACAGGGTGATAAATATTACATAATTTTGATGAAGAGAAATGTCAAAAGAGCGGCACGAAATATGGCGTCGTTTGCCGTCCTTGTCGCTCTACTTTTGTAGCGTCCCTGTTGAAAAACCCTTGAACTTTTGTAGCGCTCTTATTGAAAAACCCTTTATATTTTGATAACATTTATATCTCTTGCTGTTCAACCGCAAACGAAAATTTTCAAAAAAAAAGGTTTTTCTCAGACTAAAATTTTTGGTTTTTCACTGATTTATCTAATAAATGTTATTTAGTGACAGGAACCTCCAAACACGTTAACATTTATTTCTGACCTTTGGTTGATATACGTAATAATAGATAAATGATTAAATTAAAGAAGTTTACGTTAAATGTATAAGTAGTTCTATTTGATCTTTATTATAACTTTAAATATTTTGTCTAAAATTATATATGACATTTATGCGTAGAGTTTAAATGACGTTTTTTATGTGACATGCCACAGTTGTAACAATTAAACAAATGTCAAACAAACACGCCAAACGACCAAATAATTCCTTGAGAAAATCGTTTAATAATAAACTTGGCACTTATCAAATACAGCTAAATTACAACACACAAAACACATTTACAAAAATTAAAACAGAAATAGAATAAAAAAAATCAAAATAAAAAATTACACTGACATTACGCGTGACCCCTGAACTTTTGCCGACACCTGCTGACAAACAAACGAACGAACAGAATTATTTTCTCTTTGGTGTGGCCGACTACGTGCGCCATCGACAACCGCAAGCGTCAAATTAAAAAAAAAGAAGAGAAAACCCCACAGCTGCGTCGAACACACACACCACACAGCGGTAGCAACCGGAGCCATAAAAAATGTGCAGGAACAGATTGAAAAAAGCAGCAGTCGTGAAAGTCAACTATAACCTAATGACCCCGCACTGACGACAGCACCAACACTATGACCATCATCGTCATCAGCATCATGATCATCATCGTCGTTAACATCATCAACCTCCTCATCGTCGTCACTATCGCCATCACCATCAACTATTAATCTACACCGCACACACACAGACACACACATACAAACAAACACACACACATACACAGGACAGGCGGTGAACCGCCAAATGACCGACGTGCACCGAGCGGATGTAAAGACACGACAGAAGGCCACCAGGTTGCAGCATGCTATAACAGTTCTCATGCGACTTGCATCGTTCTAGAAACCTGCATCGTAAATGGCCGCACAATGCGCTGATTTTTATGACGAGTCATCGTCGTTCTCGTCACCGTCATCGTTTTCCTGCAGCCAATGTCGACTTTTTAATATAGTTTTTGCTGTTTTTTTTGTTGCTTACAACAATTTAATAAACATATTTTATTTTAGTTTAAATATCGCGCATTTGTTATAAAATTATTTCCTTTTTTTTAATTTATTGAATGCATTTAATGTTGCTTTGAGCATTTCAAATTCTAGATCCATTTTTATTATTCAAGTATAAAATATTGTTCCTCATCTCAAAATCGGATCTCAGATTTTCTATTCTAACCCTATTATACATATATTTACAAAAAAATAGTCACAATTTAAATTATCAGACATATTCCGATATTTCCTTGACAAATTCTCTTTGACAAAAACAATACGAAATGAATTCCTTTCATAGAACTTCGATCGAAATACGATTAAAGTATGTTTATTTTCTATTGTGTAGATCTTTGTTCTACAGTTTCAAAAAATTATTTACCACGAGTTCTCGGCGTAATCCTTCTCAGGAGAATACGTTCCAGACAATTCTGCCCCCAATAAATTTATTAAACGATGCAATTATCTTACAAAACAATTCTTTCCCATGAAAATTTGTTCTCGAGATAATATTTTCCCGTGACAGTACTTTCCTGTATTATTTCATTCCAAAAACATTCTTACAAAAAAATATATATATATTATAATTACAAACAGATGCCCACGGAAGAATTATTTCAGAAGAATATCTCGAAAAACTTGGGTTAGAAGTAAATCTGGTAATACAAGTTTTATAAAAGAATTGTCTTTGGTAAAAAATGGTGTCAAAGAATAAGTCTCTGGGGAAGACTTATCTGACTAAAATCAATATTGTTACGAAAATTCAGTCTACCAAAAAATGATCTCTGGATTGTGTACACAGAAAAAAATAATTCGTAAATATAGTCAAAAAGGTACATCAAGACAATCAAATGTTTGCTAAAACTGCGCCGACTAAATTATTAACTGTATTAGCGTACACACATTCTTCATATAAGCAATCGCATTTACTGGCAACAACTATGTGTATTCGCTTACCGCGTCGATGTTGCTATTGCAGTGCGTGGTAGGTGTGCGTGTCCTCGCTTACAGCACTGGTAAATTTAGTCGAATTCGTAAAATTGGTGGAATTCGCTTAAAATTAAAATTTTTAGTTGGCGCGCAATCAGTTCTAATTTGGTTAATGTCAAAAGAAACGCTTATAGAGTTTGATCATACTCTATTGGTGTCGTTGAAAATGATGATGATGGCAATAGTTGCATATTTAATTATGCTTCATCATCAGAAAAGTATATATATACTTTCACAAGAATTTATAATATTCTTTTTTAATAAACTAAAAAAAGAATTATAAAATACTGTGGAAGTGCAAAAATTATTTTAAAATGTCGACCATACCAATTAAATAATTTGCTACTTAAGCAAAATCATTTATTGGTATATTTTTGGACACAAATAACATTTTTAGTGAATGTGTTTGCTCAATACATGAAAATGTCATAAATGTCATTGCTAGACCAATGAATGATGTACAATTAATTTGGATTGCTGTATTTACGTCGATTATTTTTTTCTGTGTACAAAATAAAAAAACACTCTTATCTTTGGTTTATATTACAAAAATTAACATTATTAATTCACATTAACTAACAACATAACTAATGCGGCGCCTTTATATACAGCATACATCGGTTCGACAAGTTCTACATTCTACATTTCTCGTGAATGCTACAAGCCATTTGCATCTCATTCGCACTCATATGTTTTAATGCGCTGATCTTCTCTCTCTTCCTCGCATATTGCCTCAGTGCGCTGAATGATCTTCCGTCTCTTTCTAACACATTAATTAATGCGCCGAATTGTCGTGCGTCTTATTTATTCTTGTTGATTGCTTGTACTATGGGACAAATTACTTCTTTTAATAACAATATTATTAAATTGGAGTTTTGTGAAAAATAAACTGAACAGTTTCTGTAAATATTCTCAACATTTATTAAGTGCTTCATGTTTTTAAATCTAAACAAGAAACTTAGATATATTCTTTGATTATCGGGGAAAAATTGTCGCCGCCACCATGCTCGATTGCTCGAGCATTTCCAAAACTCTTTCTCTTTGATTTTTAAAGAATGGTTTGATTCCAAAACTTTCACTCATTGCCTGTGTTCTCATTCTACTCTAATCGGAGTAGATCTACTCCATTTCATTTGTATTTTTAAAATCTACTCCTCTACTACGGTAGTAGCATTTTCTACTCATTTCTCAACATTTTCTACTCGCTTTTAATAAAATCTACTCCTTTTGCTAAATGAAAAAATTTCCGTATTGCTCCAAATTAAATGTCAATATTATAATTTTCATAATAGCTATTACCGATTATCTGTAAACTGAATGTAATCTTTTTGCTCTGACCTTTAAATTGTAGAAGATATAATTAAATATACGTTTGTATCAACTTTATTAAGGTAATTTTGAAAACACCATGTATTTCATTGGGTGTTCCAGATATACCCGAACTCTGTAAACATCAACGGATCCTGTAAACATCATCATTTTAGAAAATCCAATAATTTGAAATTATGCATATTTATACTCCCTATTCAACAAATTTACTCCTACATTTAATTTTTTACTCCTTTTACATCAAATCTAATACATTTCGCAATATTTTCAATTCTACTCCTTTTTATTCTTTTCTACTCCCAAATTTGCATTGGAGATAAGTATAAACACTGCTTTGGTTTTCATGATGCATGAAGCATTTAAAATGCAAGGAGCGAGAGTATTGGAATCTCGCTCTTTGCATTTTAAATGTTGCTGCGATTTAAATACTTTAGGTTTTGAATTTGTGTACATCTTTTGTCTCTTTTGGTTTTATTCTAATTTTCCAAAAAAATGTCGCATGCTCCGAAAGAGTAAAGAAAATATTTTAGCAAAAAGCAAAGAGCAAAAATATAAATTTTAATTAAAAAGCATTTCAAAATCAAGGAGTAAAAGTATTACAAATCTTGAAACATTTTCCAGCAAAAACTTTACTTGCTTTCGAAGTATTCCTCTGCAATAAATACAAATCGTCTGTGGTACTGCAAAACCACCTATCTACATTTTCGAATACCGCTTATAAAATGAATTTTACAGAAGAAACTAAACTATTTTCAGTCTCAATTATGCACTTACTTCATACAAAAATAAGTATGTCATAACTTATAATGGCATTTTTCTAATTTATCCGATCAACATATCATTAAAAACCCGAATATAACACAAAATTAGACGTAATTTTCACATGCAGGTAGGCGGTTTTTCAGTATCATCGACGAAATGCTTCTTCCGATCGAAGCATCGCTCTGTAATGTAATCAAACTCTTGCTTCCGCTCGACAGCGCTTTGCTTCCTTTACTTTTAAACTCTTCTAAATTATTATAATTGATGGGAATGATTCAATAATGTAAAGTATGTATTCATTAACCAAATTTATGTTGCGAAATTTCATTAAGGAGAGGAGCTTATAAAATTGCATGATTTTTAAATTGTACACGCTAAGAAAAATCAGCGTGCAGGCAACATATTGATGTTTGTAGCCATAAATTTTCCGACTTTAATTGGCTTTTACTTCTAAATAAAAATTTTTAAAATTATTTTGGTATTCATTTCATAATATATTGCTATGTATTATTATAAATAGATTTATTTCAAAAGTCCAGAAATTCAAAAAATATTGTAGCAAACATAATATGTTGCCTGCAAAATTGATTTTTTCCTGTGTGTATCAATCATAACCATAAGCATAAAATTCAGCAAAAATTAGATTCGAGAAAAGAATATCATAGAACTTACCATAATACTCTCAGGACTTTATAACTCCAAACATATTAAATGTTTGCCACAAACAGATTAAATAATTGCCACTATCATAATACCGCATGATTCTCTTTTGCTGCGTGTAAACATCATTTTCAATGACATAACACTCACGCTCACTCGCAGTATCTGCAACCATTAAACACACAAAACTCACTGCCACAACCGCAACAAACAACGCAAATTGTAGCACGCTAATGGTTCTAGATTCCATAGGCGCGGCACGGCGGCTACTACCACATGTGGTCATTTATGCAAAATGCATAGATGTCAATGCGACAGAATGGTCGACGAAATGGACGTGGCTTCGGCCACAAAACACTATAAATTCGGTCAATGGCAAATAAGTTACGGACGCGAATGGCAGACAATGCAAACTGCGTAGAAAAACTAAAATAAGTTTGTAAATAAGACCAGCAAAAAAAAAACGTTGCACTTAATGCCATTAATTTTTAATTGATTTACGAACAAAATCAGAATTTACGAAATAAGCGAACTGTTTAATGAAATGGTGTATTAAGCAAAATTTAATTTTAAAATTAGATTTTTTTTTAATGAAGTATATTATTTACAAAATAGTTTTTTTTATTAATAACAGTTCTTAAGAACTGAATGTGAACTATAACCAGGCGAATGAGAATATTATATATTTCAACATTTGAATCACTACGAATATTTCTAAATCTATTATGTTCCTTATACCATAAATAAAAATTAAATTTGAAATATTTTAAAAAGACTTTAGGAATGATTTAAAAATATCCTAACATTTATATTTTTTATTTTTTAAAGTTAAAGAGACAATTCTTTGCACACAAATATATCCAAATAACTCTTCAGCTATACCCAGAAAAAAATACTATATAAATAATAGTTTTTATACCCTACACTAAGAGTGAAAAGGTATATTCAATTTGGAACGCCGTTTGTAACACCCAGAAGGAAGCATCCCCGGTATGGAAAAGTATATGTATTCTTGATCAGCATAACCTCCTGAGTCGATTTAGCGATGTCCCTCTGTATGTCTGTTAAAATAATGATTACAGAAAAATTTGAAGAGCGAAATCAATGAGTATAACTAATCTAAATTAGAAAGATTAGTTATACTCATAAATATACCTCATAAAATTTACATCTACGGATGAATTTTACTTTATACGAGCTTTTTTTTGCCAAATATATATTTCCTTTATGCTCAAATATATGCAAATAATGTTTTCTAGGGAACTGACGTGTGGTTCTCGAAAAACAAAAATCGAAATTCGGTATACCTACCCATTTGTGCATATGGGTATCAAATGAAAGGAAATCCTTCAGCGATTTCAAGTTTATAGGTATTTTCAGGATTTGTAAACCCTGGTGACCTATGTACCTTTTTAAGTGGTCACCACACACATTATCACATATGTGTAGGGTATTTATATTCGGCTTAGACCAACTATAACTTACATAATTCTAACTAACTTAATCACACCAATTATCAAAATATCCCTACTTCAAAATTTCCTATGTGATCTAACCTTTCCAATTGGTTTACTATTAAAAATAGTCAATGGGATAAATTATTATTTTAATCGGAAAATACCATTAAATACTAGAAAATACCATGACATTGCCATTGAGTTTATATGAAAATATTTATTATTTGTATACTATTATTTATATATAGTATAAATTGTCCTATTGACAAATTTTAATGGGATTTGAGGCAATTTGTTCTGGGTGCATATTATTTATAACTAAAACAATTCTTTCCAATGTTATTATGCGAAGAGAAAATTTCTTAATAATTCCTGAAACAATTGAGTAGCTCATTTCCAAAACGTGCTATCCACTTAAAAATAAAATGCATTTATTTACAAATATACTGCCCAAATATGATTATTTAAAAATAAATAAATACACAACACGAGATAATGAAAATATTAGGAGTGGAAAATACTTTTGTTCTATTTTGATTCTACCATTGATTAAGTGTAATTCAGGTTTTACTAAACCTATCGTCATTTTGGAAATGAGCTTTCAACGATCCCGAGACCAAATTTATGGATTTTTAGAAATATTTGGGGCATATTTCCTTAAAACACAACCCCAGATAAAAAAAAATATGCAAGGTACAGTTTTGAGGAGAACGCACAGGAATATGGTAGGCAATACACATTGCATAACAGACATTTTTAATTTATGAGAAAAAACAAGCCTTTTTACCCAGAACAACTTTAAGCTTTTATCAAGAAAAATACTTCTTATTGTTCAAATAGAAATTCGCACGTATTTGTTATTACTTTCTTCAATTACTTATGTAGCGATATAGCGGACACAGCAAACATATGCGAATCCTGCAACACATAATCGAAGAGTTTTTCGCGTGTTGTTGTATGTACAACAAAAAATGTGTGGTAAGGTGGTAAGGCGTATAAACTGCTTGTTTACCTGCCGGTTTCCTTGTACTTTTTTGCGTAAAATTTTGTGTTTTTTTTTATTTCTGAGTGTGATTTTTTATTTAGTGTGAATATTGATATCATTCACAAAGTTTGCACTTCTAACAGTTCATAACACTAAAGTTTAAAATCCTTTTTTTTTTATTTTTTGCATTATTTATAAAAAAAAGCAACATTTTCTAATCAAATTCAACGCCATTGCAATTGTATCCACATCGTATCCGGCAAAACATCAGTAGTCAATCAACCCATCAACCTTGCCCATCATGTTACACCCATCAGTGGCTGGCGCCTTCGATCAGCTCTCAATTGACATGTGCTATTGATTTGCTTGATTTGTTTGCATTTTACACATTTATAAAAAAGTATCTGATATGCGATCTAAAATTTAATAAGACAAACTACAAAAGGTTGTGCACCAAATGCACATTTTAAAAAATCCAAAAGTTTTACATATAAAAAACTATAGATAAATTAAAAGTTATTACATTTTCGATGTTTACCGTTTATGATGTTTTTTTTTTACTTTACTGCTATACAATAAATCACCTTTTTGTCATGTCAGCAAAATGTCAACTCGGTATGGTTTCAAGTAGAGATGGGCGCGTGCCTGTTTTTGATGGCACGAACACGTACGGCCACACCGATATGTGACACGCACGAGCCCGACAACTAAATTTAAAGGCACGCACTAGAAGCACGATAAAACACGGGATATAGAAGGGCACGAAGAAGCAAGACAAACACACAAAAAACCACGGAATCACGTGAATAACTATGTAAAACGTGAAAAATAACATTTTTTAACAGTTTGGTTCCAAGATTTTTAAAATATCGGTTCCGATTCCGGTTTCAACCAAAAAATTGTATGGGGTTCGATTCCGGTTCCACACATTTTTAATGACGATTCCGATTCCGGTTTCAAAAATCGAAACGGTTTCGGTTACAATTCCGGTACTTTGCGGTCCCAGAGTGGGACCAAAACCCTTGGAATATCGGTGCCAGTTCTCGTTATCATTTAAAAAATAGTGGTTCAGGTTCCGATTCATTTCCCATAAAAAAAATATATGGATCCCGATTCCGGTTGCACAAATTTTTGAATCGGTTCTGGTACCAGTTCTTTATGGTGTCTTATTATAAATAATTCAAAAATTAACAGAATCGAAACCTATCGGGGACCACAAAAAACCAGAATCCGAACCGTTATTAAAAAATGTGTGGAACCGACACCGATATTCCAAAGTGTGTTTGACCCTGGTTAAAATACCACGAACATTTTATTTTCTGATGCTGGAAGTAAAGGGTTTTTTCAAATTGGAGTAGAAACTAAAAAAAAAATCTTTAATGTGCGATTTTAGATGCACAGACACAACAACAACTAGCACGCACGGAGATTTGCACGCACGAACGAAGATTTTCGGCCTTGACACAAAAAAAGCACGGCACGTGCCCATCTCTAGTGTCAAGTATCTAAGGAGTGACAATATGTACATTAGGGCGGATTTTTTTTTCCAAAGTTGTAATAGGGTTTAAAAGTTACATTGTGCTGCTGAAGCTTACCACAAAAAATTTTAGTCGAAAAAAATAATGTCCTGTGTTCGCGCATTGCAGATGAAGTTAAAAAATATTTTAAATCCATATTTTTATTTTTTTACGATCTACATACATTTTTTTTGATCGTAATAGACTCAAAAAATTAGAACTGTATCTATAATGTCCTCCTAAAATTTCATCAATTTTGAATAAAATCTTATGCTTGTACATCGGCCTTGTAGTTGGAAAAGTACAAAAAATGGATAATTTGTCTGGTTAAGGCGTTCTAAAATCGGAATGGGTGGTTATTTTTACATGTAATTTTTTTATATATATTCTTAAACGTGCTGAATCCAAATTTGTTAATGGTCAATTACCACCGGGTATAGTTTTTGAAAAAAATAAATCCTAAAGTCTGGTGCTTTGCCCTTTTTTTTGATTTTTTTGTTCTTCTTAAAATTCAAGGACGATGTGCGAGCACAAGATTTTATTTAAAATTGATGAAATTTTAGGAGGACATTAATAGTTACAATATCTAATTTTATCAGCCTATTTCGATCAAAAAAAAGTTTATTAAGGTGGTAAAAAATTAAAACCAGTTGGGAAGGTTAGATCACATGGGAAATTTTAAAGTTTTTTATGATAGTTAGGATTATAAATACCCTACACATATGTGTGGTTACCATTCAAAGCGATATATAGGTCACCAGGGTATACGAATCCTGAAAATTACTACAAACATTCAATCGCTGAAGAATTTCCATTCATTTGATACCCATATTTACAAATGGGTAGGTGTACCGAATTTCGATTTTTTTTTGTGAACCACAAGTCTTTTCGCCGGAAAACATTATTATCATGTATTTGAGCATGATGTCAATATATATTTGACCAAAAAAGTTTACCTAAGCACGTATACACAAAAATTGATCTTTATATGTACATTTTATATGAGGTATTTGAACATAAGTGGCCGGATAGGTCACAATGGACCGATCTCGCCAATTTTTTCGCACATACAGCGTAGGTATATTAGTATATATATACCCTTTCACTCTTAGTGTAGGGTATAAATATGGATTTAAAATTTTTAACTTCATCTGCAATGCGCGAACACAGGACATTATTTTTTTTCTACTCAAATTTTTTGTGGGAAACTCATATATCACAATGGAACTTTTAAGCCCTATTACATTTTGAAATAGAAATAAAAGTTTGGATTCGATCCGCCCTAATGTACATAATATGAGTATTATTTTTCAATGCAAAAATACCGGCAGTAGTGCATTTTACCGACCACCAATAAAATTCATTTTCGGAGCCCCCTTAAATCCAAACCATAGAAAAAAACAGTAAGGAAAGTTAGGTCACATGAGGAATTTTTAACTGAGGCTATTTTTATAGTTGGTGGTAATAAAAATTATGATTGTTATAGTCGGACTGTCTAAAAATTGGTTTATATAAAATATTAAAAATAGATGAAATTCTCTTCTTCAGAATTTCCAGTGACAGACATTTTACGACAAACACAACGATATCATTTTAGACAGGTTCGTTTTTATCGAAAACCCTGTCGATTTCGTTTCATTATAGATTATGGAAAACTACAATTTAAACCAATAAATGGTATCGTTTCGATATCGTAAAATTATCGTTTGGTTTGCTGGGTTTTGTCGTTTTTAATTTATTTAATTAAAAAAGAATACTTTCACTAGAATCTTTTGATTTTTTTAATGTGAAGAATTTCGTTTCGTTTTACGTTATAAGGAGTTTAATTTCTCTGTTAGGTATTGGTTTTTATTACTCATTCGTGGTTTAAAAATGAAACGGATGAATGTCGGTTTCCTATTTCCTATAAGAAATATGTGATAAATTGACGAAAAATTTCCGATTGTATTCCCAAATATCACTAGACGTTTTTAATCATTTTTTTTTCTTTCTGCATAAATGCCACCCTGTTAAATAGAAAAAAATCTACTTAAAATCGAAATCAAATTGGAACTAAATGGGATTTCGAAATAAACGCATTCTAATCGATGCGGCAAAGCTTTCTTTGATGTAGTTGTAATCGTATTAAATCGAAGCATGGAATGTGTCAAGAAAGCAAAAAGAAAAAAGAAAAACTCGAAAACGAAATAAAAAAACTTTCGACACGGGTTCCGTTTGATGTCGATCAGATGGCATGCAAAGCGCTCGTTTCTCTGACAGCACAACCCATCGAAGGACATCTTAATGGGCGTATGGAGTTTGGAGTTGTTCTTTTTGTGCTATTTTTCACTTTTTTTTTTTTTTGTTTTTATTTGTCGTTTCAATAGAATACATGATTAGGACTGAACCTACACTATATAGATTGAAGAACATATCACGAAAGGTGCAACAACTGCCAGTTGGCAACTGAAATTGTCCAGCCAGTGATGTCTTCTATTGGCTCCGAATGCAAAGCGCTTCGTTTGAATTTGTAGTTCGTAGATCTCATTTATTTGAAACTGATAAAATTTTCAATTTTAATTAAGTTCCTTTTTGTGTAGGACCAGTACCAACAGAAGCAGTAACAGGGAGCTAAGGCTACTTGTTTTCAATGGGCGTTCTTTGAATTGCATCACATAGGGTCTTTGTTTTTAAATGGCGAGAAAACGTTTTAATTTATCTTTTGCTGTACATGTTTTCGTTTTTTTTATGTTTCTCTTCATTTTCTTCCTTTGCCATATCCTTGTTGTGCTCTTGCAGTCGGTTGCATTCTTTTTAATGACTTTTTGCAGCAACGGCAGCAACTTTTCTTCCTTTGGAGCATTTTTTTTTGTTCACTCGTTTTGTGTTTTCTCTAGCAAATGTAATTGCATTCATTCGTAAGGATATTTTATATGTTAGGATACGTATGTGTTTTTTTTTCCTGACTTTGGCGAAATTCGGTTTGTTCAGCAATTTTCATATATTTGACGATTCTTCGACTAGTTGAAGGAGGACTGCGTAAAAAATCAAATTTGTTTGGAGCATTGCTTACAGAATGCGAAATTATTTTCTTTGGGTTTTATTAACTTTTATGAAATTTGAGCATTTTTCCAAATTGTTTATTTTCCAATTGTACTTTTCAATAATTATTTCTGTTTTCAAAAAATGGTGTAAAAGAAAATACGAAAGATGTGAATTTATTACGTGATTTGAAAGTTTTCAATAACTATTTCAAAAATATCGTATTTTCTATATTTTGTACTTGCTTTTAAAAAAAAAACACAACTCTCTCCGACGATGTTTAATGTAAAACATAATATTGAGAATATAGACAGTAATATCAGCAGAAAACAGGAAAGAATATAGCAGGCAGACAAACATTTGTTTAAAATGAAAATCACATTTTTTTAGTAAGCTTTTAGGTGGGCATTGATTCAAAACCTGCCTATTTCCTGCCGTAGTTTAAAAACAAAAATGGGAAATAGCAGGCAAAGGTGGGGTTGGTATTACAGACGGGTGGATCCAAATATTAGGGACAGGCAGGGCATGGCAGGTTATATAGTGAAAGCAAAATGACAGGAAAATGTATGGAGTGGTAGGCAATATGCAGGGATCATAAATACATAGGTATAATCTAAATTATGGTTGGCCTGCAATGCCGCCCCCAAGTGAAAGATCTTGTTGTAAAAAAACAACGATGAATTTTGTTTGTTGTAAACGAGCTCGAGCTTCGATGTTGTGTTGTTGGATTCGCATGTGTTTGTTGTTCGACTTGATTGAATTTAACTCAATAGAAGACGTGTGTTTGTTGTTTTGTGTGATTTAGCGCGACACAAGTCATCGAAGAAAGCAATAGCAAAACACACAATATATATTTTATTGTGTGGTTTGTAAAGTTCAGAGCAAAGAAATACGAGTCCGCAGATCTGCGAATATAGTTTTACAAAAAAAAACACGGCTAATTATTTTTGTACAACACGAAGTTTTTGTTGTGATAGTAAATAGCTCCAAATACTGACTTGAAAATTACAGGATAAATTGTACATGACAAGAATTAGGATCTGGGCGTGTTGAGTGATCTAACTGGTATTCGATAATATTGATTAACTTGACCATTTTTCAAAGTTTTTTTACTTTATATCAAAAACTCTATAGTTCCTAAAAAAATGGTTTCGAAATTGCAACATTACTAAATGAGGAAATATAATTTTCGCACATAATTAAGAATCTGAAAATTAAAAAACTCAGCATAACATTTCTAACATTTATTTGAAAATCAGGAAAAATAAAAAAAAAAACTATTATTAAATGCATCAGTGCCTTGGGAATGAAATGTCCTTGTAAAATTGACCGGAAAGAATTGAGGAGCTCATTTCCAAAACGTGCTATGTGAAACGACGATAGGTTTAGTAAAACCTGAATTACTCTAACTTAATGGTAGAATCAAATTAGAACAAAGGTGTTTTCCACTTCTAATATTTTCGTTATTTTGTGTTGTATATTCACTTTTTATAAATATTCAAATTTGGGTCGAATATTTGTAAAAAAAGTCATATCATTTTTAAGAGGATAGCACGTTTTGGAAAAGAACTCCTAAATTGTCTCAGGGAAGTATTGTCTCAGGAAGGAATTGTCTAGTTTGGCAAAAAATTGTCTAG
Source organism: Dryomyza anilis (assembly GCA_951804985.1). NCBI lineage: Eukaryota > Metazoa > Arthropoda > Insecta > Diptera > Dryomyzidae > Dryomyza > Dryomyza anilis. Next base: position 68,773,703 of record OX638134.1, on the reverse strand, counting down.
GAAAGAATTATCTCGGTGAAGAATTGTTTCGGCTGAAGTGTCCACGTAAGAATGGTCTAGAGATGGTAGAATTATTTCGACCAAAAATTGTTTTGCGGAAGAATGGTCGGAAATATTTGTTCGGCTGCTGAAAAGCAACCAAACGAAAACGAATTATTCAAATTAAAATTTTAAATCCATGGATTTATTTGTACCATTCCAGAATTTTAGTTTTCTATCTAAAAAAAAAGGCATGCTCTTTAAATATCAAAGCTCACACTTTTAATTTAAAAATGTAGCACTTCAAATTCAACACATTACAATTTCAATTAAATTTTTGTGGGTACATATTTTCATTTCTTCTCTTCGATTGATTTATTTTAGAAGTATGTCCGGTCTCAGCAGTCCAAAAGTATGCGCGCTGGTTATGAATTTTAAAGGTCTCGGGTTCGAATCACAGCTTGGGCATGGGCGCTAGTGGTGCTATTAAGCACAACCCGTAGGTAATAGATTCAACAGTACAATAGATATATTCCGTCTGAGTGCTGTGGATCTTACAACAACGAGAATAAAAAAACTTTCAAATCAATTTAAACTTTGGTGCAGAACACTTTAAAATTGAAAGCTATATTTGAAAACTTTAAATTTCAAATTTCAAATTTTTAATAAATTTTATATTTTAATGTGGCACTTTATATTTTAAAGTTTGACTTTTATTATAAAAGGTCACTTTTAATTTTTTGAAAGAGTACAAAAAAAACTCTCTCAATGAGCGTTAGATTCGGTCATTGCTTCAGGCTATTGCCTCCCTTTCGCATTATTGATCTTTGTTGTAATTCTTAACCTTTCCGATATCCCTTATATTCGTAAGTTCGCCAATTCATGACTATGGACTATGTTCTACTGGCATGAAGGTAAATTGGTTTGAATGATATATATTTAATTTTAATGTGATAAATTTCAAATTAAAGTGTTGCACTTTAAATTCGTCAACTCTTTAAATTAATAGCGTAAAGTTTAAAATTTAAAGTCCACTTTTTTCACGATGTAGATTGAAAATTAAATAAAAAATACATTTAAGGCATATTTTCTGCAAAATGTTTAAACAAAAACTCATTTTAAATACAATCATTATGAATTTGAAACACATTTAACTTAATTACTTTATCAAAGCATATTTTTGAAATAGTAAATTTTCGTTTATTCTAAATTATTATTCATTCGTCTGTACGTTTGGCCGCCTGTTAGGCAGTCAGAGTCAGTCACTCTCTCACTCACTCAGTCAGTCGTAGGTCCACTCGTAAATTTTGCACAATTATTGCGCTTCCGGTATTGCGGCCAAATGGTTGCGCAATAATTCAAATATGGTGTTGCAACTGAAGAAACCGCCTACAGCAACTGCTAATTGGTGGGGGGTGGTGCATACATGAGTGGTGCAATTTGGGGGGCGGGGGAGTTTATTGGTTCAGAGCGAGCAGCCTATTAGCAGGAGTGAAGCTGAAACTTGCAAATTATTCGAAAATTCACAGAATTCACTGGTTCTACGTCGTGGTTGTGACGCAAGGGTCAAAATGGCCTAAAATTGTCTGTGCATTGCGATGTCCATCTGTAACTATTTCTGGCTGTTAGTCTGTATAGCTGTCGTGTACGAATATCTGTCTATGTGGCTGTCCGTCTGTACCTCTATTCGTGGATATTTGTAGAGTTTCCTAAGCGCTCCCTCAATTCCATTAGATTATTTTTGGTACTATGTTCGGTGCGGTTCGTTTATATTTTTTTTTTTGTAATATTTTTTACTTAAATGAGTGAAGTACTTCGTTGCCAACGTGATTTTATTTTTTTTTTTTGTTCTGCCTCATTTTTTTCATTTGCCCTTAAATAAGTTTGTCTATTGCCAAAAATGCCTTGGACTCATTTCAATTGGTGAGAATAAAATTAAATGAATGAATGCCAGAAAATGCAATTATTAAAAATCATTTCAGCGAGGCGTTGGTCACCGTTTTTGTGGGTTTCGCTTTTATGTAACGCATTAATTTAACTAATTAAATGTAGTTCATATTTCACAAGTGCTTTTTGGAGTATTTTATATATCAAAGCAATAATAATTAAAAAGTTATAGTTATAATTTGTTTTTAAATTTTAATTGGCAAAAGTCATATGTTGTACACGCCAAACCATGCGTTTACTAAAAAATCAATTTTTCATTAAAAATTCGATTTTTGATTTAAATTCGATTTTTTTAAATGAAAATTTAAATGAAAATTTTCACTCAAAATTCAATTTTTTACATAATTTTTCAGTAAAAATTCAAATTTTCACCACAAATTAAAATTTATACTACAAGTTCAATTTTTCACTAAAAATTCAATTTTTCACTAAAAATTCAGTTTTTCACTAAAAATTCAATTTTTCACTAAAAATTAATTTTTTCACTAAAAAATTAAATTTTTCACTAAAAATTAAATTTTTCACTAAAAATTAAATTTTTCACTAAAAATTAAATTTTTCACTAAAAATTAAATTTTTCACTAAAAATTAAATTTTTCACTAAAAATTATATTTTTTACTAAAAATTAATTTTTTCACTCGAAATTATTTTTTTTTTTAAATTAAATTTTTCACTAGAAATGCATTTTCTTACTTAAAATTACAATTTTTCACTATAAATTAAATTTTTCAATAAAAATTCAATGTTTCAATAAAAATTCAATTTTTCACTATAAATTCAATTTTTCACTAGAAATTTAATTTTCATTAAAAATTAAATTTTACTGAAAATAATTCTCAATTGAATAAGAACTATTAATTAAAAATGAAAGATAAATTATTACGAAGCTTTGTTGTTTCATGCCCAACACCATGAAATATTCAAAATTAAAATGTGCCTTCAACTGAGATTTACATTTCTTAATATTGTCAGAAAAACATATGCATTTGCTGTTTGCCGACTGATACTCAGTTAGATTTGTGCTCGGACATGTGTATGACATTTGGCTGACAGCTTAACTTGGACTGTGTATCCAGCAAGCATCCGCATCCGCAGCTGCATCCGCTTCCTGCTGACTGACCCGAACCGAAACGACCCGACCAACCTGACAGAATGGTTGCACTTCGTACTTTTCGTTGTACTCTTAACGTGTCTGCGGTTGTCAGTGGGTTGGTCGTTCAGACAGGCGATAGGACTTCGGTCACTCTGTCCGTTGGTTAGTGCCTGACTTGCGTTGGCGTTATTAGCGGTGCAAAAGTTGCCCGAAGTTGGGTTTTAGTTTTTAATATTTGCACAGCGTTACCATATCAGCGGCACACAGATGACGGCAGCTAATGCCGCCGACACGTTGCTGACGTGACCGTGACGATATGGCTTCACTTTTCAACAGTTCACGTGTGACAACTTCAGAACTGTTGAAAATTATAAAAAAATACGTGAAAATTATAAAAAATAGTGGAAAATTCTAAAATTCATCTAATGCCAATGAAAAGTAATGCTGCAATCAATTGTAGTAAGAGAAATTATATTATGATTAAATGGGTATCAAATTATGTAAATGTGGCAATCAAATTTTGATCAGTAATGAATTATATTGAACAAGGAATCTATTAATCGATTACTCATATTCTCATTACATGCGATTGTATACATGATATTACCACTTTGTGGCAACGTTAGTGGTAGCCACACAATTGCCATTAAAGTGTTTGTTACAAATCATGCGAAATATACTTATTTGCCACCCAATTGCACGCCAAAAATCCCTGAGGCGATTTTTAGTTGCAACAAATTTGGTTCCATTATAGTGTCGGTTCATGCAACTTAATACGTATAATTTGCCACTATTTTGCCACCTAATAACTACGGCCATTATTGTATATGTTCCATTATTAGAATATCTGAATTTTATTTCACAGCATTGTGAATTATTAATGCGTATGTTCCAAACAAGTTCTTAGCCATCGCTTCTAAAGAATACTGGTTTGCAACACCGCTGTCAGAGGTAACTTAAAATGTACACAAATGCCACAAAAGTTTGTTTTAATTGTCGAGACGTGGTTACGTGGGTAAAAATCATATTATAATCATAAACGAATCAATAATTTATGTATCAATTACATCATCATATTATCATTATGAGCGGATTATATTAAATTTATAAACGATCAAATAAATCAAAAAGTCAAATAACACAATGATACAGTGAAAATATACTTTAAAATTACCTAGTGTAGGTTATAGGCCTTGTTGAGTACATCACAAATCAGCCTTAAAATTTTCGGAAACACCCTCAAAATTCGAAGTTATTCCGAAAAAACCGTTTTCGGTTGGGTTTCAGTACTTATGAACGCGTAACTCAGTTGTTTTTGAACGGATTTTAATTATTTTTATATTATGTGCTTCAAATACTGTTAATGATTTTCCTATGAATATCTAATATTTTTTACTTTCACTACATTTTTTTATTAATTTTCCTATGAAAGTATATATATTTATATATACTTTTAAAGACAAATTTATTCTTAAAAAAATAGTCTTTAATTTTTATAAATCGAATTGAAATTTTTAAAGTTATTAGACTTTATTTGAAAAAAAAAAATAGGTGAGAATAAAAAATTGAATCGAATAAAATACTTTAAATAAGTTTAAGTAAGCTTTTAAATAATGCCATCGTCAACAGACCGATAGGACATTATCAGTGCGGATTCAGACATGGACAGTCCACCATAGATCAGATGTTCACATTACGCCAAATCGTGGAAAAGACCAAAAAGAGGCAGCCCACCCCTGCTTGTTGACTACAAAACAACAGTCCGATAAGAAGTCGCCTATAGCCACCATGTCTGAGTTCCCTATACCTGCGATACTATAAGGCTTTGCAGGATGACCCTGAGTGACACACATTACACAGTGAGAATTGGGAACAACCTCACTGATACGTTTAATACCGAACGAGGTTTCAGACAAGGCGATTCCCAATCGTGTGACTTACTCAATCTAATAATGGAGAAAATTGTAAGACCTGCCCAACTCCATCACAATGACACTATCTTCAAGAAGAGCACCATGCTGCTCGGGTATGCTGATGATATCGAGTTATGAAGGACTTCGTCTAACGTCAGTCTTGAGATAAGCCGATGAATAATTCTTGCCAACAGTTCATACTTTCGACTCAGTAGGCAATTGAGGAGCAGAGCCATCTCTCGACGGACAAAAATTACGCTCTATAAGTCACACATCATGCCAGTTCTCCTCTATGGCGCTGAGGCATGAACGATTACCAACACCGATGAGCGATCTTTAGGAGCGTTCGAGAGAAAGATTCTTCGGAAAATATACGCAGCCATTGACATAGTCAGGCGCATAAAGATCCAGCGTCTACGGACATGTCTGAACGTATTGATGAAAGCGCTCCAGCAAAAAAAGGTGTTAAATTCTTTACCCTCCAGGTGGTCAACGTAGGAGCATCCGAATCTCCAGTAAAGGAACCAAGTGCCAGACTATCTGACAGCTCTTGTAGTGCAAAACGTAAAATATATAGAAAATCGATTGACAAACGTTTTTTTTTTAATTGATTCAAAAATGGATTCAAAATAGTATATATGATAATTTTCCCACTTGGTAAAAAGTTTAATAACTTTTACAATTTGCAATCGATTCTGATAAATGAAACTTAGTTTTACTCAAAATAAAATTTGCTTTAAAAATATGTATACATATATATTGGTCTTTAAAGAAAAAAATCAATAAAAATGTGACCAAAGTCGAAAAAACTAAAAAAAATAGGAAACGGATCAGACATTCTTACGAAAATTACCACTATTTTTATACGCACGTGTCAACAAGTGTATAGCTGGAAGCTACATTATTCTTCTTTCTAAAACTGTTTTAAAATTTAAAATCGAATAAAGAAAAATTGTAAGTTCAAGTTCTTAAGTACTCGAACTAACCTTAAAACGGTTTTTTCCGAATAACTCCGAATTTTGAGGGTGTTTCCGAAAATTTCATTTCTGATATCTGATCTCCTCAACAAGGCCTACAACCAACACTAAGTCGTTTTTCAAGTATATAAAAAAAGTGCTCTTTTGTAACACTGTGTAATTATTATATGATATTCTAATAATTCTAATTAATGTCATTAAAGTTTAATATTAATCGAGGAGGTCATTTTCTAATTATATAAGGATCATTTATGAATCATACTAATCAATGAATTTATGACAGGTATAAAATTATGATTATTTGGGAATTATATTATGATTATGAACAAATCATATTAAGTAATATAGTAATTATATTATGTTTATAAACAAATCATATGAATCAAGGAACCATATGCCGCATCATTTTATGATGCTTCAAATATGCTCATCGCAACAATGTTTTTTTTCTGCGTGCATTTTGAACGTGGTAGAACATGATTTATTTAATTATTCGTATTCTTTACATCAATTCACATGTCAACACACATACGTTTCGTAATAAACGAAAAATCAAAAAGAAAAAAAAAGTACTTCACGAAGAACTCAGCACTGAAAAGTAATTAATTTTAAACGACGACTATTGATTGCGAAAAAAATCGTGCTTTTTTTATACCTCACTGTCTCACAGCTCCTCTACTTCTTCGTATTTTTTCAACTACAAACAATTAATTTGCAAGGATTTCGCATTACTGTCAGGCAACCCTTTTCGTGCCTTTCGAGTGAAACAATTGATTGCTGTTCGTTCGTATTCGATTCGATTCAATTCAAAAATGCAAACGCGAGGTGAGAGCAGTTTTTAATTTTGCAAATTACTTTTAATGATTTTTTTTATTCTTCGTTAAACTGTATTAAAATGGTAAACGCACAGGAGAATGCAAAAATAAAAATTAAACAAATAAAAACTAAAGCCGCCTTTAGGCGCAGCAGAAGCAAAAGCAGCAGCAACAGTAGCAGCAAACGGTGAAAAATTGCTTTAGCGATTTAATTTGAAAGCTTTCGTAGTTTAGATCATTTCATTTTACAGTTTATATGCAATTGAACGCAGCACTTAGGTTCAAGTATTTTTATTTATATAATCAAATGAACTGCTATCAACAAAAAATAATATAACAGATTATTTTAATCAAATCTACAGAACGTTGTCTCATTTACCATTTTAATTAAAAATTTAATGTTTATGCCAAAAATCAAACTTAAAAAAAAATTATATATTTTCTTTGTATTATTGAAAATAAAAGTTTTAATGAATGATGAGTGAGTAAATTTTGAGCGAAAAATGGTAAAATGATTTTTATTGAAAAATTAAATGCTGAGTTAAAAATTTAACTTTGTGTAAAAAAAATGAATTTTGATGGAAAAATTAATTTTAAGTGTTATATTGAATTGAGTGAAAATTAAATTTTGAGTAAAAAATTTAATTTTGTGCGAATGAATTGAATTTTTAGTGAAAAATTGAATTTTTAGTGAAAAATTGAATTTTTAGTGAAAAATTGAATTTTTAGTGAAAATTTGAATTTTTAGTGAAAAATGGAATTTTTAGTGAAAAATTGAATTTTTAGTGAAAAATTGAATTTTTAGTGAAAAATTGAATTTTTAGTGAAAAATTGAATTTTTAGTGAAAAATTGAATTTTTAGTGAAAAATTGAATTTTTAGTGAAAAATTGAATTTTTAGTGAAAAATTGAATTTTTAGTGAAAAATTGAATTTTTAGTGAAAAATTGAATTTTTAGTGAAAAATTGAATTTTTAGTGAAAAATTGAATTTTTAGTGAAAAATTGAATTTTTAGTGAAAAATTGAATTTTTAGTGAAAAATTGAATTTTTACTGAAAAATTGAATTTTTACTGAAAATTTGAATTTTTAGTGAAAAATTGAATTTCTACTGAAAATTTGAATTTTTACTGAAAAAATGAATTTTTTATTGAAAAATTGAATTTTTACTGAAAAATTGAATTTATACTGAAAAATTGAATTTTTACTGAAAAATCGAATTTTTACTGAAAAATTGAATTTTTACTAAAAAATTGAATTTTTACTGAAAAATTGAATTTTTACTGAAAAATTGAATTTTTACTGAAAAATTGAATTTTTACTGAAAAATTGAATTTTTACTGAAAAATTGAATTTTTACTGAAAAATTGAATTTTTACTGAAAAATTGAATTTTTACTGAAAAATTGAATTTTTACTGAAAATTGAATTTTTACTGAAAAATTGAATTTTTACTAAAAAATTGAATTTCTAGTGAAAAATTGATTTTTTACAGAAATTGAATTTGATTTGAAATTTTTAATTTTGAGTCAAAAATTGAATTTAAGTAAAAATTTGAATTTTGAGTGAAAAATGGTTTTTCATTAAAAAATTTGATTTTGATAGACAAATGTAATTTAGTATAAAAAAAAATTAATTAAGTAATAATTTGAATTGAGTGAAGAATTGAATTTTGAGTGTAAAAATTTGTAAAAGTTAATTTTGAGTAAAATATGAAAAAATTGAATTTTAGTGTAAAGTTGAATTTATAATAGAAATTTGAATTTTTAATGAAAAATGAAATTTTGAGTGCAAATTAGAATTTTATATGAAAATTTCAATATGTAGTGAAAAAATGGAATTTTGAGTGTAAGATTGAATATTTATTGAAAAAATTCATTTTTAGTGAATATTTGAATTTTTATAAAAAATAAATAGTTTTAAGGGAAAATTTGAATTTATAGGGAAAATTTGAATTTTTTGTGAAAATGTTATTTTTTTAGTGAAAAAATTTAAAAAGTATTTATTAATGAAATAATAATTTTAAAAAGAAAAATAAATTTTCACAGAAAAAAAAATTAATCGACGTAAAGACAGCAACCATAAATAATTGTGTACCACTAACTGGTCTAGCAACGAGTTCTAATGTATTTAGCAAACACTTTCGCTAAAAATGTGATTTGCTTCCAAAAATATACCAATTAAGGACTTCGCATAAATAGCAAACTTTTTAATTGGTATGGTCGACGTTTAAAGTATTTTTATTATCTTCACAGTCTTTATAATTCTCATTCAGTTAATTAAAAAAAAAACATATACTTTTCAGACGATGAAGTTGGGAGCATAATCAACCATTGCCATCATCAGCATTTTTGACGACACACATAGAGGATAATCAAGCTCTGTAAATGTATATCTTGGCATATACCAAATGGGAATCATATGCGCGCAACCAAACGCGCAAACAAAAATTCCATCGTTTGCTTATTTGCCGGCGATCATTCGTTGCAAGTTCTTCTCAGCAACGGCGATTGTTAAAACAATTATTCCATAGTCGTTTCAGCAAATTATTTAATTGTATTGATGTAATTGTATTGATGTAAAGTAGCCGCGGTAGCTCAGTGGTTAGTGCGTTGGACTGCGAGCCGAAAGGTCCCCGATTCAAGCCTGGACTGGGGCTAACAACATCTTTTTATAGAAACATGTTTCGATACCGCGCTACCTCTCGGCAGTAAATGGCAAACCTCCGAGAGTAAAAACATTGCCTATAAAAAGCTCTCACCCGCCGTTCGGATTCGGCAATAAACTGTAGGTCCCACCAGTACAAATATAACACGCACAGCTCAAAATGGTGAGAGAGCTCGGCCTAAGTTCTTATAGGACTGTAGTGCCAAACTATTATATTATTATTATTGATGTAACTTTTTTTTATTTTCTGTTAATTTATTAATTAATATGATTAAATATTTAATCAATTCTTAAATGATTCAACGCCCTTTACGGCGATGAATCAATTAAAAATTAATTGTATTGATAAAATGGTTTGCTATATTTACACATATATTTTTTCTGTGTTCATAAACTAAATTGAAATATTTCTCTACGTGAATTATTAAAAGTGAAGTTACATTTGTGACGCCAACATAATTCAAATTTTTCTAACAAATAATTTGTTACCATTGTTGCTAATTTCAGCACGAAAAAAAGGGAAACATTTTTCATTTTTTTTTTCTTCACCCGGTTTACCCATTTTGCCAGCTGCTGTTGCTGTAAAGAGCATCAACACTCAGAAGCAAATCTGCATAATTTAATACCATTTGCATAACGTCAAAGAAGTTTTGAATTAAAATGCAGCAACATTAAATAATAAAAAAATTAAAAAAATAAATAGAAAATGGTGAATAGTGCGATGGGTGTTTTTTTTTTGCCATTGCACAGGTCAGGGCTTTGTAGCGCGACGGACATATTTTATCTATTTATAGAAATAAATTTCTCTATTTCAAATCAGTTACATGTTTAAGCTAAAAATGCAAAAATACTACAAACATAAGTAATTTTTCTAGTATTTCATATTTTAAGCATATTTATAATTCTATATTTTAGAATCTGTACAATATATTGTACGATTATTAATATTATTTAATTCTGATTTTTGTTTAACAGTTTCAGTTTTAAACGGATATCGGTTTCAGTTACGTTTTCAATTCCCCAGTAATAACATATACAGCAATATGAATTTGTATTTATTTTATATATTTCAGGAGTCTCTCTTTTGGCATGAGATTAATTGAACCAACATTTCAGTGGTGCTACCGAAATACATTTGTTGTACCTTTACCTTAACCGATATGTAAATCCGCACAACTCCAAGTTCGGTTGACGTAACCTCATGATTGCATTTTTCATTCTGCCAAAATTGAAATTCGTTAATTTGTTACGGCAACCATATGTTCACCGATTAGGAAGTTGTCATAACCTCATGATCACCGACATTAAGTAGTTGTTGCAACTGCTTTATCAGTTGTTGCCGCAACCGAATGATTCGGTAGGGCAATTTACTTAGTTGCCGCAACAAATCAGTTTTATGTGTGTACTTATAAAATATTACTATAAGAAATCAACTACTTTTGTATTTTAGAATTGCTATATGTTCTAAAACTGACACTTTTGCTACTTAACTTAAATATCTCCAAAATGTTCTGATTTGTGATAGCATTTTTAAAAATATAATTCTTCAAAGATGTGGCAACACCGCAACATACATTACGACATAATTTGTAATTTGCACAGCAACAACCTTATCTCATGAACTCACAGACGCCTGCCCCACAAATGATGCAACACTTTTTGCATAATTTACATACTGCATTCTACAGACTCATTCCATACAATGGCCAGGCCAGCCCAACCCATCCATCCGTCCAAAAACAAAAGCAGGCTCTCTACATAGTAAATATTTAATTCAGTAACGTAACGTAATACGTTAAATATGTTATTTTGCAAGTACTTGGCCAATTCATATCAGTTGCAAAATCTGCTACAAGTTTCATCTCTTAACCTCCTTCAGAGCAGCAACTTCAACAACCTACTGCCGACTTTGATGGTGCAGCATTAAATTATCACTTGACTTGTTTATTATTTTCCTGTTTGATCCTTTCCATACTTTCTATAGTATAATAGTATTCTTCTTTTTTTATTTTTCTGCAATGCAACACTTGGCAAAACGTTGCCAATCAGTGCATCAGAAAAGTGCATTGTTGGCTGTGTCTAATGGGACTCATGCGGCAGAGTACCAACAAAATATAACATCTTCACTGAGTGGAAAATAGTACGATCTGTTATAAGATATCGCATAAAATAGAATATTAAACATTTTTAAACTGTTTATATTTAATAAGACATAGTTTAAAAGATTAATAAAAAAATCTAAGTTATAAGTTTCATTTATCTAGCTCTTCAATTTTAAAAGTAGTAGGGATTTCAACAGACAGACAGACGGACAGACGGACAGACAGACGGACAGACGGACATTGCTAAATCGACTCAGGAGGTCATGCTGATCAAGAATATATATACTTTTCCATACCGGAGATGCTTCCTTCTGGGTGTTACAAACGGCGTACCAAACTGAATATACCCTTTCGCTCTTAGTGTAGGGTATAATAAGATTGATGTCGATTCTCTTTGAAAGAGTACATCGAAACCATGCAAAAAATACTTTAGTCAGTTCATATTTTGAGTAAATCATATTTTATGGGTTACATTTATTCCTCAGGCAATTCTTCACGACAATTCTTCTTCGTAATATTAGTGTAAAATAGAATCTTTTCTTACATTAGATAATTCTTTTCCAATATAATTAAGAAATTTATATAAATTCGTAAAATTTATTATTGCAATACATAACGATTTGTGTCGCAGAATTTTCTTAGAAGATATGAATTGTCTACGGGAAGAATTATTCGGAATAAAATATATGTTGGAAAATAATTGATTCTGGCATAGAATTTTTGTGTGGGAAAGAGTTATTCGGGAAAGAATGGTCCGGTTCGCATATTTTAATATCTGCTTCAAATTTTACTCAATACTGGGTCATACCACGTCAGAAATATCAATCTTGGCACGATTAATACCCGCTTCAAATTTTTCTCAATACTGGGTCATTGCACGTCAGAAATATCCTTGGCATATCCTTGGCACGATGTATTCCGATTTTGATGAAATTTTGTGGATAGATAGTGGCCAAAAAGTAAAGAATAACTGTGTACTTAGTTTTTTTTTGATATCTCAACACCAACAAAGTTATGCGAATCGAAACATCAAAGTACTATATTAGATAATTATTTATATCTATGTATCTAATTAACATATTTTAATGAAACTAATGGTTTATATAAGCTTTATAATCACGCATTCCAATCAAAATAACAATTTACAAAAATAAAATACATTTAAGTTAGAAAAAGTTAAAATTATTTTTCAAATCACTGTTACGTATACGCCCCACCATTTTAAAAATCAAAAACAATTTAGGTTTGAAAGCCTGAAGTTTTCCACGTCGATTAAAAAAATAAATTCGATGGAGTCTCCCATAGTTTCTGAACTATCAAGTTTTAAAGATCAATTGCCGATTTTTCTTCATCTCGATTTTTTACAATTTTTAAAATGCACTTATGATTTAAATTGTAGTTGAGATTCTTATTTTATATTTTACTTTTACTAATTAGTTCAATTTGAGTAATATGAATTTAAAATTCGAATATTTTATTCAATTGTTTTGGGCTTTATTTAAATGAGGCATATTTCATTTTCACGTTTTGAACATTAATACATTAGAATTATTTCATTTATATGTTTGGGATTATTTTATTTTGAAAAAAATCATAAATTGCTTTTTTCCATTTGGATTTACTTTATTTCTGTGGTATTATTTCATGTTTAGATTGGGAATTGCTAAATACTAGGTACTGAAATAGCTTTTGTTGAGAGTTAATTCTAAAGGGTTTTTCAGCAGAGACGCTACAAAAGTAGAGCGACAGGGACAGCAAACGATGCCATATTTCTTGCCGCTCTTTTGACATTTCTCTTCAGTAAGGTTTGCCATTTCATGATGGAAAGATATACGAATTCGAATTTCGGTAGTAAATTTTAATAATTTCGACTCGTTGTTGGCTCGTATATCCCTTGAAAAAAAAACTTGTATAGCGCTCTTATTGAAAAACCCTTTATTTACAACGTGGTAATTATTTCATTATAAAATTAGTCCAGATTTTTGGTGATTAATTTTGTTTTGAGTGTTACATAATTTTATTGATTTTTATGTTTTATTAAATTTTAAAAAATATATACTTTTTATTAACATGTTTTTTTTTTATTTCTAGGTTATGGATTATTTTATTTCTTTATGAAATAAAATCCCTTTGGTAAGTCTTTATTTTTGTTTTAACTTGAAGTCATTGGATATTTTTATAATTTTTCTAAAATATTTTTTTTTTATATTTAGCTTAATTTAATTGGGGATTATTTCATTGAACTTTAGTTCATTAGGCTCTCTATCATTAGGTGGTATTTCATTCGTTTGTTATTCCATGGTGCCAACAATGCTTTTTTCATAAATAAAAGATTTACATAAATCTCCAAATCTTAACCCCCAAAAATGTATTCGAAAATATATTTCTTACAATCCAAGAATGCGTTTAATACGTATTATTCGTATGTTGTATGACTAGCAGTATAAATGCAATTCAACTAAAACATACTACGAAAAGAATTTCGAAAGTTTTGCAATGTTCCAAGGAATTTCTTTCTTTATGCGAATGCATACATTTTATTTATTCTTCATACCGATTTTGCTGTTTATTACTTCAGAAAATAGCAGAAAAATAAAAAAAGACATAGAAAAAATTGTCGGTCTGTACGTTCGCTAGACCTATACAACAATGCAATAACGAACGGTACATATACCATATACGTACTACACATACTAAATGTTCCAACCAAAATTTTTCATTTCATTTTGTAAATCCCGCGCAGTGTCCTGCCCGCGCACTCGAATTTTGTATATCGTATGCCGTATTCGTTCCAATTTAAAATTTCATAAAATGCTAAAAATGACGACGTCGCCAAGGATAATATCAGCGGGACCAGTGGGACAGTGGAAACATCGAAAAGTTGTGCATTGATTGCCATATACAATGTCGTCGTCGTTGCTTTAGTGACAAACATAAAAAAAACCGCGCTGGCAGACAGAAACTAGGAATGACAGAGTGTAGAACCAAAAAAAACAAAAAAATATAGTATATATAGTACCGGGTTCAAGGGGCAGAAAAAGAGTTTATTAGTTTATGTCCAATGCGCTATTGCATGACGGCACGATAGAATGTGATGCGACCAGTTGTACCACAAAAATGTTTCACATTCCAAGTCGTTGACTATGGAACATATCAACTTTATCTAGAGGTGTTTTTTTGCTTTTGCAATTGTACAACTTTTTATATGCGCGTATTCTAGTTAATTAATTTAATTTTTTGTGTGTTTTTTTTTTCAAATAGTTTTTGACTTAGTTTTCACATATTATCTTATTTTCGGCATCACTTACCTGGTAGTTTTGTTGACTCTAATTAAGCAGCTGTGAACCTGGAATGAGAGAACTATTTTTATTATATTTAATTTGAAAAAAAATAGTTCTACTACATATGTATTCATATTTTTACATTTACACTTTATGTTTAATAAACACAGAATGTAGTAAAAATAAATGAAGATGTAGTAATTTATATATAATACTATTAATGTAGTTATTTACAAAACAATTGTAGTCAAGTTTTGTTTAGAAATGCAGTCAATTTATGTAGTAGCTTTCCACAACTACATCAATGTAGTAACGACAAATATTTGTAAATGTCATATATATGTAGTTATTTATCGACATTTTTCTCTCTTTCTAATACAATATTTTCTTGGTGTTTGAAATACGTTTTTAAAACCCCTAGTTTTTGATATTTGACTGCATATTGTGAGTAACCCTGACGTGGTGGAAAAAAATGTAATTAAGATTTGAGATCAGCGACGTCATAAAATTCAAAAAATAATTTAATTGTTGTATTACACCGTCCAACATCAGTACGTGAAACGACGGATCATTCTAAAGCTCGAATCACACGATTGAATAAACAGTCAACTTTTGAATCAATTTTCAAATAATTTTAATAATCAATCGTGTGATTGCCCAATTTTTGTATGGAAAATCACACTATTGATATTTAAATTGTTTTGAAAATTGATTCAAAAGTTGACTGTTAATTCAATCGTGTTATTCGAGCTTAAGAATTTGTGTGCACCCAGTTTTTTTAGATCAATTTGTTTTTATTTGCACTTGAATTGCAAATTTTTAATAATATTTTTTTTATTTTTTTAACATAATTTGTAGCTAAGATCTCTCTGGGTATTGTTATCAAAACGATTTTCCAATATCAATTCATTTAAAGGTTTTATTCCCATTCAAAATGTTATTATGAGATATTTTAAAAATCAATTAAAATTTATTAAATAAAAAAAAGCTGTAATTGAATTGATATCGGACAACCATTTTCATGTTTATATTCAGGATGTCTCAAAAGTAAATCCAATCTTTTTCAAATGTTCGACCAAAAATTTGATATGCACTTTCTTCTCAAATGCAAATAAAACCCTTCAAGGAATTGATCCAGAAAAACTGGAATACAAGTGTATTTTATTTTTTAGCGTACTTTAAGAATATATAGAATTTACTCATGTGTGCAGCTGAATTTTGTCGTACGGTGTTATAGATCATATTGTTACGAAAATTCAATCTATGGAAAACTGTTCTAAAAGTTCGTATCTCTGGATTGTGTACAAATTAAAAACACACTTATGTTTGGCTTACGCGGTAGCTCAGTGGTTAGTGCGTTGGACTGCGAGCCGAAAGGTCCCCGGTTCAAGCCTGGACTGGGGCTAACAACATCTTTTCATAGAAACATTTTTCTATACCGCGCTACCTCTCGTCAGTAAATGGCAAACCTACGAGAGTAAAACCATTGTCTATGAAAAGCTCCTACCCTCCGTTCGGATTCGGTAATAAACTGTAGGTCCCACCACTTTGAGTACAAATATAACACGCACAGCTCAAAATGTTGAGAGAGCTCGGAGAGAGTAGCGCCAAACTATTATTATAATAATGTTTGGCTTAAATGTCAATAAATTACTTTATTTATTTACATTAACTAACAACTTTATTAATTATAAATTCTAACTACTGCTTCAAGTCCACTATTTAACTTTACATTGTTCTCACACGAGACATACTCGATCACTTTCCAATCACTAGTGAAGTGCGGTGCCTCAGATGCGGCATCCTTATAAACTGCATGTTTCAGTTCGACAAATTTCGACATGATTCCACATGTTTCGAGAATCTTCTACATTTCTCGTGAATGCAACATGCTATTTGCATCTCATTCGCAGTCATATGTTTTAATGCGCTGATCTTCTATCTCTTTCTCGTACATTGCCACAATGCGCTGACTGATTTTCCGTCTTGTTTTGCATCTCATTTATTCTTGTTGATTGCTTGCACTATGGGGCAAATTACCTCTTTTACGTATAAATTTCAATAGTACTGGTCAATGTCTGCTCAAACCTTTCTTTGACCCGAGAAAAAAAATTGCTGGCATTTTCCATGAATATTTCGGGCATATTCCGGCAAACACACCGATAAAAGGAATATTTTGGGAAGTGTATAACAGGGTATCAAATTTTGTTTGAGTTTTATTGGCAGATTCAGAGCATTTGTTGGGTACGGGCAGAATACACACAGCTTGTGATATCTGTATCGTTTTTATCTGTTTGAAATATGTAAAAAAAAAGTTTCTAAACTGCCTCGACCCTAAAAATGTTGTCCCTACCAGTATATTTTGATCATATCTTCCCTTTTCGGTTCAATTTCTAATAAAAAGTTTTTTCTAACCTTATTAAAAAAAGACATAAAAGATCGTAGAAAAATAGTGCAGATCGCGGTCAAGTCATGTTAACATACAATGATTACCCAAGGAAAATTTCGAATATGGTTGTGTACCGCAAAGAAAATACAATTTATTATTTCTACAAGGAAAGACAGATCTTTTAACATTCGGTCATTATCGAAATAATGTCACCAAGTACAATTTTAAGATTTCCAATGGTGATTTACAAAAATCTTTTTAAATCCTACCATATGATTTATACAAGGTAAATAAATATAAGTTTGTAATGATCATATCATGTTAAACTTTCAATGTTAAAGATTCAAAAATGCATGAAAAAAACTTTAAACTTATTTGAAATTATGTAATTCCCAAACATTGACAAAAATTTAATAATTAAATAATTTTTAAATATTTAAAAAATACCCTATATATGCGTATGTTAATTCGATTTTGGTGTTGCCTGTATAAATGCATTTGCCTGTGTATGACGTTGCATTCAGGTCAAAATCGATTTCAGTTCGACATCATTTTATTTCATTTTCTGCGCCTTGTTTTCATTTCACTCTGTACAATGCTGCGGTTGATGTCACAATATAATTCTTAATGTATAAATAATTTATGATTTAACGTGTACACATGGCCCCATAAAAACGAAGGGTGAAGTAAGTTTGTAAAGTGTTGGAGCGTACAATGTGCTTATATAACTTTTTATATAAACGAGGAAAGTATGTATAAAAAAAATAGTTGAATTTATAGACATATCCATTGAAATTGTTCTCAAGAGATAATTAAAAATTAAAGAAATCTTTAGTAGGTAAATATGTATTTTAAAAAAATTCTAAAAACTTGGTTCATTGATATGATTTATACAAATTATCATTTCTACACAACAGTAAAATATACAAACTTCTTAAATGCAAACAGAATTCAGAGTAGAAATCAACTAAATGTATATTCTTCCTGATTCTAAGATGATAAATTTGAGGTTATCAAGAAAAAGTCTTCTTGAATTGCTAATAATTCTGTGTTTTTCTTTTCAGTATAGATTGACTTTTGGATAATTACGATTTTAATTTCTTTAAATTAAGAAGAATATGTTATTATTTTATTTGCTAATACATACACACAAAAAAATTCTAACAACTACCAGTATTCATTCATTGTTGAATTCATTCATTGAACTAAAATCGTATTTTTTCAATGTTTTTCATTTTCAATATTGTTTAGAACTTCAAATTTCAAACTAATATTTGTCTCCATTTACACATTTATGTAATTATAATTCGTATAAGATTTATGATTTTTAAATAAATATGGTTTAATGAGCAAAATTCATCAATATGATGTACACTTCTTCATTAATATGTTGAAATGGAGTCTTGGCATAATTAGTTTTCATTAACGTTTTAGTCTGAGTTTGTTGTAGGGTTAAAAATCTATTTTGTTTATATTAAATTATATATTAAATAGTTTTTATTTGAGTTATTTTTATTTTAATATAATATCTCCATCTACCTTTATTGGCCATATCCAACTTTTCATCAAACTTCGTTGAATTTTCAACTTTGCATCGAGATATCAGTAAAACTAAAAGAAGTAGTATTCTGTTTTCGTCTATAATTCTAAAACGAAATATTTGCAATACAGACATCCCACACATCCGCAACTAAACCAATGTGAAACTTTTGAATATTTCCGATAGCCATCACATATCGTCGTACGTTTGTACTTTATGTTTTGAGTATTTTTTTTTTTTTTTACTATGATTCCATTTGTGTTTTTTAATGCTTTTTTTTCTGTTTTATCAAATCTATACATGTAGTTCTTCCAATAGTTCGCTCTATGGCTTGTACTTGAGCTCCATATAGTCCAGTTGTTTATTACAACGATTCGGTGTTGTTTGCATGAACAACAACTCAGAATTTACAACTGTTCTATGGATTGTTGTTTGTCTTAATAACATTGTGGAAAAACAATAAAACTTATACGGAACTATTTTGCAGAAATGTTTTATGTTGTTTCTATGTGTCGAATGGCAATGTAAATGTATCAATCTTTGATATAAAAAATCATGTAAATCTCACAAAACTCTTTGCAAAGATAAATATTTTAAAAGGTAAGTGATATGGTTATGGAGTCTGAGAACTGCGTGTTATGTGTGTAATCAAATAATGTTCATTGGATATTTAAAATGTTCAATAACAATTCCAATGTCTATTAGTTTTTCACTTAAGTTTATCATTGAAACAATTACAATTCAAATATCCGCCAAGCATACAGATAAATTTAATATTTGGGGTAGTGTATAGCAAGTTGTAAAATTATATGTAATTTTATTGGCAGATTCGTGACATATCTTGGATAGGGGCAGAAAACAAAAAGATTGTGATACACCGCCTTTTTCTTTATGATATATGTCGAAAAACTGTTTCTAAACTGCCTCGACTCTGCCAAAAATTTTGTCTGGGGTTTCGAACCATTGAAAATGTTTTTGTTTTCGATTTTTTGACATTGAGTTCTAATATTTACGTGAGTTTTGAAGATATTGCGCTTAGGTTACGTTTTTTTAAATACTGTATATTTTTCCGAAAGACACGACTGTTTAGTTTTTTTAGTTTCTATGTTATGGATGGTATATACATAAGAAGTCTATTTTTGTCTAAAATTCGAACTCAATTTCTTAAATCATTTAAGCTGGAATTGTTTTTAATTTATAGCTGAATGAATACTCTTTCACCCCATACCCACTTGGTGACGAATAATGAGGCAATTAGCCTCTGGAGGCGTTTTAGCTAAATGAGGTCTATAGTTTTGACTTTGAACGTTCACAACTAAAATACCTTTAAAAACCTTTAAGTGCACAAAACGAGAAAATGTTCTTGAAATAGACATCCCATATATCAATTGTATATAATTTTCGATTGCTGAATGCTCAGTTTGAATACTCAGTTTTCTATTACGTAACTCTTTTTAGAAAATTCCTATCTATATCCTAATAATAGTGTCTGAAAACATAGTTTTTCAAAAACCTGTAAACTGCAGTTTTTCTTTCATTTCAAAACTAATTACAATATACCAACAAATACTATTATTCTGATATGTTTTTAAGATATTTGAATCTAAACTTGAAAAATATTGATTTGTTAGACTATTTTAGTTCAATTTTTTAGCATTTTTGGTCTAATGATAACTAAGAAAATCGTTTATGGTTATGCAGAGCATAGTTGAAACTAACGATCAAAATAACTAACTTTCATTCATCGATTCTCATTTTTTAAATATGCCCTATCAATACAGTTTACATCAAAAACTGCATAGTTTATATATAAATTAATGAGAAATAGCACTGTTTACCCGAATTTGTCTCAAAAATGCTACGTAATAGGAAATAAACTGAGTATGAAAAAAGAATAAGCATACTTTAAATATGAAGTAATGATATTTTCAAATTCCGGGCATATGTATTTTCTTTGAAAATTAATTATATAAAAGAGTACGAGTACCAAAATTATGTTCACAGGGAACATTTTAAAAAGTAGAATTAAAACAAAATTAGTATAAGTTAGATAATTAGTTTGGACTATGCTCTGGATAACCATAAATCATTTTTTGTTTACCACAAAACCCTAAATGATAAAAAAATAAATATAAAATTCTCTAAAACAAATCAAAGTGTTCCATATTTAGACCCAATTATCTTAAAAACGTATTGCAATATTGCGATTTATTAGTATATTAAAATTAGTCTAGGCAATTAGAAAAAAAAATGCATTTACATTTTATATAAAACTAGGTTTTCACAGTACTATATTTTTTATACAAAGTAGAGGCTGAGAACAGCTTAAAAATACGATTGCATTTTTCTCAAAAACGTTACGTAATAAGAAAAAACTGAGTAGGCAGTGAAAATCAGCACCTGCGAATTATATTCAATTAATGTATGGGATATTCATGGCAACAAACGTTTTGGGTAACAGTGATGCCAACTGGAGGGGAATTCCCCAATTTGCGGGGAATTTCAGTCTTAGCGGGTAATCGGGGAATGGTCCACTTTTAGCGGGGAATTTGAAATTAGGATCTGTTACATTTTCTACATTGTTAGGGATTGGAATATGGGGACATATTTTAACTTTTGATCGAATTTCATATACAATTTTGAAAACAAACGTTTTTACTTATAGTTTTTACGTTTTTACTTATACAATAAATAATTTTTGAAATGAATTTAAACAAATGAATGCTTTGACTTTAACGATTTCAATTCGTTTGGAAAATAATGAATTCAAAATCGTATGTTTAGAATTTTTCAGGTAAAATGGATATTTCATTAAAACGTAGAAAATGTGAGAGAACATAATCTCATAAATATGATTTCTATATCTCGATAAATTTAATTAAACAAAAATTTCTATTTTCAATGTCAATTTATAATGTTTGATAAATCGTTTCATGAGAATTTGTTTGGCTCAAACGACATTATTATGTGAATGTAGTTAGGAATTGGATATATATGACTTATATATTCTCTTTCTAATGCCGTTATCCGTTTTTCGTTAGCTCGAATCAAATCGAGCTTTCTCGTGAAACCGACTCAATGGCATATGAGCCACACAAATTCTCAGATGACGAAATGTCATTCGAAAATTTCAGAAATCAATGAATACAAAATAAAAAAACTTAATAAATAAAAAAATTATTGCGTAATATTTGTTCTATAGAATAATTAGATTTTTATAAAAATTTAGTAAAAATACTATTTATTCTAAATACACTGAGAATATTACATTCGTGCGGGGAATTTAATAGTAAATGTGGGAATTTTGTTATGAATATCGGGTAAAATGAAAATATGAGTTGGCATCACTGTTGGGTAGTGATATTTGAAATGTAACCAAAACTTCATTCGGTTAAAACGAAATTTTTACAAATTGGTTAATAAAACAGCCATATTTGGTTGGTACCACACATGTTGTTCTAAAACTGTTATCAACTATAAACTCCTTTTAATTTTAGCTATACCATATTATTTGAATCTTTACCAGGTTTTGTCAAAAAATGATTATGTGATAGGGAAAAAACTGAGTATTTAATACAAATTAATATTTGTGGGGCATATTTAAAAATCATCATTGAAATTCGTCCTAGTCATAAAAATAATCTGGTATGACCAAATAAACTGGGCATGATCATGTCTTCCCTAATAGAGTAAATTTCTACTATTGTATTTCAAAAAGTATAAGTGATCTCAGAAAGTTATTAATTTTGATAGTCAATTCGGTCAATATTCTTAATATCCTTGAACCATTTTAATTTTAGCATTAAATTTTAACCCTTCTGCACAAATTGAAAACATACCCCTTCTATTCAAATTGGGTCAAATTGACCCACTCATATTTTATTATTGGATATGAACCATCGGTTTTTTCGGTAAATTTATTTATCTTCAATCATTTGAAACGAAAATGAATAAAAACTGGAATAAAACATATGTATTTTGTACACCAAATAATAATATATTAAAATATCTATCTAAAAATATCTTGAAATTCCAGAAAAATTTGGTAATTTTGACCCATTTTGTGTAGAAGGGTTAAGGGCTAAAAAATATATATAAAAAAATAGTTTAAAAAATCAATTTTTTCAAGATTTATATCAAGATTTTTCTTGCCAGCTTGTATTCTGACCCTAGTGGAAATTTGCCCGATGCGCCATCGGGAAATGATCGGGGTTTCGTCAGGTAACCCCCATTAGAGCAAATATGATCATTGCCTTGTCATGCCCTCATCATGCTCACCATAGCAGGGTTTACATTATCTAAACAGCCAATGGTCCCGATCAATGCTACATAAGTTGTTCCTCATAAAGAAATTTTCATCGGGCAATGATCAGGTTTCAATGAGGTATGATATTTTATTTCATCGGGTATTTGTAGTGCTTTCGTATTCTCATGTTTTAACAAGGCAATGGTCAGATAAATAATGATATGGGGAATTACCCGATCAGTACATGATCATTGCCTGAGGTGAGTACATGATCAGGACACTGCGTTACAAGTACATCGTGGGCCTCGTCATATCCCGAACATCTCAAATAATGACATGGTCAGTTCATCAAAATTTCTACTAGGGGAGTGTATCAATAATGAATAATGGTATTGAATACTACAAAATACTATTAAAAAGAATACTTTTAAATTACATGAAAACATATTTTTCATATTATTAAAATAATCGGCTTGTTTGTGAGAAATAGTTGGGGGAAAAATCTTTTTTTGTCCGAACAATTTCTGTCATATATTTATGGTCGTATTTATTTAGAATTGGGCTAAATATGTTTCATAGGAATTTTTAAAAGTTTACTGTTTAGCAGTTTTCTGTTTTTTTATATTTAAACAAATAAATTAATAAATTACACTCAAATATTTAAACATGTTATTTCAAATTATAAATCTACACCCGAAATATTTTTTTGTTGTTATTCTTGTTTTAATTTTCAACCAAAACAAATAAAATCTAAATAAATAAAGCAATAATTTAATGCTATTTTTGTTTTGCTGCTATTTTATTTATTTATTTTATTTTTGTTTTTATCCCTTTTTGTATGGTTCTCAAATGCATGACACCGTCTCGTCCTGCCATACATATGTGATTATTCTATTTTTATTTTTTTGCTCTAGATTGTTTTTTTTTCTTTACTTTTTTGTATTTTTTTGGGTTGCCTTTATTTATTAAATAAATTCGCAAATAAAAATATGTTCGTTTGGCTTATTTATGTAGTGCATTCATAGATATGCGAGTATTTACGATATGTCGCTCTGTGTGTCGTGTGTGTGTGGATATTAGTTGATTACACAGATATGCACAACGAATCTATTTTATAGTTGCTGTTGTTATTTAGTACTTTTATTTGCCGAGTACCATGTAGACAGTTCCACAAACGAGTGTCCTGGAAACGGACGAATTGTAACGTTCTATGTACTACGCGGCACACTTACAAACGTTTATCGTAATTACGA
Organism: Dryomyza anilis; assembly: GCA_951804985.1. Classification (NCBI taxonomy): domain Eukaryota; kingdom Metazoa; phylum Arthropoda; class Insecta; order Diptera; family Dryomyzidae; genus Dryomyza; species Dryomyza anilis. The sequence continues at coordinate 68,749,504 of OX638134.1, read as the reverse complement.
TCTTAAGTTATAAATATATGATATGGCATGAATATTGCGTATTTTTGGTTAACATGCAAATTGTTGAACTGATATTAAAAAGAAAATAGTAGTTCCAAATCAGTAGTTTATATTATAAATTATAAAATTAGCAGTTGGCAAATTGTATACATTAGTTGTAAAGATACAAAAGGACATAAATGATTATATACAAATAGTAGTATATACAAATAGTAGTTTGCAAAAAGTAGTATCGAAGTAATAATAGTTTACAGATGGCAGTTTATAAATACAGTATATAATAGATAGAGTTTACAAAATAGTTAACAAATAGTACAACTACAAAAAGTATTATAGAAATAGTATTATATAATAAGTACTTAAAATTAGTACTTGAAATAGTTGTATTCAAATGGAAGTCTACAAATAGTAGTTTAGAAATGGATGCATATAATGATAAGTATAAAAATAGTGGTCTTAAAATAGAAATATAAAAATAATAGTACAAACAGAGAGATGTAATACTACACCCAGAAAAAAATTCCCTCAAATGCCATTAAAATTGGTCAATAGGACAATTATTGATTTAATAGTATACAAAAAAATAAATCTTTTCATATAAACTAAATGGCAATGTCATGGTATTTTCTAGTATTTAATGGTATTTTCCGATTAAAATAATAATTTTTCCTATTGACTATTTTTATACCCTACATCTATGAGGTACAGGGTATATTAACTTTGTGCATATATTGTAACGCCCTTTAAGAGGCGTGTCCGGTATGGAAAAGTATATATATTCTTGATCAGCATCACTACCCGAGTCCGTTTAGCCATGTCTTTCCTGCCTGTCTGTCCGTCTTGCTGTCCGAACTTGTGACATACTGATCAGAATGCGATGAAATTTCGTCTCAATATATTTTAGCCAAAAGTAGGAACTGAGTTTGAAAATGAGCCAATTCGGTCAACGGACACGCCCACCTCCCATACAAGTCACTTTTATATAACTCATTAGGAACTAATAACTCGAAAGTATTCAAGGTATAGTTATAAAATTTAAAACGTATTGTTAGAATTCACCTAAAAATATGTGGTCTAAAAATGGGCGTGATCTGCCCACTTTTTTTTCATTATTTCCCGGGTTTTCATAGTGGAAATTTCATCCGTAAATTATTAAAATCAAATCTATGAAATATTAGCCTTTCGAAATTTTAAATATAGGCGTGGTCCGCTCAATTATATTTTTCAAGTTTTTTTTTTTGTTTTTTTGTACATTTATATAATTTTTTAATTTATGGGAATATAAGACGTAAATTTCTGATATATGAATAATATTCTGAGGGTGGGGAGGTTCAGCATAATTAAAAACTTTAAAATTAAGGTATGCAATTAAATATCCCGCATTAATATCCCCACCAAAGGTGTAGGGTATTCCATAGTCGGGCCCGACCGACTATAAAAAACCGCCCTATGTGACCGAACTTTCCCAACTCGTTAATTGTAAAAAACTATTATTTATATAGTATTTTTTCTGGGTGTAATAAAACTATAAAAATAGTAGTATACAAAACTCAGTTAAAACCAGTAAAATTTTAAGTAAGGGAATTTTAGTTTGTAATGACGTTGGTAAGAATTGTGGAAGAATTGGTCGGAAAGTAAAAGTTTCCAGGATTACAGATCAATTTATTATGCCCTTAGGAACCCCCGACAAAATTAATGGCAGGAAATGGAAAAAGGCAGTCAGACAAAACAAGCAATTTATACATATTTAAACCCCTTTTTTTAGGTAGGTAATGGTAAAAATATGGATAAAAACTACCTATTTTCTTGAGCAAAATTGAAATTTTTATAAAAATTAACCAACGCACGGAGGATATCCCCTATTTATGCAATGCATATGTTAAAAAGAAGGAGAAAAAATGAAAATGTCGGGGAACGTGGTTCTGTTGAGAACTGAGTGAACAACGAAAAGCAATGTTAGGGTATGGAAGGCAAAAAGGCAGGCACTCAAAATAAGCAATTTATCCTTAGTGAAATCATATTTCATATGAAGCTTTTAGGTATGCAATAGTGGAAATATCCTGATATTGTTAAACGGCTAAATTAGTAGAAAGGCAATGTTAGGATAGATAGCAAGCAATATAATAGGCAATATTTTTATCTGTGTTATAATAATAATAATATAATAGTTTGGCGCTACAGTCCTGTACAGAACTTCGACCGAGCTCTCTCACCATTTTGAGCTGTGCGTGTTATATTTGTACTCAAAGTGGTGGGACCTACAGTTTATTGCCGAATCCGAACGGCGGGTGAGAGCTTTTCATAGGCAATGTTTTACTCTCGTAGGTTTGCCATTTACTGACGAGAGGTAGCGCGGTATAGAAAAATGTTTCTATGAAAAGATGTTGTTAGCCCCAGTCCAGGCTTGAACCGGGGACCTTTCGGCTCGCAGTCCAACGCACTAACCACTGAGCTACCGCGGCTACTGTGTTCTGTGTTATACAAGTTATATAAATTCCCAATTTCATTCATCTAGCTCTTCTTGTTTTCCTTGAATTGTAATTTCGAGTTTATAATTTTTCTTACCGAATTATGGAAGTTATAGTCTGTCTAAATTTTACATCGGCCGGTAAAGTAAGTGCTCAAGATAACAGGTCGGCCTGGCATGCCCTTTTCAATAACAGTTATTTAGGTAACTGTTGGTGACAGGAAAATGGAAGAAAAAAAGGCGGGCAAAACAAAAGGTTTAAATATATTTAAATCACATTTTTTAGGTAGCTTTTAAGTATGTAAAGGTGAGAATATGGCCAAAATCTGCCTATTTCCTTATGCACTGTAAAAGCAACATTGGAATTCAATGGAAGGGTATGGAAGGTAAAAAAGCAGGCAGGTAATGCAATGGTGGGAATGATATGGCCTATATCCTGATATTGTTTAACAGCAAAATTAGTAGGAATTTAGCTGACAATGGTATGGTAGGAAGGAAGCCAAACAGTAGGCATATGTAGAATATGGTTGGCAGTGTGGATGGCTATTTCGTTGCAAAAATGTTGTCTGTGGTATACAAGTTGTCTAAATTCCCAATTTCATTCATTTAGCCAGCTCTTCTTGTTTTCCTTGAATCATAATTTCAATTGACAGACAAATGGACATCTACTCTGTAGGCAATGTTTATACTTTTTCTTACCGTCCACGTTTTCTTTTCAGTATTACAAACGAATGACCTAAGTGAATATACTCTTTCAGTTTTAGTGTAGAGTATAAAAATATGACTACAGTTAGTTAACTTGATATGGGTCAGCCTTAACGCAGTTTTCTCTATTGTAATGAACTAAACGTTTTTTGTTTTTTTTTCTTTCATATTTCCCACAAGTACTAGCAGGATTACTACGAAAAGAACCTATAAAAGTAGTCAAGTGTTTCAGCCTATCATGCCAAGAATAATAAATGAATCAATAAAATAAAATGAGCACCACAAGAAAATCTATATAAGGTTTGGTTTTGTCACTCTTGAGATGTTTCGGTTCAATAAACCATTACGTACCATATATGTTGTAATGAGCGGCATTTTCAGTGATGCATGGAGAAAGAATTCTGCTACATGTTGTGAATTTAAAAAGTCATTCTTGCATGAGAAATGCTATTTTTGCATATAAATTATATATGAACAAAAAAAAAAACAAAAACTAGAAGATTATTTCTTATTTTTGGTTATTTACTAAAGGGTTTTTCAACAGGGACGCTACAAAAGTAGAGCGACAGGGACAGCAAACGACGCCATTTCTCTTCAGTAAGGTATACGAACTGGAATTTCGGTAGAAAATTTTAAAAATTTCGACTCGATGCTGGCTCGTATATCTTTCCATCATGAAATGAAAAAAACTTTTGTAGCGCTCTTATTGAAAAACCCTTTATAATCTCTTTGGGATTTTTCATTTGAAATGTAGAAACTTCCTAATTTAATTGATGTTTTTCATTTAAAATTTCAAATGGAAAAACTAAATTTAATTTCAAATCATACCAATTCGAAATGGAACATTTTAATTTCATAAGAAGTATTCCGAATTTAATAAGGAACATTTTAATTATACTCGTTTCCTTCTAAAAATGAAAATTCTTGATTTTATTTGTTTCTTTCTCAATATCAAATCAAAAATTTCCATTTTAGTTGTAATTTTGTTAAAATTACAAATGAAAAAATCTACATTTAATTTCATACTTTCTCATTTTTGCTTCAAAATATCGTAGTTTTTTCAAAAACAATAAAATAAGTGTTATTTTTATAACAGAATAAAATATTTAAACACTTTATATATTCAAAAATATAAGAAACCATAAAAATTCGATTCGTAAACCGATGTTAGTCAACAAAAACCAAAATCTAACCGCAATAAACGATAGATTTTATTTTATTGGTTCAAATTTATATAAATCGAACGTTATTCTTTTGTAACACTGCTCTAAATTAATAGAGCGTAAAATGTTCAAAAAATAAAATAAAAATAAAAAAATATATATTGCAAAAGTGTTTGGCTATATGTATGAAAATTTGCAATCGCACTAAAAGTCAATTTATTATTGGTTTTGTGTGCGCGTCAGTGTAGCTAATCCAAGTGTAACAAATATTTTACATTGCGCCAGAGCCAGTGAAATCGTTTTGCACCGATTGGGTGGATTCGGTGAATGCACTGGGCTGTATATTAAAGGGTACAATTGGACTGAGGATTGAGGTATGTAATACTGAGACACACACACACAGTTCGTTAACTTAACTTTGACAATATTTATATTTGTATAAAACAATTTTGAAATAAATGAATACGATAGAAATTGGGAATTTTGATAAATTCTTAATTGTTTTAATGAGTTAGTGCAAAAGATATAAAAAACACTCTTTAAGAGCTCATTTTGATTCATTTTCGAATATTCCTAATACTTCTCAGAAAGTTATCCCCATAAACAATTCTTCTCCGGATTATTCTTCCCGAGACAATGCTTCCCAAGACAATACTACTCTGAGACAATACTTTCTCGAACCATTCTTGTCTTGGAAAGAATATTCTGGAGAAGAATTGTCTGGAAATGAATTTTCCGGGTAAGAATGTTTCAGTGAAATGTTTACTCTGGAAAGAATTGTCAAGGAATGAACTATCTCGGGAATTAATTGTCTGAAAGAAGAATTTTCAGGGACAGAAGTTTCACGGGTATGAATTTTCTGAGGAGGACTTATCTTGGGGAGGAATTGTCTCTGGAAGGTTGGTTTGAACAAGAATTGTCTCAGAGAAAAATTGTCTTTGGAAAGAATAATCGGGGAAGTGTATTGTTAGGGAAAGAATTATTGGCAGATAGAAAATTGTTGGGATGAATTATCTCGGAAAGGATTTGTTACGACGAATGATTGTCTATGGGATAAATTGTCAGAAAATGAAATATATTGGATAATTCTTTCCGAGACAATGCTTTCCAAGACAATACTACTCTGAGACTATACATTCCCGAACAATTCTTGTCTTGGAAAGAATATTCTGGAGAAGAATTATCTGGGAATGAATTTCTCGGGTAAGAACGTTTCGGGGAAATATTTACTCTGGAAAGAATTATCAGGGAAAGAGCTATCTCGGCGAATTAATTGTCTCAAAGAATAATTTTCAGTGACAGAAGTTTCACGAGTATGAATTTTCTGAGGAGGACTTATCTTGGGGAGGAATTGTCTCGGGAAAGAATTGTCTCTGAAAGACTTTTCAGCAATAGAATGGTTTGAACAAGAATTGCCTCAGAGAAAAATTGTCTTTGGGAAGAATAATGGGGGAAGTGTATTGTTAGGGAAAGAATTATTGGTAGATAGAAAATTGTTTTAGGGATGAATTATCTCGGGAAGGATTTGTTACGACGAATGATTGTCAGAATAATAAATTGTCAGAAAATGAAATATATCGGGGTTAATTTTTTCTCGGAGATATAAATTATCACGGACAAAATTTCCACGGCATTCCACTGCATTCTCTGAGGAAGAATTATCTTGCGAAGGAATTGTATTTGAAATAATCGTCTCCAGGAATAATTGTCTCAGATAATTTTGTCTCTGTGAAGAATTATTGGTTGAAGAATTGTCTCGGAATTGAATGGATTTGTAGAGGAGTTATCAGGGAATAAATTGTTTCGAGGATGAGTTTTGTGCAGAAGAATTTTCTTGGGGATGAATAGTATTGAAGAACAATTGAGGAGTTCATTTCCATAACGTGCTATGTGAAACGAAGATAGGTTTACTAAAACCTGAATTACTGGTACTTAATGGTATAATCAAATTGGATCAAATGTATTTTCCATTCCTGATATTTTCCTTATCTCGATAGTATATTCACTTTTTAAAATAATATTTTTTGGACCGTATTTTTTTAAATAAAGTCATTTTATTTTTAAGTGGATAGCACGTTTTAGAAATGAGCTCCTCAATTGTTTTGAGGAAGTATTTTCTTGAATTCTATGGGGAAAAATTATCTAGAAAAAGAATTATCAGGGAAGAACAATCTCGGCGGGAAAAAATTGAATATATTGTCTTGGGGAAATATAGTCTCGGGAAACAATTCTCTCGTGAAAATTTTGATGGGAACATTGTTTTTGAAAAGAATTATCTCTGTAGAGAATTGCCGCGAAGTGTATTATCACCGGAAAAAAATTGTCTTAGAAAATATTTACTTGTTTATAATAGTCTCAGGAAAAAGTTGTCAGAAATAATTATCTCGCTTCCGATTTTAATAGATTATATGGTAAATGATTTTACAAATTCTTGTTTGGTTTACACAAAATACCAAAGATTTGCGCGCAACCCCCAATAGATTTTTGCTTTTTGTTTACATCTCACATGTATTTGTTGCATTATTTGACTGTTGTACGATGAAAACCTTTACCATACAAAGCAACAAATTTCCGCCACAAATCCAATACAGCAACTCAATCAACTCAAATACCAAGGGTAGTCCGTGGTGCGCACAGCAAAGTGAAATAAAAGAATCCAGCAAGATGTCGTCGTATTGTAACAACTACTCAAAGGACCGGCCAACAAACCACCACCTACCGGCAGACTATACCATTCGAAACACTGTACCACCCTCTGATATATCTGTAGAGTATGTGTATCAATCAAAGAGTGCAGGAAGACAGAAGCCGAAATAAATAAAAAAACGAAAACGAAAACAACCTGATATGCAAATAATCCAAAGGACAAAGCAAACAAACCATATACGCGGATTTCGAAATAGAAAGTCAGCACCAAAAAAATTACAGAAACAACGTTATTATCAAATATGAGCACAGCACAAAAAAATCAACAAAAAAAACTCCTCGCATAGAGTTACAAATATTTAAGAGCGGTTTCCAAGGATTTTGAATTGTTCATATGTGAGTGCATGCAGAAAAACAAACAGCGCAAATGTTGGTTACTCACAAATGAATAAACCAAGTTCTAATATTTACGTGACAACACTGAAATGGCTGAACGTTGCGTTGGGTTTCAAAAACAAAAAACAAAAACCCAACAAACGGATGTGACCACAATTAGTGGTGGATCAATGCGTGACGGTTTATTTTACCGACGTAATATTTTATGTATATTAGCGGATGATGGATGGAATCGTAAATTAGATGCTGTAGAGACTGCGTAAAATATATACATCGTATTATGGTGCAGTAATAGCGGGATTTTTTGGGTTATTAAAATTTAATATTGGGTTTAAGTGAAAATGGTTCATATATGGTTAATATTTTCGTGATGATTAATCTTTTTTTTTATTAGTGAGATTAAAGTTATTGCAACAACAAATTTTTATAATAGTTGTATACTATTGTAAATGGGTGAAAATAGAATATCAATAGCTGCCTAGAATATCAGGCCGTTCCCAAAAAAATTCCGGAAATCTGACTTAAAAATTCCACAAAATTTGATAACATCCCGATATAAAATATCTCGCATTTAACTGAAATATTTAAGACATAATTCCATCAAACACACAGGTAAATGGAAGACTTTCGGAAGTGACAAGACATAATTTATGGCAGGGTCCGGGCAGTTTAACATCATTGTATGGAAAGATTTCCAGAAATCTGACTTAAAAATTCCACATAATTTAGTAACAACCCGAGACAACATTTCTGGCATTTAATAGAAATATTTATGGAATAATTCCATCAAACACACCGGTAAATGGAAGATTTTGGGAAGTGTATAGCAACCCAATACATAATTTTTGGCAGGGTCCGGGCAGTTAAGAATCATTGTATAAAAATATTTCAGGCAGACAAAGGCGGAATTTGAATTAAAAACTGTCTGTTTTATGCCCGTTCCCAAAAAATGCCTGGAAACTGTCTTTAAAATTATATAGAATATTCGAAATAAAAATAAAAAACAATTCTAAACTGCCTCGACCCAGCTAAAAATCTAAATTTGTGAGGATTTTATAATCTGCCGTACGCTTTCCACAAATTTTCATTTATCTGTGTGTTTGCCAAAAATGTGCCGGAAATAATTCTAAAAAATGTCAGAAGTTATACTCGGGATGTTGCTAAATGTTGCGGTATTTTAAAGACAGATTCCCGGTATACTTTGGGTATGGACTGTAAAAATGCAGCTTCTGATACAAACTTCGCCTTTGTCTGTTTCTAAACTGTCTCTAAAGCATCTCTTCTCTGTCTAAAATAATGTCTAGGTCTGTTATACACTCCGAAAATATGCCTAAAATATTCTGAAATATGCATGACATCTTGTCGTTCCCACATTGTATAAAAAAACTATTTTACCTAAAATAAAATTAAATCATAAAACTAAATAACAAATGAAGGATTTTTTTTTTATTTATCCATAATATTAGTATTATTGAGATTCAAATTCTAAGCAGGACCTCATTTTTTGATTTTACCTAAAAAATGTTTTTGATTTAATAATAATAGTTTGGTGTTTATTTGTACTCAAAGTGATGGGACCTACAGTCATATCCGAATCCAAACAGCGGTTGTTTGACATTTTCTGCCGAAAGGTAGCGCGGAATAGAAAAATGTATAGACATTTGTTTTTCTATAACTTTTAGACTTTAACTTTGTACTTATTTGAGTTTTCTAACTGATTTCTTTTTAATGCCATTCAAAATACTATTTTGAAATAATTCCAATGAAATTTGGGTATATCTCACAAATGTTATGACCATTCAAACGCAACAAAATATATATTTTAAGGTGTACCTATTATTTAATGCATAGCATTTTTAGTTTTCATAATTAAAAAAAAACGTTTTATGATATAGTGTTGCATATTTCGAAATTTAATTTTAATATTTACCTTTGAACTAATATTTTTCTCTACAACTCATTAAACATTAAAACAAAATTAAAAAAAAAAATCCATTTTCCTAAAAAAAACAATTTCCAATAGGAACAAAATTAATTAAATCCATATTATAGGGCCATGTTACAGCTTTCGAGTGAACTCTGATCGAATTTCATATAAAATTTGTCAACAAACTGTTTTGAATTTGACGCCAGAATACAAACAATTGTTTTCCAAACGAGTTGAATTCGTTCAAACTAAAATAAGATTAAAGTGCATTTGAAAATTAAATTTTTATACAGAGATATCGAATTCAAAAATGTTAGTTTACAAATTTTTATATAAAATTCGATCGAAAACTACACACAAAAAAATGTTCACCAAATACCTGGATTCATCATATTGATGATTTCATTCATTGTCTCCATTTAAACATTTATGTATTTATAATTCTTATAAGATTTATGATATTTAAATTAATATGGTGGTTTGATGCACAAAATTCATCAATATGATGTACACTTATTCATTAATATGATGAAATGGAGTCTTTGCATATTTAGTAATTAAATATTATAACTCGTATAAGAATTACAAATACATAATTGTGTAAATGTAGACAAATTTGTGTTTGAAAATTGATGTTAAAAAAAATATTGAAAATTTTAAACATTTAAAAAATACGATTTTAATTCAATGAATGAATTCATCAATATGATGAATAGTTGGTAAAATTTTTGGTGAAACTTTTAGAACATGAATCTATAGTGCAATTTTATTTCGAATTAGTTTTTGTGTTAGATTTTTTAAATACTAATAATTTTGAAATGTTCCTATTAAAAGTTGAACGATTTTAAATTCATTTTTGTATTTTCTTAAATTTTAAATATCGCCGAGTTCCAGATTTTAATTAAATTTCACTAGATTTTGTATTGACATTTCAAATCCAATGATTTTAAATTCGATTTCCTAATATAATAAAATAAGTGTTTTATAATAATAATAGTTTGGCACTACAGTCCTATAAGAACTTAGGCCGACCTCTCTCACCATTCTGAGCTGTGCGTGTTATATTTGTACTCAAAGTGGTGGGACCTACTGTTTATTGCCGAATCCGAACGGCGGGTGAGAGCTTTTCATAGGCAATGTTTTACTCTCGTAGGTTTGTCATTTACTGCCGAGAGGTAGCGCGGTATAGAAAAATGTTTCTATGAAAAGATGTTGTTAGTCCCAGTCCAGGCTTGAACCGGGGACCTTTCGGCTCGCAGTCCAAAGCACTAACCACTGAGCTAACGCGGCTACAAATGTTTTTACAAATTTAAATATTTCAAATCAATTGAAATAGTCAAAGAAAACGACTTAGAGCCATATTCTTGCACGAGTCACAAATTAAAATCGGTCACAATAGTGCGCTTTCTAACAATTGTCACAATTTTGTATTCTGTCAATTTTATTTTCTATGTATATTGACGTAAAATTATGTCATTTGTATCAATTGTTATTGATAACATTTGTCACTGCTCGCAAGAATAGGGCTGTTATAGTCATTTCAAAACTTTAATTTTTTTGTATTGAGAATCAAAATTAAAATTGTCACACAAAACAATTCAAAATATGTTCGAAAAGAGATACATTCCGCTACTACTATAAATAAAAACCGAACAAGCACGTTTTATTTTAAATACATTTTTACGTATTCTTTGTGTATACATTTTCTAAATTCAATAATGATACCAAAATATGAGGTTTTTTTTTTGGAAAGAAAAAGAATGTTGACTTTTTTGAATAATACTTTATTTTATTTTTAACCAACATTTCTAATTTATTTTCTTATATATCGTCTTAAAGAGGATATATGAGACGCTACACAAAAATGTACAACAATCATTTTTAGCATTTTTTTCCACGTTTTTTATTCTTCAAAATTTTTAATTTTTCGAAAACTTTTGAAATACTTTTTCGTATATTTTTTCATACATCAAAGCAATTTTTTTTTGAAGTCCAAGGTCTTTAGCGTCTATAACCGAAAAGTTAGTTTCATTATATTCTTTTGTTAGAATCTTAAAAATAATAAAAGAGCAAAATAATTAGAAATTGAAAAATCTATATCTCCAACTATATCCAATTTGACTAAAACTGCTATTTTCGAAATAAGCGCCAAAAATATCTATATATATAAAAATGAAATGTCCTGTGTGTGCCAGAGCATCACGAGAAAACGAACAGATGGATTTTCCTAATTCCTTTTATATTTTGTTCGTGTCAATGCAAGAGTGGTTTAGGAAAAGTCGGAAAAACCCAAAGGAAAAGCCGGAAAATCGAAAATATCTAAATTTGGTCAGGGTGTTCATCTCTCGACGTATGTGTGCACTACGAAGGGATTTTTTAAAATGCGCCTCCTAAGGTACACAAATGGGCGTGTCAAAATTGAAATTTTAATTAAAAATATCGGTGTAATTAAGATGAACACAGTCATGAAATTTGGCTCAGTGACATATATTGTAGTTGTTTATCTTTTTTACAAATGTGGGCGGAATTGGACAAATGGGCGTGCCCATTTCCATATGACTAAAACTATAAAAATGTTGTAAATCCTGACTTAATAAGAATAGAGTTATATAAATCGAAAATAAGGTTTATATTACAAACTCCAATCGTCACGTATAATGTGAGCGGGATTCGATTAAAGGGCTTGGCACCTCCCATATAGCCAAAACTTTAAAATTGATATAACTCCTGACATGCTAAGAGTTGAGTTATACAAATGAAAACAAATGTTCATATTTAAAACTCCAATTGTCACGTAGAATATGGGCGGGATTGCACAACGGGGCGTGGCATCTCTCATATAAACAAAACTTTAAAATTTCTATAACTATTTACTTACTAAGAGCAGAGTTATAAAAATCTAAACAAAATATTATATTAAACAACGTAATCGGCACGTAGAATGTGGACGAAATTGGACAATGGGGCGTTTTATATAACTAAAATTTAAAAAATACTAACTCCTATTTACTAAGAGCAGAGTTGTACAAATCGAAACGAAGGATCATTTTAAAATGTTTAATAGTAACGTAGAATGTAAGCGGGATTGGAAAAATGGGCATGGCACTACGTTCAATGTGGGCGGGAAAAATAGCGACTAGGCTTGCACTAAAAAGGAAAAAAGGGGCGTAATGTATCCACATTTTATAAACGATATAGTTTTGCAATTACAACCTATAACCTATAATTGTTGCAATTTTCAACGTCAAAAATTTAAATTGGTCGGGCAATGTATCGTCAAATGATTAGTACGATTATTATTTATTTAGAGTTTGCTACACATTTTTCTTAGGCATCTTTTAAATACATATTCTAGTTGATAGTTTATTTTTATATAACTTATAAATTTAAAAAACCTACCTTTCATACAAGTTCCTTCCACTCAATTATTGCTTTAGCCTTTACGGCATATAATTCATGTGTGTAATTTCTAATTTTCAAGCGCAAAACTTAATTGTTTTTATTTTTTTTTTATTTTGAATTGTTTAGTTTCCCTTTTTTTGTTTGTTCCATATACGTTAAAGGCACAGAATAACCACTACACTGGCACACATTCAACAAACACTAAGACATATTTATATTATTTCGATTTATATTGTATTTTATTTGTTTTAATAAAATTTGCGTTTAATTTAATTAAAAAGTTTACGAATCGTATCGAATTTAGTAAAAAAAAAATACTGATCTTTTTTTATATATTTTAACAGTTTTGTATATTTATTTTTTAAATATATATATAACGTTTATTTATGGATTTTATTGCACCACATAGTCATTCACATTTTGGTGTAATTTCTACGCACATTTATCACGCATTCATCTCTGGCTCTGATTCTGGCTCTGGCACTGACTCTGTCTTTTCTGCACCACTTTTACGTGATACGGCTGCTGCTGCTGGTGAGTTTTACCCAGTTTTTCCTTTGCTTTAGCACTTTTTCATTCCGTTTTTGTCTGTCTGTCTGCCTGTTCTAATGTCGGATATTTGGCGTTTCGTTTTGAAATTGTTTCGTAATCTTTTACCACATGCTCTATTATAACGGTAGATAAAATAAAGTATAAGAGGGAAAAATGTTTAGAAGACCCAAACGAACATTCGTGTATTTGTATATGTACAATATGTATATGAAGCTGTATGTGTGTCTGTGTGAGTGCACTTGAAAATATATGAGAAATTTCATATAAAAAGCGCTAACAAATAAAAAAGGTTATCCTTTTCAATATTACGAGACAAAAAAAAAACATTATTTAATATTTGGAAAATACTAAATTGAAAACTTATTTAAACTCTACAAATTCTATACGACTTTTAGACAGTCTCACGAACTACGAACTACACATTACTACGTCAGTGCGTACGTAATAGAGTCGAAGGACATGACATTACTTTGCGCTACTTTCTGGGCCAACATTTTGTTCAGATCAATGCCAAATCAAATTATTAAATTCAGTGTTGAAAATAACGAAATTATAATAAAATAATTAAATAAATTAAAATTTCGCTATTTAGTTTTTCATTTTTCTTGCACTTTGAATCACCTCAAGTCATTTTCACTGCTGTAATTTTGCACTTTTTTCGCACAAGTTTCTTGCTTTTGCTTTAAAGTATTTTGCACCCGAGAAGAATATGATTTTTGCCTATAATTTTTTAGCAATTTAAAATTTATTAATAATTTTAGTTGTTTTATATGTTTTTTTTTATTATTTTCACTACACGTCTACTTCGCTCAGCCTGCCTGCGGAACCGCCCTAAACAGCCAGTGAAAAACTAAACGAAAATTTTGGTGAATTTTCCGCACATAGACGGACAACGACGACAACGAAAACGAAGTCAAAAACGAGCTCTGCTGCTCTGCCATACAAACACGATGCACGGGCGAATGGAATTCTAAGGATAAACCGTTATTTAGCAGACGAACCAAATACGAAAAAAAAAACAATGAAAACCCCCCACCAAGATTTCAATCAATAACTCTCCACTCTCCAAGTGAAACTACTCAACACAGCTGTTATGTGGTGGTGGTGGTGTTTTGTTGGTGTGGTGAATAAAAAGCTGCAGCTCTCCTCACTGGCTCTAGGATTTATTGTTTTTTTTGTTAGATTTTCCTCCCCATCTGATTTAACCACCCTGCAAAGTCGTCGTTTTTCTCAAACTTTTCGTTTGTTTGCTGTCTTTAGTTTTATTTGTTTCTTTTTGAACTTTTAATTTTTATTTTATTTAATATAACACTTCTTTTTTATATTTTATATTTTTAGTTTTTTTTTTTTATTTATTTTTATTCTCACTTCAATCTAACATAATTCGCACTCCGTTTTCCGCATACACATCTTTCTTGACCGACGTCACAACAGTTAATGTCAGGTGTATTCGAAGACATGTGTCAGTTAGTCCTTGCCGCGATTCAGGGATGTTTCGCAATTCGCAGTGGCGCCGTTTTTTTGTAGAGATTTGCTCTGAAATGTGACCGTTATTGTGTGACAGTGCTGCCACTCTGTCTATGTCAACATTGGGCGCACTGGCGCTTTGGGTAAATATTTGGGGACTTTAGACGGGTTGATGAATCGGTGGCCAATCAACAATGTTGCTCTTTTGAAAAACTGTTCTAAAACAGAAACTGTAAACAAAGGTTTAATAAAAAATGTTGTACTGGAATAAAAATTTAATTTTTGTTTTTTTTTTGTAATTAAATTTATTTTTACTCAAAAATCATATTTTCACTTAAAATTTTAATTTTCACTCATAATTCAGATTTTCACTCAAAAATTATATTTTTCACTCAAAATTCAGGTTTGCACTCAAAATACAGATTTTCACTAAAAATTTAAATGTTCACTCAAATTTAAAATTTTCACTCAAAATTCTGACTTTAAATCAAAATTCAGATTTTCACTAAATATTCAGGTTTTTACTAAAAATTTTGATATTTGACTCGAAATTCAGATTTACTCACAAAACTCCGAATTTTACTGGAAAATCAAATTTTCACTCAATATTCAGCTTTTTAATCAAAATTCAAATTTTCACTCAAATTCAGACTTTCTCTCAAAATATAGATTTCTTTAATCAAAATTCACTTTTTCACTTAAAATACAGATTTCATTTAAAATTTTAATTTTCACTCATAATTTAGATTTGCACTAAAAAAATTATATTTTTCACTCAATATTCAGATTTTCACTCCAAATTCAGATTTGCACTCAAAATACAGATTTTCACTAAAAATTTAAATTTTCACTCAAAATTCTGACTTTAAATCAAAATTCAGATTTTCACTAAATATTCAGATTTTTACTAAAAATTTTGATTTTCACTCGAAATTCAGATTTACGCACAAAACTCCGAATTTTACTGGAAAATCAAATGTTCACTCAATATTCAGCTTTTCACTCAAAATTCAAATTTTCACTCAAATTCAGACTTTCTTTCAAAATATAGATTTCTTTAATCAAAATTCAAATTTTCACTCAATATTCAGATTTTTACTCAAAATTCAGATTTTCACTAAAAACTTAAATTTTCACTTAAAATTCATTTTTTTTTTTAAATTCAGATGTAGACCAAAAATTAATATATTACGAAATTTACGATTTTCGCTCAAAATTCAGATTTTTACTAAAATTCCGATTTTCAGTCAAAATTCAGAATTTTACTCAAAATTCAGAATTTTACTCAAAATTCAGAATTTTACTAAAAATTCAGATTTTTAATCAAAATTTAAATTTTCGACTCAATATACAGATTTTCACTAAAAATTCAGATTTACACTCAAAATTCAGATTTAAACTCAAAATTCAGATTTTTTTACCAACAATTCACAAAAATCAAATTTTCACTAAAAATTAAAATTTACTCCCAAAATTTCAAATGTGTTTTTGAGTTTATACTCTGAGTTTCACCAAAAATTCCGATATTCATTAAAAATTCTGATTTTTACCAAAAATTCAGATTTTCTGTGAAAATTCCGATTTCCACTAAAAAAAATTCAGATTTTTGCCCAAAATTATAATTTTTACACAAAATTCAGATTTACACTCAAAATTAAAATTTATACTCAAAATTAAGTTTTTCATTCAAAACTCCGATATTCACCAAAATCTGAGATCTTATAAAATTATATAAATTATTAAAAATTTTAAGATATTATTTTAACGTGTTCAAGGTCCATTCGGTACAAATTGGGTGATTTGTACCAATAAATAAAACAACAAACAAAGGCAAAATGCATTGAGTGACAGATCTTATACCTGTTTCAGAGCCAGCCAAGCCCCTTTATCAGCGACCTTTCTCTGCAGATTCTACATTTCAAGTTGCTTAAGTTTTACCTTGCCAATGAACACAATATGAATCATGTGTATTGAAGAAAGATCCAAAAGCAAAGAATACAAAAAGAGCATCAACTTAAGGTATTGTCAAAGTTGTTGTTGTGTGCAACAATTTGCTATTTATAGGCTGTAGAGTTTCCACGGAATTAAATACGTAGGCTGCACTTTGTATACAAAATGGGCTACCTCTAAAACAGCTATACGATCTGTCATTTTGCCAATTTGTTGTTGTTTTTTTTGTTGGTACAAAACACCTACTGAACATTGACCACGTTCAAAAATGTCTTAAAATAATCAATAGAGGTCGTAAAACAAAAACAATTATTTTTTAGTTCAATTTAAATATTTTTATTATTATTTTTAGTATCAAATATATAACTTGAACCGGTTGAATTCGATTGTATATTTAATTTATATTAAAAATTGTATTTTCAAAAAGATAAAATCAAATTCAGTTGTATAGGATTATAATAAAATTTTAATCGGAATTTGGAACATGCTGTAAATTTGCTGCCATTTTTATTATATTTTACATTTTTCCATGAGTTTTAGCAAAACTGCAAATTTAAATCAAAAAATACGAATTTCTTCATTATTTTCGGTATTTTAGTGAAATGAACGTTAAACAGCAATTAGGACAGACCCCATAATACATTAGAATTTAAGTTAGGTACTAGAACATGCATCAAATTGATATATGGGCATTTCCTGGGGTTCCGGACGGGACATTCGTACGCTTAAAACTTGAATATTTCGAAGTAAAATTAATTAATTTACTTGATTTTTTTTGTTGTGCATGTAATATTTAAATAGGACTAAATATATTTAAATAGACTAAATTAACGTGCTTTCTTTGTAAATGGTTTTTCAATAAGAGCGCTACAAAGGGTTTCAAGGGTTTTTCAACAGGGACGCTACAAAAGTAGAGCGACAGGGACAGCAAACGACGCCATATTTCTTGTCGCTCTTTTGACATTTCTCTTCAGTAAGGTTTGCCATTTCATGATGGAAAGATATACGAGCGAACAACGAATCGAATTTATTAAAATTTACTACCGAAATTCGGAGTCAGTGGCCTCAACGTTAAGAGCGCTACGTCCAATTTATGGTCGTCATAATCGTCCTAGCAGATCAATAATTGAGCGTCTAGTAGAAAAATTTGAATCCACAGACACAGTATAAATGTTTCCCTAACCAGTGAGACAAAGAAGTGCCCGTAGTGTCGAGAATATTGCTACCGCCGAGGCTTCAGTTGAAAAAAGCCCAAATGTGTCTCTCACACGTCGCTCTCAAGCGTTGGGCATCTCTGCGACGTCCTTGTGGCGAATTTTGCGAAAGATCTTGGCCTACATCCTTACAAAATCAAACGCAAGAACTGAAGCCGCTTGACCACCAGAAGCGTCGTATGTTCGTGAATTGGGCTGAGCAACAACTTGAAAATGATTCGGATTTTCATCGAAAAATCATCTTCAGCGATGAGGCTCATTTCTGGCTGAATGGCTTCGTCAATAAACAAAATATGCGTTATTGGTCAGACAGCAATCCACACGTACTCCATGAGTCATCATTGTATCCCGAAAAAATTACGGTTTGGTGCGGTTTATGGGCCGGCGGCGTTATTGGTCCGTACTTCTTCCGTGATGATCAAGACCGGCACGTTACTGTGAATGGGAATCGCTACCGTTCAATGATAACCGAATATTTTTGGCCCCAATTGGTTCCAACAGGACGGCGCCACAAGCCACACAGCGAATGCCAAAATCAATTTATTGGAAACCAAGTTTGGAGAACGTGTTATCTCACGAAATGGTCCAGTCGATTGGCTGCCTCGGTCGTGCGATTTGACGCCGTTAGACTATTTCCTGTGGGGCTACATCAAATCTATGGTCTATGCCAACGATTGATGAACTTCGTACGAATATCGAACGTGAAATTGCAGCAGTATCGGCCGATTTATGCATGAAAACCGTCGAAAATTGGGTTCAGCGTCTGGACTTCTGCAAACCGTGGTGGCCATGCAAAAGAAATCGAGTTCCATACATAATGGCATCGAACGTACTTTTACAGGAATAAAAATTTCATTGATATCCAAAACCGTTTAAAAAAACTTTTGTAGCGCTCTTATTGACCCATTATAAGCTTATAAGCTTATAAGCTTATAGGCCAGGCCCTTATGTATTATAAATCCGTTGGCGTGCTTCACTTTTAATGAAAGCCTTCAAAGATAAGGTCGGTAACGCTATATTGGTTCAACAAATCTAAAGAATTGTTTATTTATAAATTGTTTATTTATTAAGTGAAGTGGAATTGTTTTTTTATGACATAATATTTCAATATATTTCAGTTTAATATCATATAATAATAATTTGGCACTACAGTTCTATACGAACTTAGGCCGAGTTCTCTCACCATTCTGAGCTGTGCGTGTTATATTTCTACTCAAAGTGGTGTGACCTACAGTTTATTGCCGAATCCGAACGGCGGGTGAGAGCTTTTCATAGGCAATGTTTTTATTCTCTGAGGTTTGCCATTTACTACCGAGAGGTAGCGCGGTATAGAAAGATGTTTCTAAGAAAAGATGTTGTTAGCCCCAGTCCAGGCTTCAACCGGGGACCTTTCGGCTCGCAGTCCAACGCACTAACCACTGAGCTATCGCGGCTACAATTAAGTATATAACGAAAAATTATTTTGAAGAAATTGTGATTTTTTTAACATTTAAGGCGAATTTTGAAATTTAAAGTGCTCCTGTATATTTGATACTAGGGACACATTCCAGTGACATACCTTAAAATCATTGCTATTACAATATGTTGCAATAAAAAAAATCAAACCAACAATTCCTCAAAAGCCGCTCCTCACACGTTCGATAATAGCTGTAAAATTGTAATTTTTGGATTTTCAGCGCACATACCGTGGAATAGATTCTGTTATATTATAAATTATGATGAGGGATTATTTTTTGATGATCAAATTTAACATAATGTATCAAATACAGTTTAATCCGTCCAAATTAAAATGATATCTTAAAAGTTAGGAAAGAGAATTTTGTACAATTAAGCCTAAAATTCTCATTTAAAGTACTGCTGTATTTTACAACGTTGATGTATGACAACTTTAAGTTCTAAGTTTTATTATTATAAATCCTTTATTTTTCTATAGACCTAATTTCAACAGATAGTCTGATGGTCAGGCAGAAAAACTTTCGAACGGAAAGACTGATTAACAAAGGACTTTACGGAGAGATGGAGTTAACGTAGTTCAAGAATATATAATACTTTTTCATAACAGCCAAACATTCTACTGGTTGTTATAATCAAATGACCCAAAATGTCCTTTTACTTTTACTGTAGGGTATACAAACACTGCTACTTTGCTGAAATGCTACTTGAAATAATATTACAAATCTGTTTTAAGATGTTACTGCATAATGCAAAGACGTATTGTTACTTAAATTTTTCAATCAACAGCAAAAGCAGTTTCTGAGGTAACCACTTAAATTTCTTCACACACCAGATGTTTTCTAATTAACCCTTGAAACTTGTTGAAGAAAATTGCTCAATTATAAGGGTTTCAACTTGAAGATTTAATGCTCAGACTCATATTATATATAAATAATTTGCCATATCAGCACTCGATGTTTTTTTCATGCTGATGCTGATGATGGCGGTACTTCAAAAATCTTTTTCTTATAAAGGTTGAACAATTGCGCAAAGGACAAACATTTGCAGGACAACAGTAAATTGTATTTATTAATGGTATGATTGTTTGAAATGTGCTAATAATAATAATAATGATGATGATAATGCTGCTGCAAATACAAATTTGAAAAGATGTGCTTAATGATACCCGCAGCACGGATTGAATGTTTAAATTTTTGAGGTATAGAAATGACAGAGGTAGAGTAGGTGCATTGTTGCGCATGCGCGCATAGTTTAAACCCGATTGCAGTCTGTTGCGCAGAGCAGCAGGCTGATGCGGGTGCTGCGCAGTTTTATTTGTAACGGAATCTGCAGTCAAGGTGTGTAATTCGGTCTTACTTTATACTGGTGGCATCCCGTGACTTTAGGCAACAAATGTGCCGAGAAAAATACACACCGCCCCATACCAATCCATTCTACTCTTCACACATATCAGGTTACATTGGAACGTGTTCAAATATTTCAGTTTATTCAATAATGCAGCTGTATTTGACCCGTTGCCTTGACTCAAATAACCATATATGTAGTATTTGTTTATTGACGGGTAGGGCACATCTTTTTGTATTTAATGAGTTTGAATTTGAGTTTAGTTATTTTATGTGATGAAGCTTTGAACGGCTGTAAAATGCGCCGATGAGATTCTTGCAGGGTGCTGCAACCCACGCATCGTACAAGGGTGTCTTATATTTCCGGTATTGTACAAATAAAGTTTTGCTATTTTACAACTGTTCACATCAGTACAGAACACATCACAACACATCACATCACACCCTCCGCTATTTATTAGGGTTGGGAAAAATAAAAATCTTAAAAGTGCAACCACCCCAACGTAGGTGGTTTTTATTTTATTTTAACTAAACAAAGCTGAACACAAAAAAATGTTTTATCATGCTTTTGTTATGGTCCACGATCGTTTATTATTTTTTTCAATATGTATTGGACAATATTACACAGTTGGACAAACATTTATTTCTAGTATTTTAGAGTATATCGGCGTTTTTAAAGATGACTTATACTTTTTTTATAAAAGTGGATTTGTACAAAAAAAAAGTTAATAAACTTATATAAGAGTATAGTCGGGTTTACGAATCCTGAAAATAACTGCAAATTTTTATTTTTGAGAAAATGTCCTTTCATTTGAGTACCCATACAAAGAAAAAAAAATGCCCTCAAATCCCATTACAATTGGTCAATAGGATAGTTATTGATTTAATAGTATACCAAAAATAAATCTTTTCATATAAACTTAATGGCAATGTCATGGTATTTTCTAGTATTTAATGATATTTTCCTATTAAAATAATAATTTATCCTATTGACTATTTTTAATAGTAAAAAACTATACTTAAATAGTATTTTTTTTTCTGGGTATATGTACGAATGGGTAAGTGTACCGAATTTCTATTTTTTTTTTGAGTATTACAAGTCATTTTTTCGAAAAAAACATTTTTTATATATTTCAGCATAAAGTCAATTTATATTTGAGGAAAAAAAGTTTATTTCGGGCAGTATAAAGGAGGTATTTGAACATAAGTGATCGGTTCACAGATCACAATCATGCATTGTTGCAAAATGGTTTTTCATAAATTTTAAAGGCAATTTTTCTCTTTATTGTCAAGACTAATTTAAATATACTAATGCATGCACCCAGAAAAAATACCCTCAAATCCCATCAAAATTAGTCAATAGGACAATTATTGATTTAATAGTATACCAAAAATAAATCTTTTCATATAAACTCAATGGCAATGTCATGGTATTTTCTATTATTTAATGGTATTTTCCTATTAAAATAATAATAATTTATCCTATTGACTATTTTTAATAGTAAAAAACTATACTTAAATAGTATTTTTTTTTCTGGGTATATGTACGAATGGATAAGTGTACCGAATTTCTATTTTTTTTTTTAGTATTACAAGTCATTTTTTCGAAAAAAACATTTTTTATATATTTCAGCATAAAGTCAATTTATATTTGAGGAAAAAAAGTTTATTTCGGGCAGTATAAAGGAGGTATTTGAACATAAGTGATTGGTTCACAGATCACAATCATGCATTGTTGCAAAATGGTTTTTCATAAATTTTAAAGGCAATTTTTCTCTTTATTGTCAAGACTAATTTAAATATACTAATGCATGCACCCAGAAAAAATACCCTCAAATCCCATCAAAATTAGTCAATAGGACAATTATTGATTTAATAGTATACAAAAAATAAATCTTTCATATAAACTTAATGGCAATGTCATGGTATTTTCTAGTATTTAATGGTATTTTCCGATTAAAATAATAATTTATCCTATTGACTATTTTTAATGGTAAAAAAACTATTATTTATATAGTATTTTTTTCTGGCTGTGCTAGTATACGAAGACTTTACAAGATATTTGGTTCTAATCTCGAAAAATGTTCATTTCTTTTGACAATTTTTGAATGTTTTTTTTTAAATTTTAAATCTACTGACAAACAAGAAAATGGTTTATGAATATCTAGAACATAGTCCAAAATTACAAAATTATAAAGTTTTCACTGAAATTTTAAAGTTTTACTGGTACCAACACTCATATTCCATCACCCATCCTTGTTACAGTCTTTTTTAAATAATACTAATAGTTTGGCGATACAGTCCTGTATAGAACTTCGGCCAAGTTCTCTCACAATTTCAGCTGTGCGTGTTATATTTGTACTCAAATTGGTGTGACCTACAGTTTATTGCCAAATCCGAACGGAGGGTGAGAGCTTTTCATAGGCAATGTTTTACTCTCGTAGGTTTGCCATCTACTGTCGAGATGTAGCGTTACTTGGAAAATATGTTGGCAGTCGCTGGGGGTCGAACCCCGGACCTTTCGGCTCGTAGTTCAACGCACTAACCAGACGGCTACCGACGCTACGTCATTTTTACAACTCTGTTTTATTTACGTTTCATACGAGAAATCGGTTTTCTGACTAAATCATACAAATATTGTATGAAACACACGAGTGGAAATTTAGTTCAGTACGCAATCATTGTCTGCTGATTTCGTGAGTGCCTGATTCAAAACGTGACTCGATTCGAAGTTGCTTTCTCATCACTTTGTCTGATTTTTCATTTATCCTAACCTTATATCATTCGATATATATTTAAAGTGATTTAATACGATATCAAATCAGGTTTTCTTGTAAGTGTCAGATCATTTACCATTAAGTCGGCTTTAGATCAAGATACTTTATAAAGGATGGATCAGGTTGTCTTACGTGAATTCGAAATTAGTCGTCCCTGATAAGGATCATTCCAGTAGGCCTTTGGTAGGGATACCGTATCGTATTCTGTTCAGGCACGAATGCGATATAGGGCTAACCTTAACCTATTTCCACTCGGGTAGTTCAGCATGTAATTATTGTCTGTACACGCGTGAACAGACATACCTCGAGTGTTGGTTAATATATAAAAAAAAATCGGAACCGGAACAGCTAATTTAAAAATCTTGGAAGCAGAAGCGGGCCCATATTCCAAAGGTGTTTAGTCCCAGTTTTAAATACTGATAAAGATTGCTCACGATATACGAAAATGGTTGCATATATAAATAAATCTCAAATGTAGAGATCCATCAGTCACACGGATAGAAAAGATTTGTTTGAATATGCTCGAATGCAATTATAACGTCATTCGCGCGCTTGCCTGATTTCAATGATCAGGTTCCACATGAGTGCCTGATTCAAAACGTGACTCGAAGTTGCTATCCTATTCAGGTTACCTGATCAAGCTTCCCGATCCTAACCTTATCCTGACCTCATATTATAATACGATTGCCAGGCAACCTGATTTCATAAAGGATGTATCAGGTTCCCTTACGTGGATTTGAAATTAGGATTACCCTAGTCGACCCTGATCATGGCCATTTCAGGTGGACTTTGGTAGGGATGTCTTGTCGTATTTTAATCAGGGGCGGATGCAATATACGACTAACCTTTGAGCATTTGAGAGCGACGCTACGCTATAAAGTTCCTATTACACAATTCGAAATATATACTTGATACTTGTGTGAATACCATCAGCGAAATTCAATGAAAAAGAGTAAATAAAATCACAAAAACTTTTTTTTTAAATTAGAAGAAAACATTTCAAGTCTAAGTTAACAACTGAAATTGTCGCCTGAAAATTCGAATATTTGGTAATCGTAGCCGAATGAATTTATCAATTCTTACGAAATTTCAGAACTAAAAAATCTGAAGATTTTTTAAAAGGCGTACTGAAATATTATGCATTAATAAGCAGAAATTGGTATGAAAGAATTTAGTTAAATTTTAGGAATTTAGTTAAATTTTAGGCTTGAATGAGAACAACCCTTCACAACACTACTTTTGGATCATTTTTATACCGATAATATATTAGTTTTCGAAAAATGTTGAAATTAGGCCCACTGAAATAAAGTAATATTTACACTTTGGTTTTACAATCCAGAATTTTATTATAGGTCACACAATTCAAGATAATATACCGGAATCTGTGAATTGAGTTTTATTATTTCTTTTTGTCGAGCTGTGTTTTTTGGTTTCACATGATTTTTCCTATAGTACTTATTTTCAATAGTACTTATTTGCCTGTAATAACTGCCTATGGTAAGTGTTATGTGTGATGAAAGTGATGATGCATCTGTCCACTGCAACTTCCGCTCAAGGGTCCTTTAGTGCGTTCGCCGGTTCATTCGTTCGTCCATTTGACCGTTCGTTTTTGGTTCATTCGTTCGTCTGTTTATTTGTTACTTAGTGCAATCGTTCGTTGGTCCTTTCGTTCACTTACATATATTAATCGATAACCCATGTCAATGTCCTGTCCTGTCCTGGCTCTTTTGTTGCCCAAATTGTTGTGGTGCGGTGCTATTTGCTGCAGTTGTGTGTTTTGCTATTATTTGTCGGGTATACAATTAATAACCGCTATGTGCGTATCTAAGCAACACACAGACCATGAAAAGCGCACACATTTAAGAGCAAATTATGTAGAAAATAATCATCATTAGGATCAATTTAATCGACTCACGAAAGTGTTGCTTGCTCGCCACCGACAACAACCCATTGGGCCATGTGCTGTGTGCTGTGCGAAGGTGTCTTCAATACCTCAACCGCAATTAGGAAACATTTAGTATCCTCATCATTCAATACGTTCCGTTTGCGTTTCATTGCGTTGCGTTACGTTGTATATTTATTTTCCAGTTGCACGCTACACATTTTGTTCCGCTCATGTTCGCTTTCGAGGCGTTTATTCAAGATAATCCATTATTTAGGCAGATTCGATGGTTTCAATGCTACCGTGGAAACCACAAAATAAATACTAATGATTTTTTAAAAACATGTAGCATTTACGTATTCTTGAAGCACAATACTCTGTACATTGGGTTCTTTATATTTTATTTATTATTTATTAATATTAAAATGATTTTACTAAAGTCAAACAAAATTTTTAGTTAAAAATATAAATTTTAGGGGAAATTTGAATTTTTTGTGAAAAAATGAATTTTTAGAAAAAATTGTAGATTTAGTGAAAAATTTTATTTTTATCGTAAAGTTTATTTTCACAAAAAATTCAAATTTTAGTGAAAAATTTAATTTTTAGTGAAAAATTGAATTTTTAGTGAAAAATTGAATTGTTAGTGAAAAATTGAATTTTTAGTGAAAAATTGAATTTTTAGTGAAAAATTGAATTTTTAGTGAAAAATTGAATTTTTAGTGAAAAATTGAATTTTTAGTGAAAAATTGAATTTTTAGTGAAAAATTGAATTTTTAGTGAAAAATTGAATTTTTAGTGAAAAATTGAATTTTTAGTGAAAAATTGAATTTTTAGTGAAAAATTGAATTTTTAGTGAAAAATTGAATTTTTAGTGAAAAATTGAATTTTTAGTGAAAAATTGAATTTTTAGTGAAAAATTGAATTTTTAGTGAAAAATTGAATTTTTAGTGAAAAATTGAATTTTTAGTGAAAAATTGAATTTTTAGTGAAAAATTGAATTTTTAGTGAAAAATTGAATTTTTAGTGAAAAATTGAATTTTTAGTGAAAAATTGAATTTTTAGTGAAAAATTGAATTTTTAGTGAAAAATTGAATTTTTAGTGAAAAATTGAATTTTTAGTGAAAAATTGAATTTTTAGTGAAAAATTGAATTTTCAGTGAAAATTTGAATTTTTAGTGAAAAATTTAATTTTCAGTGAAAAATTTAATTTTTAGTGAAAATTTGAATTTTCAGTGAAAATTTAAATTTTTAGTGAAAAATTGTATTTTTAGTGAAAAATTGAATTTTTAGTGAAAAATTGAATTATCAGTGAAAAATTGAATTTTTAGTTCGAATTCAATTTTTTGTGAAAATAGAATTTTTAGTAAAAAATTGAATTTTTAATGAAAAGTTGAATTTTTAGTGAAAACTGGAATTTTTAGTGAATTATTGAATTATAGGTGAAAAATTGAGTTTTTAGTGAAAATATGATTTTTTTTTTGAAAAATTGAATTTTTAGTGAAAATTTGATTTTTATAAGAATTTCAATTATTATGGAATTTTTGGTGCAAATGTGAACTGCATATGAACCAAAATCTTGTTTATTTTGAATAAGGAAATTACCCTAGTAGAAATTTACGCTATACATGATCATGTTCAGATCATATTAGTCATGTAACTGATCGGGTTATGACCAGGAAAAAATTCCATGATCAATGAAAAAGTCCCTTGTCATGACCTTATTACAATTTCTACTTGGGTACTCTGTTTGTAAAAGAAAGAAACACAAATTCGATTTTTATTTAATTTCTATAAAAAGCCAGTTTTTAATTTTCAGTTCAAAGTAGTTTTAACTACATGTTTTCCATCTATATTCAGCACTAGCTGGACCCGTGCACGACTCGTGCCAAGATATTGTGAATTCAAAGATATGGAGCGATTTTATTAATATAAAAACATTTATATTATTTATATGAGGGGTCCGTGCTTAGCTGTTGAAGTTTTTTACTTGGTTGTATAAATAGAGTAACCAAATAATAATTCTCCGCCATAACAACTTTTCTCAAAGACAATACTTTCTCAGACTGCGCTTCCCCTTAGAATTCTTCCCTGTAGAACATTACGCCGTAGAATTCTTCCCCGTAATATTCTTCCCCATAGAACGTTTTCCCGTAGAATTCTCCCCGGTAGAATTCTTCCCGGTAGATTTCTTCCCTGTAGAGTTTTTCCCAGTAGAAGTTTTAGTGTGGTTAGTTATTATGTAGTGAGTTTCGGTGTGGTGAATTTTAGTGTAGTGAATTTTTAGTGTGGTGAGTTTTAGTGAGGTGTGTTTTAGTGTGGTGAGTTTTAGTGTGGTGAGTTTTAGTGTTGTGAGTTTTATTGTGGTGAATTTTAGTGTAGTGAATATTCAGTGTAGTGTGTTTTAGTTTGGTGAGTTTTAGTGTGGTGAGTTTTAGTGTGGTGAGTTTTAGTTTGATGAATTTTAGTGTGGTGAGTTTTAGTGTGCTGAGTTTTATTGTGGTGAATTTTTGTGTGGTGAATTTTATTGTTTTTATGCCGTTTTGACGTCTATTCAGAATTTAAAAATATATATATATATTCGACAAAAACAACACTGTTCAAAAATTTCGAAAAAAAAATATTCGCCAAAAACAATGTCGAAAAAAAATTGTTTTTTTTTGTTTTCGATTTTTTTTTTTTTTGTTTTTCTTTTATTTTTCCTTTAGTTTGGATTTTTGTTTTATGTTATTACTTTTGTTTTTGTATTTTTTTCTTTTGTGCTTTTGCTTTTAATTTTTTTTTCTTTATTTGAGTTTTTTGTTTCATATCCGTAGGTGGTGAAAGTGCCGAGTTATATCGTTTTGAAAGTTTAGGTTGTATGGGAGGTGCCACGCCTCTTTGTCCAATCCCGCCCATATATAGCCTATCATTCCTTCCAGTTGATGTTTAATGAAATTTGTGATTTTAGTTTTATTTTAAAATTAAATATTGAAACTATAAAATTTTAATATTTAAATATACACTAAACATAAAAGTTAAAGTTAAGGTAAATTTGTATTATTATAATCCACTTTTAGGTACTTTAAATTTTAATATATTCAAAGAAATCGGGCATAGAATCTTCTTCCTATTCTTGTTATAAACAGTTTTTCCGTTGAAAATTATTTGGGGACAATTGCAGTATTTTATAAAACGAAAACATATTTTTCCAATCAAAATTATGAACGTAAGATAACTTCTATAAAATTCGCGGATTTTGACGGCTAACAAAAGAATAGCATTTCGATGTCAATTGTCCCACAAACATTTTGTAATACTAAGTATGAATAGCAATCAACACATTCGAATTGTAGAAATAATGTATGGGACACGAATAGGAAAATCGTCATCGTGTTATTATTGCACATATAATAGAAATTTGTTATGGCAACCAACCATTGCCTAACCAACTTATTCGGTTCTCTAAACTGTTAAGTTAGTTCTTATAGCTATACTCAAGAGATTTCTAGTTTCAAATACAACCAATTTAGAACATTTATATAAGGATATTTGATGTATGCATATATATTTCAAGTGTCTACCGAATATGTATAAATTTAATATTACCCGTATGAAGTAGTTTGCTGTAACTAACTTGTTCTTTCTTTAAACCTCATTCCAAAAGAGGATTTTTCTATTTAGAGCTGAACATAAAATTCTTAAGGTTATTTTGAACCGTGTCCATTGGCTAAAAGTAAGGTTTAAATAAAAAGAAATATATAATTTTGTTTTTTTTTTATTTTATTGTTTAATTTTGTACAAATTAGCAGTAAAGATAAAATTATTGTGTTGCATATATAAAAATACATAAACCTTTTACTTTTTATAATATGATGCTTAAAACAAATGTTTAGAAAAATACATTTTTATATTATTTTTTTATACTAATAATACTTATTATTTAATATTTTTTATATATTTAGTATCACATTTAAGTATTAATTACATTATAACTTAAGACTATTATAACTTTTAAACCGAGTTTTAAATTCTTTAACATGCTTTTGTAAATGTCTGTTTTATCAAAAATATATGGTTAGTTTACTTTAATATTAGTTATATATTTCCAAATAGATTTGAAAACGATATGATTATAATTTTTATATTTATCTTTGTGACTTGATATACGAAATATACAACCTTTCGTTAAAGTATTTGTTTGTGATTATTGTATTAAGGAACAATAATGTTGTGATATTTAGAATAATTCGATTTGTTAAAATTCGATTATTAGATTTTTTAACTTTTTGTTGGTTCATTTATAACTAGCTACTACAACTTTTATGAATTGTACTCTATAATACGTTTTTTTGGTAGTGATATTTACTGGTTTTACGTTCGTTGCTTGAACTAAATACAAATTTACAATAACTAAATTAACTTAAATTAAAGAACTAAATTTAAATTTAAAAAATAAATGCAGACAAACTCTAATGAAATAGTTGTTGCTGTCTTAAAAGTAGGTTTTGACTAGAGTTCACACTCATCTTTTTGTGGGGGGGTGGGTTTTGCAGTTTATACAACTTTGCAAACTAAAACTAAAATTATTACTGCACTATTTTGCCTGAATTTTTAAATAATTTTGAATAGTTGTTTTTTTGAAACGTTTTTTAAAACATTTTTCAAAACTCTAAACAATAACTTAATTATGAGATCATTAAAAGCTGAATTAAATCTAGAATTTAGACAAATATGTTGATTATTAACTGCAGTTGAACCGTTTCAAATTGACTATAATAGAACCGATTCAGCACGCAGTGACTAGAATTCAACATTTAAAAAGCAATATTTAAAAAGTTTTTTTTTTAGTTTTTAACTTATTTATCGAAACTCTAAACAATAACTTAATTGTGAGATCATTAAAAGCTGAGTTAAATCTAGAAGTTAGTATAAAATTTACAGAGAAATATGACAATTGCTATTGAACCGTTTCAAATTGACTATAATTGAACCGATTCAAACAGCAGTGACTAGAATTCATGACTAGAAATGTTTTGAAAGTTTAATTAAAATATAAACCAAAGGTTATGACTAGAACCCAATGCGAAAAGAATTCTTGTTTAAGAGAACTTCAAGAAAAAGTGATTTAAAAGAAGACTAAAAAAATTACTTTAAAAATATGACTTAAAAGATGACTTAAAAGATGACTTAAAAGATGTCTAAAAAGATGACTTAGAAGATGACTTAAAAGATGACTAGAATCATTTTGAAGTGACTAGATTGCTGTATATTAGTAGCAACTTATATTATAAATGCGAAAAATGACTAGAAAATTGTGAAAATATCTAGAAATTAATATTAACTTAAATTAATTACAAATATTGATCAATCTCGATGTTTTTACACGTGCATTTGGTACAAGAATTGAGTGACTAAATTAATTTTTGGTGTTTTTAGCTGTTTTTTAAAGGTAATTTAAACTAATAGATTAAAAGTGTGTCGAAAAGACTTATTAAAACTTAATGGGTAATTATTAGGATAAACAACTGAAGAATTTAATAGAGAATCAACTGTAGTATGTAGTGAGAAATTAACTGGATAATTAACTAAGTAATCAACTGTAGTATCAACAGTAGAATAAACAGTAGAATTAACTGTAGCACCACTTGGATAAACAAATGGAGTTTCAACTAGAGATGCAAGAGATGATTTAACTGTAATATTAACGGTATTGTCTAACGAGAATCAACTTAAGAAACAATTAGAGAATCAACAGAACAATCAATAGAAGGATATACTGTTGAATCAACTGAAAAATCTACTAGATTAGCAACTGGAGAATCAATTGATGAAGAGTTAAATGTAGAATGAGCTGTCTAATAAATTAGATAATCTACTAGAGATCCAAGAGATGGAAACTGTTGATGAATCTTTTGAGTCTCGAGTAGATCAACGGTATACTCAACTGGAGAATCAACTAAAGAATAAACTGTCGAATTTACTGATGAATTATTTAGAGGATCAACTGAAAATTCAACTGAATAACCTACAGCAGAATCAACTGAAGAATCTACAGCAGAATCAACTGAAGAATCAACAGCAGCGTAAACTATAGACCTTCAATAGAATCAACTTAAGATTCCCTTTGAGAATGCGCTTGAGAATCAGTGCGCCAGTGTTGTATGCTGTATAACCGAAGCGCAGTGACGCAAATTGGTCAAGGCAGCCGCCGCAATATTCTCCTCCTCCGTGAGACCACTTTCGACTATCTGCAGACGCCCATAACCGCCGGAACTATTGCTGCACTCGGACATTGAATCCCCAGCATAGTCATAACCACTAACGACATTGTAAGCCACCTCCTCGGCCTCCTCCTGTTGCCCACTGTACGAATGCATGCTGGAGGCGGACGAATTCGAGGATGTCAACGACGAAGAACAACCAGTGGCAGAGGAGGCGCTTCCATAAGAATTGTACGAGGACTGCACGGTGGTGACAGTATTTAGTGATGACACCTGCTGCTTTTGTTGGCCCGGCTTATTATGCGTCAATTTATGTTTACGCAAATAAGCCTGACGTTTGAATTTCTTACCACAATCTGAGCAAGCGTACAAATCATCTTTGTTAACTGCAACCACGTTAGCCGCATTCGTTGTATTGCGATTCTCCTTTTTCGGCTTTAGTGTCTGCGTCACTGCTGCACCGCCATTTGCACCGCCACCGCTGCCATTCTGCTTCGGCTTATGCCAACGCCGATGTGAAGCCAAATTTGCCGGACAATTGAACTGTTTGCCACACTCGGGACAACGATACTCGAGCAGCACGATGCAGGCACAACGATGACGCGCCAAGCCGAAGGCATCATCAAACTTTAGACGGCACAAGCGACAAACATAATCGCCGATCACATTCTTAATGGCGGCCAACTCAGCTTTCGTCTCATCGGTAACCTCGACAATGTTGTATTTCGGATCGATGTCGCCATTGCTGTACTGCACATTGCCATCGGTTATATCCTCCAGCGGACGTATAATAGTACCGGAAACGGGTGAACTGGTCTCTTCGTCGAATTTAAGTTTGCGTGTTGCTTTATTTTTGCAGGGTTTAGCCGCAGGTGGATGTGCTTTAGCGGTTTTGGGTGCTGTGTCACTGGTGCGTATTGGTTTGCGTGGCGTTAGTTCGCGTGGGGTGGTAACGGTATCATCAGTGATGTCTTCGGTTTTCAAAACTTTTGCAGGTTGAACGTCAAGTTCAATGACTTCTTCGAAATCTTTTTCAGCTTTTGCCAACAACGCATATTTGCGTTTAAGGGTGTGAACTGTTGTGGTGGGTGCTATGCTGTCCATGTCCATGGGGGTGGGTGTTGATGCTGATGTTGGTGTGAGTGGCGGTGTAATGGCCTTGGCGGGTGGTAGTTGTTGTGGTTGAGTCTCGGGAACGATTTCCATTTGCGCGTACAGCTTCAAGTCACAGGATGCTTCAGCCAAATCGGTTGACAGCACTTCGTTTTCAAGGCAGTCTGTTGTAACAACCTCTGTGACAACTTCTGAGACTACCTCTGCCACCCTCGGCTCCGTATAGACCTCTGCAAAACAGGTGGCCATCGGCACATCATTGTCGCCGACTATTTGTGGCGATAACTGTTTGCGCGATAGATCTAGCGGCGTCTCGTACTTGGTCTTGATGTTCAGATAGCGACTGCGATATTTGGGCGGTAGCGATGCCACTGTTGTAAGCAGCCCGAGGCCGTGCGGCATGCTGTTGACGCCACCGACGCCATGCAAGTGCAGGATGCTGTGCTGCGATAGAGTTGCCATGACGATAGCAGCCCTTAAAAGGACGCGTGAAACACTTTAGCACTTTTTGAAAATTGTTTTTTTACGAAAATTTAAATGTTTTTGTTGCAGGTTTTGAGTTTATATTTTTAATTTTGTTATAATTTTTAGGTTTTATTTTTGTTTTTATATTTTTAATTTTAGTTTATATTTTTTTTGTCTTTTAAATAAAATCAACAAAACAATTTATTTTTTATTTAAAATTTGAAACAAAATATATTTAAAGAAAACATGAACGAACGAAAGAAAACTTAACAAATAGCTAACTTTGCGCTTTGACGTCTATGCTGCGAATGACTAACCTCATGTCCTTGCAGCTCTATTTATGCCGCCACGCAACGCAACGAAAGTGCTCAATATTGAAATTGGAAATTTTTGTATTGCAACCCCTGAGTCGTTGTCCTTTTGGGCACGCCGAAATCCTTTGTTTGCAATCAGACACAAGCACACAAACACACACACGCATGCACTCACTCACTCACTTACACAGAATATTAGTCACCCTTTTCTCGAAAGTCCTTTGCACTGTTATATGTTTGGGCCATAGATAGATAGTATGTCTGCCGACTGTCGGCCCCGTCATCGTCGTCGACCGCCTGATGTTGCATTTCTGTTGCTGTTGTTGCCTGTTGTTGCCTGTTGGCCTCAACTTTGGTGGGGTAGGCATGCTTCCTCTTTTTTTGTTTCTTCTTCTTGTTCATCAAGGTTTCCTCCTTTTCCAGTATTAAAGCATTTGAACGCATAACTAAGAGCCTTACAGTGCTTTACTTTTGCATTGCAATCCACTTCGATTCCTGTTATTTTGTTCGCCCTTTGTTGCAAATTTAGACGGGCGAAAATTCGCAGGATTTGAAAAATTTTTAAACAATTTATTAAAATAAAATATATCGTCGTCGTTCAGTGAACTAAGAGCCTTACAGTGCTTTACTTTTGCATTGCAATCCACATCGAGTCCGGTTATTTTTTTCGCCCTTTGTTGCAAATTTAGACGGGCGAAAATTCGCAGAATTTGAAATCTTTTTAAACAATTTATTAAAATAAAATATACCGTCGTCGTTCAGTTAAAAGTCACTAAGTCCAAAAATTGAGTATTGAGATAAATGCTTTTAAAGATATAAATTACCGTAACAAATCAGAATATTTTTGGATTCAAATAGTGTTAAGCTTGTAGTATAGAGAACACATTCCGTTACAAAATGAAAAAAAAAAAATAATTTGGACAAAACACATGACCGTTATTGACTTCTTTTCTTTATCGTTCAGTGAAAATCACTAAGTCCCATATAAACTGTAACAGTGCTCCAGTTTATCCAAATAATTGTATCGGATTCCAGTTTAAATTAGAGATGAATAATATCTATCATTTAATCCAAAAATCGTTGAAATCCGACCATTTTTGTGGACTCGGCACCGTTTTAATCATATTTCGACGATTGCCGTTCAATGAAAAATTACTAAGACCTTTATAAATTTGACTTATTTTTTACGACGCGATTATGGTAATGTTATGGTATTTTTGTGATAAGGAATGTTCATGTAGATCTTCATCTATAGTTTAAGTCCAAAATAGATTTGATCGGCCCCTCTTTAAGGGCTAATTGTTGACTTGGGTACTTTTCACTGAACAGAATTTTTAAATATTTGGAGTTAGTGATTTTTCATTTTTAATATCTTCGGTTTGATAAGATGTAAGACTCCGAGGACTTTTCCAACGTAAAGATGAGTTCGTTTTTATTATAGTGGCATACTTATCTCGATATTTTCGAAAACTGTACTTAACGACTTTCACTGAACGACGACGATATGATTTCAGCTAATATTTTACAGTCTTCTTTAAATAAAAGCATTCATATTTAAAACCAAACATACACTACGATTCTTGTCTTTTTTCACTTTTTTCTTACGTATTTAGACGTGAAAATATCCTAGTTTTTAAAACTTTTTTAAACTATTCTTCAATACAAAATATACTAATACCTATTAATTTTGTCAAGTATCATTAGTTAAGAGCCTTCATATGTTAAACCAAAAATTATCTATGCATTACCATATGTTACCATGACGAAATTGATCCATATCGTTTGAATTTACACCACATATTAAAAACATTTTCAAGCCATTTGTATTATCTTCATTGGGTATCTTTCAAAAGAGCTTCAAGCCTTAATGTGTATAACCTACACCAAGTTATTAGAAAAAGAAACTGAAATAATTTTGGTAGCGGGGAAAACAAGTCAGTGCTAAAAGAAGCGCCAAATGTCAAAAAATGTTTAGTGCTAATAACTGCAATGGATATATTTCAAAAAGTAGAACAGATACGTGAAATGTTGGTTTGGTTTTGTCATCATCAATCATTTTCTTTTTCTATACTTAGACCGCTAAATGTGGTTTTTAAAATATTTTCAGCATTCATAGGATTATACTGTATAAAAAATTGCCTATTTTATGCCCGTACCCAAATATGACATAAAAATTCTACAAATTTTGACAACTTCTCAGCAAACCAAACGATATATTTACGATATTAAAATGATATCATTTATAGGCTCAAATTATCGTTATCGAACATCTATAACGATTCGGAAATTATAGTGTTTTCGATGATTTCGTAGCTATTTAGAATGAAACGCTTTTTTAATCGATATAGATATCGAATTAATATCAAAATTGTTTTTATTTTATTTTATTTTTTTTTTTTTAATCAAAATGTATTTGTTCAGAAAATTAATTTTTGACAAATATTCTGAAGAATACATAATTTACGTATAAAATATTTTGAGTTTTCTATTTAAAAATTATCAATTTTTTATCGAATGTGCAAGTTATCGTCAAATGTTTTGTAGTGTTCCAGAGATAAAATTACTGGCGGTTTTTAGAATATATTTCGGACATATTTTCGGCAAACACACAGTAAAATAGAAGTTTGTAAGAATCCTAGACCTTATTATTGGCAGTCTCAAAGCAGTTTAGAAACATATTTTAGAAAGATTACAAATAGGCAAAGTTCTTATCAAAAACTGCCTATTTTCAGCTTGATTCGAAATTATACCGTGAATATGCCACACAGTTTCGACCAATCTAATTAAAGGTCTCAAATATGTATGTTTTTTAATTGAATGATACCATCAAAATATTGTGTTTACTTTTAAAAAATTATGAAATATTTGTATTTCTAAAACAGAAATACTGGGTCATATTAATAAAAAAAAAATATTAGCTTCTTAAGTAAAATTTTACTTTATTTAAGAATATTTAAATAAATGGTCAATTACACGTTTTTATTAATGCCTACCAGTTTCAAATTTTATATTTTCGAACATAGGAAACTGTTATCAGCATACATAATGAAGCAAAATACGGAACATTTTGACAATTCGAAGTATTTGCATTATTTTTAGGTAATATATTTTTATTCATATGACCCACTGAGACGTCATCACTTTCATTTTATTTAGAGACTGTTTATTTAAAGACCTCTTGAATATTAAAACATTTTAATGAATATCAAAATGTGAACGCATTTCGTCTGTTCGTTTTTTAAATAGATAGTCTTTTCAATTATTCAGTAATTTTTCTTTTTTTTAAACAACAAGTTTTATAAATTTTTATACGATACAGACAAATTGTGATCGACAATTGACGATTTAAAAAAAAACATACATAACTCGAGAATGACTATTTTACGTTTCATGCGAGAATCATGATTTCATAATTGTCGCATGAACTCGAGAATTGAGTCGAAAATCAAAACTGAATAATCTGTAAAATTTTGGACCGAAGAATAAGTACTGAGAGTTTTTTTTATTCATTCGTTATTGTTTGGACTAGATTGAGTTCTATTGAAACCATCCATTTTGTATCATTTTAGATAGACGACCTGTTTGGACCTACACACGGTTGGATCTACACACTATGTTATTAAATGTATTTAAAAATTTATCTGGATCATTTAAAAAGGTATTTATAAAAAAAAACACTACATATCGTCACTATCATGCCAAAGGGACGAATGTGCAATTTTTGACATTTATGTTTTTTTTACATTTTTAAACTACATTCAAAAAAATCCTCAAGTGTGCTGTACCAAAATCGCGTGTCATTTTGTTGGATATTTCTAGCCACAAAAGACAAAACCAAAAGGGCGAATTTGAAAAATTGAAAATCTTGTCATGCCAAATGGGCGAATCTTTTCGTTTTTTCGCCATAACTTTTTATTGGAATAAGATAAAATAGTGGTGTAAAGGCATGTATTGTTTGTATTCAAAGCACCTATCGTTCTGCATCATTAATTAACAATATTTTGCCAAATATTAATTTGCAATTTGTTATTTGCAGGAAAAAACGTTAGGCAAAATATTTTTTAAATAATGATGCAGTTTGATAGGTGCTTTGAATACAAACAATACATGCCTTTACACCACTATTTTATCTTATTCCAATAAAAAGTTATGGCGAAAAAACGAAAAGATTTTTAAAGTTTTTAAAGCACCTATCGAACTGCATCATTACTTTAAAATATTTTGCCAAATATTTTTTTCCTGCAAATAATAAATGGAAAATTAATGTTTCACAAAATATTTTTAATTAATTATGCTAATAGATAGGTGCTTTTAAAACAATTAATGCCTCTACATTACTATTTTATCTTGAGCTAATAAAAAGTTACAGCATAAATATCAAAAATATTTGCGTTTTGATCTGGATATATCCTCACAAAATCCGTATTTTTAATTCAGTAGATTGTCCAAATCTAAATATATTTTATATACGTTATAATAATTGACGAATAAACTAAAATAATAAATTAAAAAAATATAAATTTTTGAAATTTTTAAAGCACTTCAAACTTTAAATTTTGATTTCCCAACATTTTTAAAAATGCACATTCGCCCCTTTGGCATTACAGTTACGATATCATCATTTGAATGGTGCAAAAAATAACATTTATATAAATTAAGATATTCATAATACTGATGAAATGTCTACCATAACTGAAAATTAATAATTTTAATGTAACAAATACTGGATACTATGTAGTACAAAGTTTATATCAGTTGGTTAGTTTTAAAGGTTAGTTTTAAAGCCGTACACCAAAAGTATATCTTCAGTGATACTGCAAAATCGCCTATCTAATTTTCGAACACCTCCTACAAAATGAATTTTACAGAAGAAACAAAACTATTTTCAGTCTTAATTCTGCACTTACTTCATACAAAATTAAGTATGTCATAACATATAGTGGCATTTATTTAATTTATCCGATCAATATCTCATTAAAAATCCGATTAAAACACAAAATTAGGCGTAATTTTCACATGCAGTTAGGTGGTTTTGCAGTTTCACCGACGATATATTCTTTGAAATACCCAAAAGGAGGCGTGGCCTTTAGGGAAAACCAAATTGTTGAACAATGTCACCTCTTAGTCGACGGAG
Source organism: Dryomyza anilis (assembly GCA_951804985.1). Lineage (NCBI taxonomy): Eukaryota > Metazoa > Arthropoda > Insecta > Diptera > Dryomyzidae > Dryomyza > Dryomyza anilis. The sequence goes on along the minus strand of OX638134.1, from coordinate 68,710,932 downwards.
CAATGTACCCTAGTAGAAATTTAACCCATTAGGGTGCACATGATCTGATCATATTAGACATGTAAGTGGTCGGGTTATGACAAGGAAAAAAATAAAAGATCATTTAACGATCATGGCTCTAAGACAATTTGTACTAGGGTACGTTTGTCCCTCTGCCCGTCCATTTGTCTGTTGAAATCGATATTACAGGAAAACAAAAAGTGCTAGATTAATCAGAACTTAGTGCCTCTTTGTGTATTTCGAAATAGAGATCAGCACGAGCACGAACCCGCCGACTAAATTTACAGGCACGCAAGCACTAAAGCACGGGATTTAAAAAGACACGAAAAAACACGGAAAACACGACAAAACACGAAAAAAGCACGCAGAAATATGAAAAAGCAGACGAAACGTGAAAAACCATTTAGATTTTTGGAACCGGAATTGTTACTAAAAATGTCTGGAACCGGAACTGGAATCGTAACACATACATTTTTTTCTGGTTGTAATCGGAACCGCTATTTTAAAAATCTCAGAACCAGAACCGAAACAGATATTATAGTCCCTGTCAGGGAACGCAAAGAACCGAAATCGGAAGCGTTGTTAAAAAATGTTTGGAACCGGAATCGGAACCACAATTTTAAAAATTTTGGAACCCGAACCGGAACTGATATTCCAAAGGGTTTTAGTCCCTCTAATAAATGATTCAAAAATTAAGTTTGATACTGTTTTATTCTCTAAATCCATAAGAAAAACTAAAACAACAGATTTTAAGAAAAGCCTGATTTTAGAGGACACGCACCTGCACGACAACAACTAGCACGCACGAACTCAGATTTTCGGGCGTGACACGAAAAAAAGCACGACACGCACCCATCTCTGTTTCGAAACTAATGAATATTAGATGAAAGTGACGTTATTTTAAACAAAGTGCAATGTTTTAAAAGTCAAGTAACATGACATAGAAATTCATCAGAAGAACGATTTTTGTGGATTACTTGTTGAACAGTGTCTTGTGTTACTCCCATATTTGACATATTATGTCTCATATGTATACTTTACAGGCCGAAGCGAACTTTTTTTCCCATGATAATCTTATTTTAGTTCTGGATAGTCACATGATCTGAATAGTAGATATCTCAGTATAAAAACAAAAGTTTTATAATTAAAACCTTGAAAATTCTTTTGCATTGATACACACAAAATTTGTAAAATAGTTTGGATCCTGTGGATAAATGGAACCGATAGAAAATTATTTTTGTAATATAAAACAAATAAAATTGTCCCCATATTTTTTATATATTTGTAATATATATATAAACACAGTTTGGTGTTTAACATTAATAAGCTCTTAATATGTATCGGTATTACTAAATATGGTGTATGTTGTTTATACTTTAATTAATAAATAAATTCCATCATCTGGCAATTACAAGTCCGCAGACTTTCGTATAGGTTCGGTTTATGTTATGCTTATCTATTGCTTATCGTACAGTGTACGATATGCTTCCAAAAATTGTCACCACTCAATTTGTCCTTTCATCCACAATTTCCTTGGACTTTAAGCAAACCAAAATGTAAATGTTTTTTTATGCGGTTCTTTGTGATGTTATTGTGTGTTTTGTTGCGCCGCTGAATGGAACGCTTGCATTTGGAACGGCACGTGCGTGGCAACGTCACTTGGCGTCGCGTACTGAGCCACCCCAATAAGAATCGCACCGTACGAACCGTCTCGAATTCCCACAGCGTGCGTTGCTGATCCGGCCGCCTGGGCCAGAACCAGAGCCGCACGATTGTGCGTAGTCAAGTGGGGTGGGCTGGCATGGCTTGGCTTGGCTTGGTTGGGTTTTAAGTCCCCGTTGACGTAGATGTTTAGCATTCAGCTTATACGCTTGCGTTGCTGCTATCTCGAGTCGCCGGAAGAGCTGCACAACATAAAAAACAAAACTTTGAAAATTTGTTCGCTGAATTATTTTTATATTTTATAATTTTTGTTTGCTTGTCACTTCTGCTATCTTTGGTAAATAAATACAACATACATATTATCGAAATGCCAACCCTGCTGCTGCGTGGCTTGCATTCCTTTTCATTACGTAGAACTTTCGAAACATCCGTCCACCCAGACAGCTTTCCAACCACCCATTTATGGCACGTACACTTAGAAAATAATAAAGCGTTTAATATATAGTTTATAGTATGGTTATTGATTTAATAGTACAGCTCTTATTATTGTTTTTGAGAAGTTTCTAAATTGATATGTTTTTTTATAAAAAGCTTTTAAATCAATAAAACTATTATAGTTATAACTGTTTTATTATTATTTAAAAATAGAAATAAGTATTCTTACTTTTATTTAATTTTTAAATTAATAAAAATTGTGTTTTAACCTACTACATGGTATTATATTAGAAAAAGAGATTTTTTCAATTTTTGAGTATTATAATAAAAATGTCATCTACATATCGTCGCTTACAAAATGAATTTTACAGAAGAAAAAAACTATTTTGAAACTCAATTCTGCCATTACTTCATACAAAATTAAGTATTTCATAACTTCTAATGCCATTTATCTCATTTATCCGGTCAACATATCATTTAAAATCGGATTATAAGACAAAATTAGGCGTAATTTTCACATGTGGCGGTTTTGCAGTATCGTCGATGATATATCGAACTTAATAAAATTCAAAATTTTTCGGTTATGGTATTAGTTTTCTTGACGATTTTTTAAATTTAAAACATAACTATTGTCTTAAATATATCAATATTACAACAGTCCTAATGTAAAATCATATACAGCAGAAAATTTTAAATCTTTACAGACCTTAATTCTTGCCTGAAAACCCCTGCACATGCCTTATAATTCCAGCCAATGTCTGCACATCAACTGAACTCTTCCCTTCCAATATTTATACAAATGTCCGCCAATTCATGTATGAAATTTCATAATACTTTTTTAAAAAATTCATCAAAGTATTCAGATCTGAAATTTCAAACTAATTGTTAAAATTCCTTTTCAAGAGTATACATTGGCAATAATTTAGACATGAATAAGTTCTCAGTTTTAAATAATAATAATAGTTTGGAGCTACAGTTCTGTATAGAACTTCGGCCGAGCTCTCTCACCATTTTGAGCTATGCGTGTTATATTTGTACTCAAAGTGGTGGGACCTACAGTTTATTGCCGAATCCGAACGGCGGGTGAGAGCTTTTTACAGGCAATGTTTTACTCTAGTAGGTTTGCCATTTACTGACGAGAGGTAGCGCGGTATAGAAAAATGTTTCTATGAAAAGATGTTGTTAGCCCCAGTCCAGGCTTGAAACGGGGACCTTTCGGCTCGCAGTTCAACGCACTAACCACTGAGCTACCGCGGCTCTCAGTTTTTAGGTCTGAATAATTTCAGTACTTCAGAACCGACTTCAGTACTGAGGAGTCTTTTCTGAATAATCCGTATAATTCAGGCATGAATTCGGGTCTAAATTGTTCAGTCATGAATATTCAGCATTGAATTCAACCATTCATTCTTCAGTGCTGAGCAATTTTCTGCTGGGTACATGAACTTTTATGAAAATTCAAATTTCTATTTAAAAAAATGAATTTTTAGTGAAAATATGGATTTTTAGTTTGGGCAAAATCGGGATTTTTAGTTAAAATTTGAATTTTTATTGAAAATTATAATTTTTAGTGAAATTCTGAATTTTTAGTGAAAAGTTGAATTTATTGAAAATCTGAATTTTTAGGGAAAATCTGTATTTTTAGTAAAAATTCGAATTTTTAGTGAAAATATAAATTTTTAATAAAAATCGGAATTTTTAGTAAAAATCATAATTTTTAGTAAAAATCTAAATTTTTAGTGAAAATCTGAATTTTTAATGAATTTTCGAGTTAACGGAAAAAATTAGATTTTTCAGTGACATTTTCAAAAAAATCGGTCTGACCAAATAACTCTTCAGGTATTTCATAGCTAAATATAACGATATTGAAATGGTATGATACATATAAAATTCATTTTAATTCAAATTATGGTTTTAAAGTACTCAAAACCCAGTCAGTGTTAATTTATTAAGCTATACCGACTAATAAAACAGTCAAATAATTGGCAAAATTGAGTGACAGATTGTACAACTGTCTCAGAACAATCATTATCCCATCATTATCGATCTTTCTCTTCATATCGTCGTTGCAGTAGTAAAAGTAATCAAATACATTTTTCCAATACCTTATTTTTTATGTTTATTAATTAATATTATAAAAATCTGTTTATAAATTTCAAAAGTTTAAATGCCACTCGAAAGACTAACGTTTTCTGATTAATTATACCAATTGTTCAAAATTTGGCTGATCAAACAGGATTTTTGTAAACCAACAATTGAAATTTTTATAAAGTAGTTGGTGAGTTTTACTTCTAGAACGATGATATAAAATAATTCAAAATACTCTTTCTTAGAAACATAATAATAAATCTGTTTGTAAACGATAGAAAAATTAGTGATACCTAATATCCTAGTAGAAAATGTAATTGGGCCATGAGCATGATCTGACCAGGGACATGATAAATATTATATCTTCGACAATAGAAGAAATTTCTACAAGGGCAATAGGAAAAGTTTAAATTTCTTTTATATTTAATCAAAAATATTTGTCAATTTCAACATTATTCGATTTCATTTGGAATCGTCTTCATCAATTAAAGACTTTTTTCTTGATTCCTTCGTCCGATTTGAATAAAATTCCACACAAACAATATTAATATCATATTTTTTAAACTAATACAAATAAAAATAATGTGTTACATATCATATCACATTTTTCTCAATTGTATCTAATTAAATTGTTTTGTATTAAGATTTCCATCATAAATTACCGCATTTTGAATTGAACATAATATCAAATTTCATCTGTTTTGTATGGAATACATCAACGAAGAGATATTTCCGATTTCGCACTCCCCCAAGAGACTTCCAGAACCATTTCCCTGCATTTCACTATTTGAAAAAGTAGCTTACTTTGACCTGCTATCTACTTCACATGACATTATACTATATGAACTCCATATTATTTTTGTGTAGTCCTATTCTTCATCTACATTTAATTGAAAACCAATTCGTGATACCACTCACCCGGTTATTTCTACATTCTTCCAAGCAATTTTTGATTATTATTCTATTCTAAATAATTAGCCGTAAATATTTTAAATACTTTCTCCTATTGATAAAATTGAATACATCAAATATTGCTGATATATTTGAAATCTTTTCAATTTCTGGAATATATTTTTTTTTCTCTGTGTATTCCTTAGTACTTCAGCAAAGCCCTTGGCATCGAATGCATTAATGCGTTGTAATTTACTTAAGCAACATCTGAAAAGAGCCCAGCATACGCTCGAATTTCGCTGGAAGATATTTGCAGTATGGAAGCGTTGGACTCTTTCATTGTGGTTGGTAGATTGAATCCAATTCAATGTTTGCGTCTTTTGCTGAATATGGATAGATGGATGGATGAATGTATGACTGGTGTCTGTATAGGGCGCTCGTGTTAACCCCTAAGTGCATCATTTTATGGTAATTTCTGAAGAGCCCGTCGGAGGACTTTAAAAGTAATTAATGTTGGAATATGTAGAATTACTTAAACGTTTCTATTTGATATACGCTCAATGCATTCTTATGCGTCTCTCGAAATGCTCTCAGACTCATTGCTCCTTCGGGCTTATTCTGCGTCTAGTCCATGATGTGCGGTGTTGGTGGTGGTAATGGCCCCTTCAAAATGTCTAATTGTTGTTCATTAAAAATGCATTTTTTATTTTTACTTTCAATTTTATTTCAATATTGTGGTTAATTCAATATAATAGATAAAAACTTTTGTAAAATAATTATTTAAATAATTACAAGGAAATGTAATTTGAAATTATATGTAATAAAAAGAATGGGGTTAAGTTTAAAAAGTTTTTTATAAAGTCGTCTTGGTTGTAAGTTCATTTTGGTCTCGCCGTTAGCTATTGTTTTTAGGTACATCTGAAAAAAAAGTAGAAGGTAAATCATTGTTTAATATGTTTTAAATATAGTTTAAGATTTTTAATATATTTTGAAATACGATTTAAGACTGTTCCATTTTTTTTTGGGAAAAATTGAAACTGGAATTTTCGGTGAAAACTTAAAGTTGTAATAAAAAAATTTGACTGCAAAATTTATATTTTACTAAAAAAAATGTAATTTTTACTGAAAAAATATTTTTTTTTACTGAAAAACTGCATTTTTACTGAAAAATTAAATTTTTACTGAAAAAATTAATATATACTAAAAAAAATTAATTTTTACCGAAAAATTTAATTTTCAGTTAATAATTTGAATTTTTACTGAAAAATTGAATTTTTACTGAAAAATTGAATTTTTACTGAAAAATTGAATTTTTACTGAAAAATTGAATTTTTACTGAAAAATTGAATTTTTACTGAAAAATTGAATTTTTACTGAAAAATTGAATTTTTACTGAAAAATTGAATTTTTACTGAAAAATTGAATTTTTACTGAAAAATTGAATTTTTACTGAAAAATTGAATTTTTACTGAAAAATTGAATTTTTACTGAAAAATTGAATTTTTACTGAAAAATTGAATTTTTACTGAAAAATTGAATTTTTACTGAAAAATTGAATTTTTACTGAAAAATTGAATTTTTACTGAAAAATTGAATGTTTACTGAAAAATTGAATTTTTACTGAAAAATTGAATTTTTACTGAAAAATTGAAAATTTACAGAAAAATAAAATTTTTAGTGAAAATTTGAATTTTTACTGAATAATTGAATTTTTTCTGAAAATTTGAATTTTTACTGGAAAATTGAATTTTACTGAAAAATTGAATTTTTACTGAAAAATTGAATTTATACTGAAAAATTGAATTTTTATTGAAAAATTGAATTTTTACTGAAAAATTGAATTTTTATTGAAAAATTGAATTTTTACTGAAAAATTGAATTTTTACCGAAAAATTGAATTTTTACCGAAAAATTGAATTTTTACTGATAAATTGAATTTTTCTGAAAAATTGAATTTTTACTGAAATTGTATTTTTTACTGAAAAATTGAATTATTACTGAAAAATTGAATTTTTACTGAAAAATTGAATTTTTACTGAAAAATTGAATTTTTACTGAAAAATTGAATTTTTACTGAAAAATTGATTTTACTGAAAAATTGAATTTTTACTGAAAAATTGAATTTTACTGAAAATTTGAATTTTTACTGAAAAATTGAATTTTTTACTGAAAAATTGAATTTTTACTGAAAAATTGAATGTTTACTGAAAAATTAAATTTATACTGTAAAATTGATTTTTTACTGATAAATTGAATTTTTACTAAAAATTGAATTTATACTGAAAAATTGAATTTTTCCTGAAAAGTTGAATTTTTACTGAAAAATTAAATTTATATTGTAAAATTGATTTTTTACTGTAAAATTGATTTTTTACTGAAAAATTGAATTTTTTCTGAAAAATTGAATTTTGTCCAAAAATTAAAATTTTTACACTAAAATTTATTTTTTACTGAAAAAAAAAATATTTTTACTGAAAAAAATAATTTTTACTGAAAAAATTAAATATTACTATAGAACTCTAAGAAATGATTGATGACAATTCCCACCGGAAAAGAACAAGTCTCACGATTTATCGCATATACATATTCCTCAAATGTAATGGATGTTCCTGACCTCACAAAGAAATCGTTCTGACATTCCCATTAAAATCTTTAGATAATGAGAGTTACCGCAATTTCAATTTGTGCGCCCTCCCATCTTCTTTTTGATGTTTAACATGTTCAAATCAAAACTCCTTCATTGACTTCAGAAAGTGGCTTTGGCATGGAACATGTTCCTGCCAAAATCTGAATACAGTTCGGAATTAAAATCATACATAATTATATAAGCACAATCAATTTGAACATTTGCATAAATCTAGCTGAAAACCCATTTCCGCTACTAAAAACCTTTGCCCATTGTGCACCAAAAAGGGGTTACTATGAGTAACACCAAAAATATGTAGACGCCATTTGATAAGAATATAATTTTTTTATTCTTTTTGTATTCTCAAAAGTACCTACGTTGTGCATGAATGAGCAAAATACAAAAACTACAAAATACGAAAAAAAAAAAACAATCTTATGCAGTCGGGTGTCAAAGTACGAAGCACTTTGGGCACGCGACCCATAATAATTCCGCACAAATAAAAATGCATTCGTGATTCTCTGTTGTGTTCGTTCGCTCGTTCGAAATAGCGTCAGCCACAGAGGGCTATTTTGAAACTCTCTGGTGCACAATGGCATGTGTGCCATGAAAATCTCCATAAAACAATTTTCAAAATAATAACAACAAAATTCTGCCAGGTGCATTTTTCAACCAAGGGTTCGAACTCGGGCTCTGTCTCTGGCTCGAGCTCAGGCTCATTGCTACACAACGACGATGTCGACAACAAACCCTAGATTTTTGTCGCATGGCACAACTCGGGCTCTGATTCTTAACGCCGCGCGTTGCTAAGGATGTCGTTTGGTGTTGTGCAGTGCTGTGCGAAGGGTAGTCGGGGTCCGGTCGACAATCAGTCACCGCTGGATTCACATTAGGCACACACACACAAATAACAATTAAATAAGGGTGGTTGCACGGCTAGCAGGCGGCTGCATTCGACAATTCCAATTGGAAATTGTGACAGGGGAGTTTTTGTGAAATCATTTTTACAGCATTTTCTAAACAAAGATCCTGTCAAAGATTTTTACTTTTGTTTTGTTTTCAAAAACCCCCCTCCCAATATCTATACATATAGCGTAATGTATATAGTAATATTTACTGTGCGGCATGAAATTGTTTAACATACCCGGCAACGCATATGGCACGTTCTAAGCTCGAAAGCACCCAACTGTTTATCATTTTATCATTCGTTTCCTTGATATTTCAGTTGATTTGCCTGTTCGTCCAGCTCACGTTTATTAGTTTCTGTTGCATTTGTAGTAGTGCACCGCCTAAATAACTCCATACACACGAAGACAATGTATGTTCATTAGGCGGTATCGCTTGTAATTCTGGGTGGATGAACAGAAGTTTTTGATTTTGAAAAATCACATAGGATATACACTGATTGACTTGCTATAGGATTTCTGTAGCCCTTTTATTTGTATATGACTCTTTTTGTTTGTTCTGCTTGGATTACTTTGGCACAGTATGTCAAAAAACAAATCGTTTCCTAGAATTTGTGACCTGTTTTAAGTCTATGTCATCGAGCAGAGATTAAGTTCGAGATTTATTAGATATCATCGCAATGTTGTATATATAATCGAAAAGTACGATTTTTGGTTAGGTATTAAAAAGAGAAATGGTCAAAGGTATACTTTAAGAAATATGCCTTAAATATGTTCCAAAACTGTTTATTCGATAATTATAAAAGTACAGTTTGTTGAAAATTATAAATAACAATTTTATATAAAAACAGTAAGGAAAGTTAGGACAAATTTCGACATTTTTATAGCTGATCTAAGGAATTTAGTAAGGATTATGAAAGTTATATTCGACTATAAATATACTAGAAACATGTGAAGGTGTGATAACATGAAAATAAAGTGCGATTACCATTTAAAGAGGTGCAAAGGTCACCACGATTAACGTCACTTGAAAACGTCTGCAAACTTCTTATTATAGTACAATTTTCTTTAATTTGAGTACCCGTGCAGAAACTAGCCAGTAACACTCTTCGGTTTCTGGGCATACCAATAGTTCTGTTTACTGACTACTTTTACTACTCTTTAAATCCCTACCAGTAATCGATACGGTTTCGTCTAGTTTTTACCGTCGAGTATATACTCTTCAAATTCCTATGAGATACTAGGCAGTATTTGAGCTTCCTAGTAAATTATTGCTTGTGGTATTACTTCAGAGTAAACTAAATATAAGTCTTTGATTCTAGTGTCATATGAACTATATTTGTAATAATATATGGACCACAGGACTTCGATAAACATCAATCTAAATTATGAAGTTCATTAACCTTACTCTAATCGCTTAATTGTTTTCAAAGTTCAGTCCTACTATTATTATTGCTTCGGGGTAATGTACTGCGACCTGAATAGATATATTGCGTCCCGATTGATACCATAACTAAAGACATTCTCAGCTGTGGCATCTCCCTATACTATTTCTGGTGCTGGTTCTAATAGTTATATAGGATGTCCGTAAAGCCTATCTCAGTTAAGAACCTGATTATATGGTTAGGGTTCATCTTTCTAATATCGCTTGGACTTGGTTGTCGATTCCCAATTATTTGCATTCTTGTACGTGTTAGCGTTGGACATGTTTCTAAAATGTGTTCTGGATCTTCATCGTCTTCTAGACAGAATCTACATGTATTGTCCGGTTATAGACCCATCCTAGTAAGGTGTTTAGCAAGCCGACAGTGACCTGTAAGAAGTCCTGTTAGAATTCTCAGGTCATAGGACCCAATGAATTTCTTTGATTGACGCATTTTAACCTGCCCCAACCATTCTTCTCTGGTGTTAAATAGTTCTTCTCGTAATAGCTTTTTTTACAACACTGTCACCGATTCCACAAAAAAGTTCGGGACCTATTAGCTTTGTGGCGGCTCCTTTCCGTGCAAGTTTGTCAGCTTCTTCATTGCCTTCTATTACCCTGTGGCCAGGGACCCAGAGTATGGAGACGCTATTATTCATACCTAGTTTATAGTCCTAAGAAATCGTATATTTAAAAAGCAAGGTTACTGGAATATTTTTATTATATGCAAAGTAATTTGAATATAGGGCACACAAATGTAATCAAAGCTGAATACTTTTTACAACTCTTAGGAAGTCGCAGACTTGAGACGTCGATAAATTAATAAAGTATTTTCAAAATGTCCTGTATAAATTATTGGATATTTGTCTGGATATTAGAAATTATTCGAAATTAGTCGTATTTCAAACACAGAAAATGGCTCTCAGTTCAGTTCTGTACAGAGCTGACATTTTCGTTCCAATCGAAAGGACGAATTAAAAGACACTAGATGTTGGAAATTTGATTTGTTTTAAAATGATTTAAAAATCAATGTATATTGCACTCGGAACACTTCGTACTAAAAGTTTTGTATTGAATTTTTTCCATACAAAATTTTATGTGCGGAAGTAATAATTGGAAATAAAAATATTTATTCCCGATAGGCCTTTATCTCAGTCTGTCACGTCTCGCAGACCTACGATTCCTCAAAGCATGCTCGAATAACTTAAATAAAAAAAAATTACGATCTCTTTGCTTTATTGATCCAATTTTTAAAATTTTTGTACATTCAAATTCCTTGACATAATACGATATTTAAGCATTTATCGCATCGATATCGCAATATTTTTTGAACAATCGCAAACTTTGATGAATATATTGTTCGCTATCGTACCGATTTCATATAATTTATCGTATCGAAAAAATCCGACAGAACGCATCGATATTTCCTACCATGATTGTCCATGGTAGGACAAACATTGACTACGTAACGATATTGAAACGAATGACATACTAAATGACTTTTGCAAAAAGTACATTTGACATAGAATAATTGTATCATCGTCGATTTAAAATAATTTATGTTATTTATTCGGAAGTAAATAAACTATTTTTAGGTACGACTGGTGTCGAAAACAACATTCCCTTCCGAATAATATACTCCATAGTTCCAGTTGCATATTCTACAGCATATAAAATAATACGATGCCGAAGGTGTTTTGAATTCTTATTCAAATAATAAATCGTAATACCTTAAGTTGCCAATGGCTGTAGAAAAAGGCTTGATAAAGCTCACACAAAGTCATTTCTGACAGATAGCTGTAGTATAACACTTTTAGTTAAAATTGCAACTATTATAAAGCTAGCATCAATAAAAAGCTTTTAAAGACCTTACCCTGCTATAATAAAGCTTGTATATTTCTATTGTACAGCTAGCTGCAATTGCTCATAATTAGCTGCTTAATGACCCCAAAAACTTTGTATAAGGGTTTGACAGAGGTTAGAGAGTTGTTTGTACAGCTTAGCTTAAGCTCTTCTACAACTCTTAAGCATCAATATTAGACAGCTAATGTGTTACTTGGGACCCACCGAAGACAACTTGTTTGACAGGCCAGGGCAGTTTTTAAAAATATTTTAAGAAGACAAAGGTTTATTTGTATAAAAACATATCTGCTTTCTGCCTGCCTGACCTAAAATATGCCGGAAATCTGCCATTAATATACCAAATAATTGTACAACCTGCTATACACTTCCCAATATTCCATTTATATATGTGTTTGCCGGTAATATGCTCGAAATATTCCTCATAAATGTCATAAAATTTTGTCTCGGGCACCGAAGACATATTTAAGCAATCAAAGGTTATGTTTGAATCAAAACATGCCTGTTTTCTTCCCGTTTTCAAAATATGCCTACAATATATCATACGCTTCCAACAAACATCCATTAATCTGCGTGTTTGCCGAAAATATTCCTAAAAAAAAAATACATTTGTCTCGGGCATTTAAGATATATCTCGGCATATAAGATATATCGGGCATTTGAGATATCCTGTTTATGGGTGCAGTTACTATAGTAGGTAAAACTTTATGATTTTTTGTTTAGGCATCCTGTTTACGTAATTTGCATAACTATTTTATATCGAATAACGATCCTCTTTTCCTAAACCACATTTTTGGGTGCAGTTACTATGGAATGTAAAATCTTATGCTTTTTTTGTACCTTTAGGCATTATGTTTTATATAATTTGCATGACTATTTCTGGTTATGTAATACACAGGATCTATGATAGAAACGGGTATCGAGCACGTAATTTATTACAACGGAAATCCCAACCAAAAAAAAAGGACGGAACGGCGTGCTGCCAAAACAGGCTGGCCTGGCAGGCTGGTAGACTCTCAGACATAACTAGCACTGATACGAATGCGAAGGGGGATGAAAAGCAGCTTTAATGCATTTACACAAATAAATACCAACGATCGAGCAGCTGCAGGCGATGTAAAATAATTTGAACATAGGGCACTAAAATGTACCAATAGCCAGTAGAACAAACACCATGTGCAAAGGTATTTTGATTTTCGACAAAACCTCGTCATTAACGCAGCAGATACAGCAGTGCATTCGATCGAACAGATTTTAAATGATTGTCGAGCATAGAAATATTAACAGCAGGCAGGCATTATAAGGTTTACGTTTTTTTTTTAAATATATAGACGGGCAAACTTAATTATGTTCTATACTTCAGTTTTTTTTTTTTACTTCCGTTCTATGATATATGCCATTAAAATACTTTTTAGTTTGTACTTTTTTTCAAACACTAATTTTATGCATCGCTGATTTTGCCAACGATTTTTAAAACATGCAGACATTATGTAGTTTTTTTTTTAATATTTTCATATGTCGTGCAATATGAAAAATACAACTTCCACTCCAAGGAAGGGTGAACGAACAACTTAAATTTGCACAACTAAACCGAACAATATTAATTACAAACCGATTTCTTCGAAGGGTCCCATGTGCGTGACTATGCCATGTCTCATGGGGGGTTTCACTCGCCAAAAACAAAACATCCAACAAATAAAAACCCATGAGCTCCGCCATAAGTGACTCATGCAAGCGAAGTTTTGTTCACGTGTCACAATTAACTAAATCGACTGCAATCGTCTATGAAATATCCTTTAAAATTGCAAAAGTAACCGACACGTTGTGAGACGTTACGACGCAGCCCGTCCGTCTTCCGTCCATTCCGTCGAACACAAACCACGCGACTGTCAAGTAAGTACCCTGCGTCTAAGAAACTTGCCTCGAACTTCTTAGCAGCTCTACAGGTAGCTAGGTAGCTAAGTATGTTCGACTGTCTTAACATCCCTTAACCTCCGTTATGTGATTTCTTCTTCATTCTCGGCGTTGTATTGTCGAAGGGGCGGTCTTGATATCTTCAACTACTTCATATGTTTCTTATGTATTGTGACAATAGAACTGAATACTATATTTAGGGGTAGTTAAGTCGTTTCATTCTACGCTCTGAGTAAGGGGAATTTTTAGCTTATAAGAAATTCCGACAGGTTATTAAGTTGTTTGGGTTTTTTTTTTTTCTTTTCAATTCTTATCTGGCATGCGACATTATAAAAAAAGCAACATGTTCTACAATTTGTTAGGATATCCTCAGTATATATTAAGATTCTTATAAGAACTGTTGATTTCTTTTTCTTGGAATTCTAAATTGAAGCCGTTTATATACATTATAATCAGATTCAGTTATAATTACGTTTAACGCTTTCAAGATTTTCAAATTGAGTCATTGAGGGAGTAAAGAGTTTTATAAACTAGAATTAAACCTCAAAGGAATAACGGGCTCCAAGATTTAATTTCTCTCACGTTTTAACGTTTTACTATATCGGTTTCAAGTTACGATTTCGATTTTAATTTTTGAATAGTTTTTATTTGTTGTCCATATTTTCTATATATTGAATATAAAATCGTTAACAGAGTGAAACAATTTCTAAAATCGAGAAAGAATCAAGAGGTGTACGGGGTGATTATACAGCAAAATAAAAAATTCTTGACACCAAGAAACAACAAACAAACTGGGTATAAAAAAAGCATTTAAGACTATATATTTTTTGTTAAATTATAAGACATTATACCAACAAAAAAAAAACTTAAAACCGTTAATACTAGCATAAGTAATATTCCACTCAGAAAAAAATACTACATAAATAATAGTTTCTTACTATTAAAAATAGGAAAATACCATTAAATACTACAAAATACTATGACATTTCCATTGATTTTATATGAAAATATTTATTTTTTGTATACTATTAAATCAATAATTTTCTTATTGACAAATTTTAATGGGATTTGAGGTAATTTTTTTCTGGGTGTATAAGCTATGGAAAAGTAATCAAGAATATTCTTCTAGCTTTGCGTATATTATATTCGTAACTATCAAAAAATAAGCATTAATATATAATAAGAATTAAATTTATTGACTATTGAAAAATAAATGTTTACAAAATATGTGTAGTGTTCCTCTTTGTAATTAAGTTCATGGCTATAAAATAAAAGTATTAAGAATATGACCTAGAATTAAAGAAAATTAAAATGCTTAGTTGACATCATCATCAACTTAATTACATGAAAATCGGTAAAAAAAACCGTTTATTTTGCTATTTGAAAAAAAAAATTAAAATGAATTCGTGAATTGCAGATGTTATATTCCTGGCCGCGGTAGCTCAGTGGTTAGTGCGTTGGACTGCGAGCCGAAAGGTCCCCGGTTCAAGACTGGACTGGGGCTAACAACATCTTTTCATAGAAACATTTTCTATACCGCGCTACCTCTCGTCAGTAAATGGCAAACCTACGAGAGTAAAACCATTGCCTATGAAAAAGCTCTCACCCGCCGTTCGGATTCGGCAATAAACTGTAGGTCCCACCACTTTGAGTACAAATATAACACGCACAGCTTAAAATGGTGAGAGAGCTCGGCCGAAGTTCTATACAGGACTGTAGCGCCAAACTATTATATTATTATTATTATATTCCTGGCAATCAAAGAAATATTTACGATATATACTTCTACATGTGAAGAAATGACTATATAACTATTAAGCAGTAACTCGTTTTGATTCAAAAAATGTACCAAGAATATATTTCATACTAGCTGGACCCGTGCACAACTCGTGCAATGATTTTGTGTGGTGATTTTTAGTGTGATGAATTTTATTGTGGTGAGTTTTAGTGTGGTGAATTTTAGAGTGGTGAATTTTAGTGTGGTGAATTTTAGTGTGGTGAATTATAGTGTGGTGAGTTTTAGTGTTTTTATAGTGTGGTGAATTTTGGTGTGGTGAGTTTTGAATTTCGTTGTGGCGAATTTTGGTGTAGTGATTTTAAAGAATTTGAGATGAATTTTTACTCTGGTGTGAAAAATCTTGATATCACTATAATAACTGTTGACAAACACCATCTAGAAAATGTATCTGCTATGGGGGTGCCACGCCTAGTGGTCCAATTCCGCCCACATTCGGCGAGACCGTTTAGAATGGATAAATATAATGCTGACCAAAATATCGTGCCACGCCCAGTCCACCAATCTCACCAGATATAGCCTATACCCTGCCCAGATCCAACATTATTATTGTGCCAAAATTTTATTCAATTCGGTTCAGCCGTTATGACGTATATTCGGAATTAATAAAAAAAAATCAACAAAAATAACAATGTCGAAAATACGATAAAAGAATATTAAAAAAAAAATTCGACGGCACTAATAACGCAATGGTCGAAATCACCATTTTACAAAAAAAAAAATATTCGACAAAAACAACAATGTTCGAAAAATTTCGAAAACAAATATTGGACGACAAAAACATCGAAATCACCATTTTCCAAAAAAAGAATATATTTGCCAAAAACAATGTTGAAAAAAATGTTTTATTTTTGCTTTTGTTTTTGATTTGTTTTTGTTTTTTTTTTTCTTTTTTTGTTTTTGTAATACCAACATTTTAATTATGTATATTATTCACAGAGCGAAGGACAGTTAAATATAAATATAAAATAGTTCTAAAAAAACATTCAATATTTTTAGATGATAAATTGTCGCAAGTAGAATAATCGTCTTGAAGAATAATAGTCTCAAGAATAAATTTTCGAGAGAATAATTGTCTTGGGAAAGGATTGTTTGCAGATGAATTATTTGGGAAATACATTTTATAAAAAATCGTGCATTTAAGAAAAATTCAAAAGTATTGAATACTTCAAAATATATATAATTTTGTTATTAATTATTTAAAAAAAAAACAAAACACTTAATCCACTATAAAATATAAAAAGATTACTCTATAGCTCTTACCATAATAACCTACATAATATAATACAATTAATTTTCAATGGTTCTTTTATAATCTCTTAACTGTACAGTTTCTAAATATGCCTTCGCATTCCATTTGTAACCCTCGACGTAGTCTTGTCATAAAATGTTTCGAAACCGTATAAGGATTTTTCACATTTTACCCCATTATTAATTGTGCCGACCCTGCAACCGAGCGACCCTCGTCGCTTGCAACAAATGCCAATTCTAAAGTGATAACTTTGCCTTCTTCTGTTTCTTATTTTGTTGAGCTCATAAATTATACACAATAGTTTTTGATCCCCAGGTATTTTTCACGTGTACGGCACGTTTTGTGTTCGTCTTCGATTTCGATTTCGCAGTCTATAATTCGGAAAACGGAAGACGACACGCGTCCTTCGTCGTCAGTTTCATTGCAGAAAGCGTGCGGCATGTGATGAATTGCGGCTCGTATTGCAGGCATTTTAAACGGAGGGGGTTTCATGATAAATCGTGCTTCACAATTGTGCACTGCAAAATGTTCTCACAAAGGAGTAGCTAAAGTTGCCAAACAAGTATAAAATACTGTAGTGCAAAAAGCAAACAAAAAAAAACGTAATTATGAAAATACAAATTGTGTGAAATGATTTTTTACCACATTCACATATAAGAACTATGCAGTCGTGCAAAATTTTTTTTCGGTACAACTAAAATAGTAACGATTTGTACAAAATTGTACTCCATTTTTCAGTAAAATTTTAATTTTTGAGTAAATTTTTTTTTTTAATTTTTCAGTAAAAATTCAATTTTTTAGTAAAAATTCAATTTTTCAGTAAAAATTCAATTTTTCAGTAAAAATTCAATTTTTCAGTAAAAATTCAATTTTTCAGTAAAAATTCAATTTTTCAGTAAAAATTCAATTTTTCAGTAAAAATTCAATTTTTCAGTAAAAATTCAATTTTTCAATAAAAATTCAATTTTTCAGTAAAAATTCAAGTTTTCAGTAAAAATTCAATTTTTCAGTAAAAATTCAAATTTTCAGTAAAAAATCAATTTTTCAGTAAAAATTCAATTTTTCAGTAATAATTCAATTTTTCAGTAAAAATTCAATTTTTCAGTAAAAAATTAAATTTTGAGTAAAAATTAAATTTTTCAGAAAAAGTTCGATTTTTCAGTAAAAATTAAATTTCTCCAGTAAAAAATCAATTTTTTACTACATATATAAAATTTTCAGTAATAATTGAATTTTTAGTAAAATTTCAATTGTCAGTAAAAATTATTATTTCTATATTATTTATATAAATCTATTTCTTTTTACAGGTTTCCATTTCAGGGGAAATTAGTATTGAGAGATCGTACCAACTCAAAATGAACCGGAGACGTTACTGCGAGAACTGTACGCCAAATAGTCATCATTAATACCACGGCTTTGGAACCTCTATGGACCCGAAATAACTATAATTTTGAATTTAAAATATTTCTGTAAAAAATAAAGTTTTTTTATTTGATTTCAAACTTGTAGAAATAAAACCGAAAACAAAAATATTTATTATTATGTAGATTATTATGTAGTATTGGTTAATTTAGAAAAATTCTAAAATTGAGTGTTAAAATATATTTTTTTTCTTCTTTAAATTGAATTTAATAATTTGGTTATATACTGTAATATATGTTTTTTAGATTACATTTTTTATATGTAACAATAATTTTAAGTTTGTGAAATATTATTTATAATTGTAAAAATCCATAGAAAAAACATTTTTATAATACAAAATACATTAATATTTATATGTTTTAATTTTAATTTAAGAAGAAATTCCAAAAATGTACAAGAATTTTTTTTTGTTGTAGCACAAAATTTTATTTTAAACATTTGATGGGCTATATTTCCAAAACCGAGGAACGTAGAAGAAAAATGTATTTAACATTTATTGTAGATAATTTAATAGGCTTTCATTTTCTAGTTAATTGTTTTGCTGTAAAATTGAAAACAATCAAGATATGAGCAAAATCAGCAAGTTGACCTTTGACCCCATCGAAAAGGGGTCAAAATTCTCTCTACAAATGGCGGAAAGTGAAATTATTTCTCTTCATGCCCTAATGAACATTTCTGCATACCAAAAATTTTGATCTGTGTGATTTCATTTTTTCATCATTTTTTAAATAAAACATGGGCTATATATACACTTGATTTTTTGCTTACGGTGAAAAGCATAAATCTTTAAATATGGTCCGATCCTAACAAGTTGTATATCATTTTAAAGGTAATTAAAGGAATAATAAAAATTTACAAGAAAATTTCAAAATTTTGTTTTTGTTGTAGCACAAAATTTTATTTAAAACTTTTGATGGGCTATATTTCCAAAACCGAGGAACGTAGAAGAAAAATGTATTTAACATTTATTGTAGATAATTTAATAGGCTTTCATTTTCTAGTTAATTGTTTTGCTGTAAAATTGAAAACAATCAAGATATGAGCAAAATCAGCAAGTTGACCTTTGACCCCATCGAAAAGGGGTCAAAATTCTCTCTACAGATGGCGGAAAGTGAAATTATTTCTCTTCATGCCCTAATGAACATTTCTGCATACCAAAAATTTTGATCTGTGTGATTTCATTTTTTCATCATTTTTTAAATAAAACATGGACTATACACTTGATTTTTTGCTTACGGTGAAAAGCATAAATCTTTAAATATGGTCCGATCCTAACAAGTTGTATATCATTTTAAAGGTAATTAAAGGAATAATAAAAATTTACAAGAAAATTTCAAAATTTTGTTTTTGTTGTAGCACAAAATTTTATTTAAAACTTTTGATGGGCTATATTTCCAAAACCGAGGAACGTAGAAGAAAAATGTATTTAACATTTATTGTAGATAATTTAATAGGCTTTCATTTTCTAGTTAATTGTTTTGCTGTAAAATTGAAAACAATCAAGATATGAGCAAAATCAGCAAGTTGACCTTTGACCCCATCGAAAAGGGGTCAAAATTCTCTCTACAGATGGCGGAAAGTGAAATTATTTCTCTTCATGCCCTAATGAACATTTCTGCATACCAAAAATTTTGATCTGTGTGATTTCATTTTTTCATCATTTTTTAAATAAAACATGGACTATACACTTGATTTTTTGCTTACGGTGAAAAGCATAAATCTTTAAATATGGTCCGATCCTAACAAGTTGTATATCATTTTAAAGGTAATTAAAGGAATAATAAAAATTTACAAGAAAATTTCAAAATTTTGTTTTTGTTGTAGCACAAAATTTTATTTAAAACTTTTGATGGGCTATATTTCCAAAACCGAGGAACGTAGAAGAAAAATGTATTTAACATTTATTGTAGATAATTTAATAGGCTTTAATTTTGTAGTTAATTGTTTTGCTGTAAAATTGAAAACAAAAAAGATATGAGCAAAATCAGCAAGTTGACCTTTGACCCCATCGAAAAGGGGTCAAAATTCTCTCTACAGATGGCGGAAAGTGAAATTATTTCTCTTCATGCCCTAATGAACATTTCTGCATACCAAAAATTTTGATCTGTGTGATTTCATTTTTTCATCATTTTTTAAATAAAACATGGGCTATACACTTGATTTTTTGCTTACGGTGAAAAGCATAAATCTTTAAATATGGTCCGATCCTAACAAGTTGTATATCATTTTAAAGGTAATTAAAAGAATAATAAAAATTTACAAGAAAATTTCAAAATTTTGTTTTTGTTGTAGCACAAAATTTTATTTTAAACATTTGATGGGCTGCATTTCCAAAACCGTGGAACGTAGAAGAAAAATCTATTTTACATTTATTGTAGATAATTTAATAGGCTTTAATTTTGTAGTTAATTGTTTTGCTGTAAAATTGAAAACAAAAAAGATATGAGCAAAATTAGCAGGTTGACTTTTGACCTCATCGAATAGGGGTCAAAAGTCCCTCTACAGATGGCGGAAAGTGAAATTATTTCTCTTCACGTCCTAATGAACAATTCCGCATACCAAAAATTTTGATCTGTGTGATTTCATTTTTTCATCATTTTTTAAATAAAACATGGGCTACACACTTGATTTTTTGCTTACGGTGAAAAGCATAAATCTTTAAATATGGTCCGATCCTAACAAGTTGTATATCATTTTAAAGGTAATTAAAAGAATAATAAAAATTTACAAGAAAATTTCAAAATTTTGTTTTTGTTGTAGCACAAAATTTTATTTAAAACTTTTGATGGGCTATATTTCCAAAACCGAGGAACGTAGAAGAAAAATGTATTTAACATTTATTGTAGATAATTTAATAGGCTTTAATTTTGTAGTTAATTGTTTTGCTGTAAAATTGAAAACAAAAAAGATATGAGCAAAATCAGCAAGTTGACCTTTGACCCCATCGAAAAGGGGTCAAAATTCTCTCTACAGATGGCGGAAAGTGAAATTATTTCTCTTCATGCCCTAATGAACATTTCTGCATACCAAAAATTTTGATCTGTGTGATTTCATTTTTTCATCATTTTTTAAATAAAACACTTGATTTTTTGCTTACGGTGAAAAGCATAAATCTTTAAATATGGTCCGATCCTAACAAGTTGTATATCATTTTAAAGGTAATTAAAAGAATAATAAAAATTTACAAGAAAATTTCAAAATTTTGTTTTTGTTGTAGCACAAAATTTTATTTAAAACTTTTGATGGGCTATATTTCCAAAACCGTGGAACGTAGAAGAAAAATGTATTTAACATTTATTGTAGATAATTTAATAGGCTTTCATTTTCTAGTTAATTGTTTTGCTGTAAAATTGAAAACAATCAAGATATGAGCAAAATCAGCAAGTTGACCTTTGACCCCATCGAAAAGGGGTCAAAATTCTCTCTACAGATGGCGGAAAGTGAAATTATTTCTCTTCATGCCCTAATGAACATTTCTGCATACCAAAAATTTTGATCTGTGTGATTTCATTTTTTCATCATTTTTTAAATAAAACATGGGCTACACACTTGATTTTTTGCTTACGGTGAAAAGCATAAATCTTTAAATATGGTCCGATCCGAACAAGTTGTATATCATTTTAAAGGTAATTAAAGGAATAATAAAAATTTACAAGAAAATTTCAAAATTTTGTTTTTGTTGTAGCACAAAATTTTATTTAAAACTTTTGATGGGCTATATTTCCAAAACCGAGGAACGTAGAAGAAAAATGTATTTAACATTTATTGTAGATAATTTAATAGGCTTTAATTTTGTAGTTAATTGTTTTGCTGTAAAATTGAAAACAAAAAAGATATGAGCAAAATCAGCAAGTTGACCTTTGACCCCATCGAAAAGGGGTCAAAATTCTCTCTACAGATGGCGGAAAGTGAAATTATTTCTCTTCATGCCCTAATGAACATTTCTGCATACCAAAAATTTTGATCTGTGTGATTTCATTTTTTCATCATTTTTTAAATAAAACATGGGCTATACACTTGATTTTTTGCTTACGGTGAAAAGCATAAATCTTTAAATATGGTCCTATCCTAACAAGTTGTATATCATTTTAAAGGTAATTAAAAGAATAATAAAAATTTACAAGAAAATTTCAAAATTTTGTTTTTGTTGTAGCACAAAATTTTATTTAAAACTTTTGATGGGCTATATTTCCAAAACCGAGGAACGTAGAAGAAAAATGTATTTAACATTTATTGTAGATAATTTAATAGGCTTTCATTTTCTAGTTAATTGTTTTGCTGTAAAATTGAAAACAATCAAGATATGAACAAAATCAGCAAGTTGACCTTTGACCCCATCGAAAAGGGGTCAAAATTCTCTCTACAGATGGCGGAAAGTGAAATTATTTCTCTTCATGCCCTAATGAACATTTCTGCATACCAAAAATTTTGATCTGTGTGATTTCATTTTTTCATCATTTTTTAAATAAAACATGGGCTATACACTTGATTTTTTGCTTACGGTGAAAAGCATAAATCTTTAAATATGGTCCGATCCTAACAAGTTGTATATCATTTTAAAGGTAATTAAAGGAATAATAAAAATTTACAAGAAAATTTCAAAATTTTGTTTTTGTTGTAGCACAAAATTTTATTTAAATCTTTTGATGGGCTATATTTCCAAAACCGAGGAACGTAGAAGAAAAATGTATTTAACATTTATTGTAGATAATTTAATAGGCTTTAATTTTGTAGCTAATTGTTTTGCTGTAAAATTGAAAACAAAAAAGATATGAGCAAAATCAGCAAGTTGACCTTTGACCCCATCGAAAAGGGGTCAAAATTTTCTCTACAGATGGCGGAAAGTGAAATTATTTCTCTTCATGCCCTAATGAACATTTCTGCATACCAAAAATTTTGATCTGTGTGATTTCATTTTTTCATCATTTTTTAAATAAAACATGGGCTATACACTTGATTTTTTGCTTACGGTGAAAAGCATAAATCTTTAAATATGGTCCGATCCTAACAAGTTGTATATCATTTTAAAGGTAATTAAAAAAATAATAAAAATTTACAAGAAAATTTCAAAATTTTGTTTTTGTTGTAGCACAAAATTTTATTTAAAACTTTTGATGGGCTATATTTCCAAAACCGAGGAACGTAGAAGAAAAATGTATTTAACATTTATTGTAGATAATTTAATAGGCTTTCATTGTCTAGTTAATTGTTTTGCTGTAAAATTGAAAACAATCAAGATATGAGCAAAATCAGCAAGTTGACCTTTGACCCCATCGAAAAGGGGTCAAAATTCTCTCTACAGATGGCGGAAAGTGAAATTATTTCTCTTCATGCCCTAATGAACATTTCTGCATACCAAAAATTTTGATCTGTGTGATTTCATTTTTTCATCATTTTTTAAATAAAACATGGGCTATACACTTGATTTTTTGCTTACGGTGAAAAGCATAAATCTTTAAATATGGTCCGATCCTAACAAGTTGTATATCATTTAAAAGGTAATTAAAAAAATAATAAAAATTTACAAGAAAATTTCAAAATTTTGTTTTTGTTGTAGCACAAAATTTTATTTAAAACTTTTGATGGGCTATATTTCCAAAACCGAGGAACGTAGAAGAAAAATGTATTTAACATTTATTGTAGATAATTTAATAGGCTTTCATTTTCTAGTTAATTGTTTTGCTGTAAAATTGAAAACAATCAAGATATGAGCAAAATCAGCAAGTTGACCTTTGACCCCATCGAAAAGGGGTCAAAATTCTCTCTACAGATGGCGGAAAGTGAAATTATTTCTCTTCATGCCCTAATGAATATTTCTGCTTACCAAAAATTTTGATCTGTGTGATTTCATTTTTTCATAATTTTTTAAATAAAACATGGGCTATACACTTGATTTTTTGCTTACGGTGAAAAGCATAAATCTTTAAATATGGTCCGATCCTAACAAGTTGTATATCATTTTAAAGGTAATTAAAAAAATAATAAAAATTTACAAGAAAATTTCAAAATTTTGTTTTTGTTGTAGCACAAAATTTTATTTAAAACTTTTGATGGGCTATATTTCCAAAACCGAGGAACGTAGAAGAAAAATGTATTTAACATTTATTGTAGATAATTTAATAGGCTTTCATTTTCTAGTTAATTGTTTTGCTGTAAAATTGAAAACAATCAAGATATGAGCAAAATCAGCAAGTTGACCTTTGACCCCATCGAAAAGGGGTCAAAATTCTCTCTACAGATGGCGGAAAGTGAAATTATTTCTCTTCATGCCCTAATGAACATTTCTGCATACCAAAAATTTTGATCTGTGTGATTTCATTTTTTCATCATTTTTTAAATAAAACATGGGCTAT
Source organism: Dryomyza anilis (assembly GCA_951804985.1). Lineage (NCBI taxonomy): Eukaryota > Metazoa > Arthropoda > Insecta > Diptera > Dryomyzidae > Dryomyza > Dryomyza anilis. The sequence continues at coordinate 68,686,309 of OX638134.1, read as the reverse complement.
ACACTTGATTTTTTGCTTACGGTGAAAAGCATAAATCTTTAAATATGGTCCGATCCTAACAAGTTGTATATCATTTTAAAGGTAATTAAAAGAATAATAAAAATTTACAAGAAAATTTCAAAATTTTGTTTTTGTTGTAGCACAAAATTTTATTTAAAACTTTTGATGGGCTATATTTCCAAAACCGAGGAACGTAGAAGAAAAATGTATTTAACATTTATTGTAGATAATTTAATAGGCTTTCATTTTCTAGTTAATTGTTTTGCTGTAAAATTGAAAACAATCAAGATATGAACAAAATCAGCAAGTTGACCTTTGACCCCATCGAAAAGGGGTCAAAATTCTCTCTACAGATGGCGGAAAGTGAAATTATTTCTCTTCATGCCCTAATGAACATTTCTGCATACCAAAAATTTTGATCTGTGTGATTTCATTTTTTCATCATTTTTTAAATAAAACATGGGCTATACACTTGATTTTTTGCTTACGGTGAAAAGCATAAATCTTTAAATATGGTCCGATCCTAACAAGTTGTATATCATTTTAAAGGTAATTAAAGGAATAATAAAAATTTACAAGAAAATTTCAAAATTTTGTTTTTGTTGTAGCACAAAATTTTATTTAAATCTTTTGATGGGCTATATTTCCAAAACCGAGGAACGTAGAAGAAAAATGTATTTAACATTTATTGTAGATAATTTAATAGGCTTTAATTTTGTAGCTAATTGTTTTGCTGTAAAATTGAAAACAAAAAAGATATGAGCAAAATCAGCAAGTTGACCTTTGACCCCATCGAAAAGGGGTCAAAATTTTCTCTACAGATGGCGGAAAGTGAAATTATTTCTCTTCATGCCCTAATGAACATTTCTGCATACCAAAAATTTTGATCTGTGTGATTTCATTTTTTCATCATTTTTTAAATAAAACATGGGCTATACACTTGATTTTTTGCTTACGGTGAAAAGCATAAATCTTTAAATATGGTCCGATCCTAACAAGTTGTATATCATTTTAAAGGTAATTAAAAAAATAATAAAAATTTACAAGAAAATTTCAAAATTTTGTTTTTGTTGTAGCACAAAATTTTATTTAAAACTTTTGATGGGCTATATTTCCAAAACCGAGGAACGTAGAAGAAAAATGTATTTAACATTTATTGTAGATAATTTAATAGGCTTTCATTTTCTAGTTAATTGTTTTGCTGTAAAATTGAAAACAATCAAGATATGAGCAAAATCAGCAAGTTGACCTTTGACCCCATCGAAAAGGGGTCAAAATTCTCTCTACAGATGGCGGAAAGTGAAATTATTTCTCTTCATGCCCTAATGAATATTTCTGCTTACCAAAAATTTTGATCTGTGTGATTTCATTTTTTCATAATTTTTTAAATAAAACATGGGCTATACACTTGATTTTTTGCTTACGGTGAAAAGCATAAATCTTTAAATATGGTCCGATCCTAACAAGTTGTATATCATTTTAAAGGTAATTAAAAAAATAATAAAAATTTACAAGAAAATTTCAAAATTTTGTTTTTGTTGTAGTACAAAATTTTATTTAAAACTTTTGATGGGCTATATTTCCAAAACCGAGGAACGTAGAAGAAAAATCTTTTTAACATTTATTGTAGATAATTTAATAGGCTTTAATTTTGTAGTTAATTGTTTTGCTGTAAAATTGAAAACAAAAAAGATATGAGCAAAATTAGCAGGTTGACTTTTGACCTCATCGAATAGGGGTCAAAAGTCCCTCTACAGATGGCGGAAAGTGAAATTATTTCTCTTCACGTCCTAATGAACAATTCTGCATACCAAAAATGTTGATCTGTGTGATACACTTGATTTTTTGCTTACGGTGAAAAGCATAAATCTTTAAATATGGTCCGATCCTAACAAGTTGTATATCATTTTAAAGGTAATTAAAAAAATAATAAAATTTTACAAGGAAATTTCAAAATTTTGTTTTTGTTGTAGCACAAAATTTTATTTTAAACTTTTGATGGGCTACATTCCCAATACCGTGGAACGTAGAAGAAAAATGTATTTTACATTTATTGCAAATAATTAAAAAACCTTTAACTTGGTGTTAACATTTTTTTTCTAAAATTTTTAACAGCCGAGAATCTGTAACTCCTAAAACGCCGTGAAGCAAATAAAACACATAATTAGTTAAATATACTTCTTTTTATTATTTATTTTATTTATAGTTTGTAGTTTTCACATATATTAAATATTCTAAATACATCATTATTTTTTTTTTTTTTTTGTTTTGTTTTTGTTAATATTATTTTAATATATATTTGTTTTTTTTTAATGTGTCTCACATATTATATTTTTTTTTACTTTTTATGAAAAAATTCTTATTAATTTCTTATTTTAATTAGTTGTTAATGCAAATCGTTTAAACTATTGTTTCGTTTTGGTTTTTCTCTTTTAGTATAAATTACGACGATCTGTTGCGAACGCCTAATTTTAAACATTTCAATAAGTGCACTTGCCAATATTTGTTATTTTTTATTTAATATTGTATATTACTGTCATTTGTAAGATTTATTTATTATGTTTTTGGAATAAATTGTAAAATAAATTTGATTTTGTTCGTAGCAGTATAATTGGAGACGGTTGAAGCTGTAGAGATTAATTTTGTGGAATTTGTTTTTTTTTTTTTTTCAACTAACACATTTAAAAATGTCTTAAAAACGATGTTGCTATAATGCTAATTATTTGTTTGTTATAAACTTATATAATATAAATATAAATAACATTTTCTATTAGTTTAAATAATTAATTTAATGAATTTGTGATTGATTAATGTTATAAATATTTTTTTATATTTTTGAAAATGTTTTTTTATTCATTTAATGTACTCTGGGAATTACATAGACATGAACAATATTTTGCACAACGTATGAATAAAAGCAACAAAAAAACAAAAAAAAATATTTGACGCTAAATTAAAAGAAATTTACGCACACAGCCATTAGTTTTAAACTAAGAAAAAAAAAAATTAAAATAATAATTAGAATAATTGCAATATGAAAAATTTTATGAAAATTTAAAATTATTTTAATTTTTATGTTGAAAATGGCGAAAATTTTGTGTTCGTAGAGTAACTTTTAATATTTTATAGTTTATAATGGAAAATGTAAATAAAAGTACTATTTTAATGTAAAATTAAATTTTAGATTACTAAATGTTGTTTGTAGCCAAGGTTTCTAAGTTCAGAAATAATTTTAAATTATTATATAATTTTTTTGCATGCTAAATCTTTCCGTGTTGTTGAATTATAAAACATTAAAATGTTTAATGTTTTTAAAACATTAATGTAATTTTTCTTTAAAGGCAACAAAAAACTAAAAATCAGTGGAAAAGTTAACTGAATATTACCAAAGAGTTAACAAAAAGTTGAGTTTCGTTTAATACAAAAACGTTGCAATGTTATTTTAATTTTTTAACAATTAAATTAATGTAATTTTTCGAAAGCAACTAAAAACAACATACATCAAATTAAAAGTTAACAAAAAGTCAATAAAAAGTTATGTTCTGTTTAATTATAGAACGTTGCAATGTTTAATATTTTTCAAACAATATAATATAATTGTTCTGCTAAATCATCTAAAAAAAAACAAATATCAAATGAAAAGTTAACAAAAAGTTACAAAAAAGTTACCAAATAGTTTAATTCTACATAAATATAAAATGTTGCAAATTTAATATTTTTAAAACATAAAAAATAATGTAATTTCTCTGTTGAAGTTACTAAAAAAAAATAAAATAAAATGAAAAGTTAACAAAAAGTTATAAGAAACTTAACTTCTGTTTAATTATAAAATTTTGCAATGTTTAATATTTCTAACACAATTTAATTAATTTAATTGTTCTACTAAAGTATCTGAAAAAAACAAAAATTAAAAGTTAACAAAAAGTTACATAAAATTTAACAAAACATTAAATTCTATTTAATTATAAAACGTTGCATATTTAATATTTTTAAAACATTAAAATGAATGTAATTTGTCTGCTACAGCAACTAAAAAAACAAATCAAATGAAAAATTAACAAAAAGTTTTAATTAAAATGGTTAACTAAAATTTAAAAAAAAGTTATTAAGAAGATTAAAAAAGACGACAACTAAAAAATAAACGTCATATGAAATGTGAATCAAAGGTTACATGAAAGTTAACAAAAAGTTACACAAACGTTAACAAAAAGTTACAAAAAAGTTAACAAAAAAGTTACCGAAAAGTAAACATAAAAACGACAAGAACTGTTTTCTAAATAATCAGAAATTTTTTTAGCTAAATTTAAGTTTTTATTTAAATATTAATAAAATATTTATATTTGTCACAGATTTTGTTAATTTTATGTTAACTCTATTTAAACGATATTATTGAAAATTTGTTGTCAACTTTATTGCAACTTTTGAGTTTCAAATTCAAAAATTAATTTGTTTCATCAGATATTATGATAACTTTATTTTAACTTTTATACAACATTGGACAAACAATTTTTAACAATTTATAACAAAAATAAATGTTTTGTAATTATTTGAAAATTTTTAATCTAAAGAACTTTTTTGATTTTTTTTTCTTTTTGTTATATGTTTAAATGTTTGTCACAAAATATGTTAACTTAAATATAACTTTATTTTAACTTTCTCACAAATATTGAAATCGTTGGAAAATAACAATAAAGTAATGAAATATAAATAATTATAAAAAAAACTTTACGTTGATTTTATTGCAACTTGTTTGTAACTCATTTGTAACTTAATTTGAATCTTAATAATAAACTTGCATTTTTCACATATTAAGTAAACATTTTATCAACAATTTCTATGACTTTTCATTTGGAATATTTTAAACAACGTATTCGATTTATGTAAATGTCCATAATATAAACATATTATTGTCATGCTTGTCACACCAACTTGCTTTCAATTTCAGTACAACAATCGATTTATGACAATTAAAATAAACATAATTTATAATCATTTGAAAAGTTATAATCAACTTTTATTATTTTTTTTTTTTAAATGTCAATAATATGTTTGGTTGTTTTCCTGAAATTATGTTAACTTTAAACTAACTTTATTTAAATTTTTACTACTTTTCAAATATATTTTTTAATTAAATATAGGATTGTTCAATAAGAGCGCTACAAAAGTTTTTTTCAAGGGTTTTTCAACAGGGACGCTACAAAAGTAGAGCGACAGGGACAGCAAACGATGCCATATTTCTTGCCGCTCTTTTGACATTTCTCTTCAGTAAGGTTTGCCAATTCGAATTCGTATATCTTTCCATCATGAAATGGCAAACCTTACTGAAGGTTTGCCATTTGACAGAGCGGCAAGAAATATGGCGTCGTTTGCTGTCCCTGTCGCTCTACTTTTGTAGCGTCCCTGTTGAAAAACACTTTACAATATTTTCAAATTTAGTGCAAACTTTTAGCGCTGTTTTTTGTCTATGTTGTTATGTTAACAAAAATTTAAACAGAAGTTAACAAATAGTTAAATAGAAGTTAACAAAAAGTTAAATACAAGTTAACTAAAAGTTAACAAAAAGTTAAATTAAAAGAATACTTTAACCGAAATATTTTGCAATCATTTAAAAACATTTAATGTATTATTTTGAAACTTTTGAATTGTATTTAAATGTGAATAATATGTTTAAATGTTGTGTCACAAATTGAGATAATGTTAACTTATTTACAACGTTTTTGCAACATTTTGTTAACAATTTTCATTTAAACGCAATAATGTAACGCATTTTAATGTAAACTTTTAGCTTGCTTTTTGTCACTTTTGTTATGTTAACAAAATTAAAATGAATGTTAAACATTTATTAAATATATTTTAAATTTTGGTAGCAAGGAAGACTGCAAAGTATTTGTACAGATTGTAATTAGAAGTATTTAACTCAACGCAATTAGCATTACTTAAGTTTAGTCTATGTGTGAAGAATATTTTTGTATAGTTATATATAGTATGTGTTGGATTAATATATAGGCAACTACTTAAAATCTAAACTGCTTATCAATGCTCTACTATTTTATTTAGTACAAAATATATATATATATAATTTTTTTTTTCTGTTATTTTACTTGCTATACAAAAGAAAAACAGAAAACACTGCTATTGCTTAACGTTTGTATAAATGTTTCATTATTTTTTTATTTATGTTTTTTATTTTAGGTTTTCTATGATTTGTTTTATTATTTTTGTGGTTTTTCTATTTTATAATTTTAGTTTGTTTTCTATGTAAACTATAAATTTTTGTTTTTCTTTTTTTTTTGTCTATTTTTATTTAGTACACATTTAAGTTTTCTCTACGTTATTTCAGTTGGCACATTTAATTATGCATTTTGTAATTTGCAAATGTTACTTTTTTTCTATTTACATATTTTAGTCGTTTTGCTGAATGCATTGATGTGTTGTTTGATAAATGACAAATTCAAAAAATCATAAAATTGTATATTTTTTTTAAACAAACGGTTTTAATATGTATGTAAATTTTTCGTGCCTTGCCGAATATTTAAAACATTTTACACAAAACTTAACAATTACTTCAAAGCAAATAATTATAATTCATTTATATTAAGACTATAATAATTAAAAAAGAGACAGTACAATGAAATTAAAAATGCAAGCATTCGAAAACATGTTTTTAAATAATTAAGTTATTATTTTGTGAACAGCATATTTATTTTTTTATAATCAAAAATAGTATAATTTTGTAATTTGCATAAAATCTACTAAATATATTGTATAATGAATAATTTTTGTTGGCAATATTTTGAAATAATACAGAAGATATTTGAAAAAACACTTATAGTATTTTGAATTTCTTGAACAATTGAAACATTTTCAAAATGTGTTCGAAAAGATAGACAGCCTAACCAATAAACGAAATAAAGTCAACTTTAATTTATAAAGTTTTCAACATGTTTGAAACAATTGTCATAAAAATCCCTAAGTAGTTGAAGTAAAGTGTTTAATATGTTTAAACAATATATTTCTCACAATGAATTTCTTTGATTTAGGCTACCAACTACAGAAAATGGCGAGAGTTATAATTAATAGCAACTTTTTTGCCATTTGATTTCATGTGAAACTTGGCAAAGAAAAAAATGTAATTGTATAAGAGAAGACATATTTTTCTAGTAAAGGGTTTTTCAACAGGGACGCTACAAAAGTAGAACGACAGTGACAGCAAACGACGCCATATTTCTTGCCGCTCTTTTGACATTTCTCTTCAGTAAGGTTTGCCATTTCATGATGGAAAGATATACGAACCAATAACAAGTCGAAATTATTAAAATTTACTACCGTAATTCGAATTGGTATATCTTTCCATCATGAAATGGCAAACCTTACTGAAGAGAAATGTTAAAAGAGCGGCAAGAAATATGGCGTCGTTTGCTGTCCCTATCGCTCTACTTTTGTAGCGTTCCTGTTGAAAAACCATTGAAAAAAACTTTTGTAGCGCTCTTATTGAAAAACCCTTTACATATTAACCCTTTATAGTTAATAGATTCCATTTTGCAAAAGTATTAAATCACTGTTTGAAAAAAATCTTAAATTAAACCATGAAATAAAGAACTTCGCAAAAATTAAATTTTTGTTTTAAATAACACTAAACATACAAAAGATTCACATAAAAGCAGCAACCATTGTAAATTTAACTTTTTTGCTTCATATATAAAATGTTGTTAATATTATTAACAATATTTATTAATTAATATTATTAGCAATATTTATGTTTACCAACCTATAGTAGAATTGAATAATACATATTTTTCCTGTACATATTAACCCTCTATATTCACTGCTTAGGGGGTAACATAGATCCCATTTTGCAAAAGTATTTAATTGATGTTTGAAAATTTTACAAAAAATCCTTAAATTAAACCATGAAATAATTTACTTTGTAAGTTTTAATTTTCCAGAAAAATATGCACCTTCATATAGCTGTTTAAATAACACTGCACATACAAAAAATTTATATTAAAAAGCAAAATCGGTCAAATTTAACTTTTTTGTTTCATATGTAAAATATTTGAATATTACTAACATTAAGTATTTCTTATGTTTACCAACTTATAGTAGAATTGAATGAGGCATATTTTCAAGTACATATTAGCCCTTTACATTCACTGCTTTCTGATCAGATAGACCCCTTTTTTAAAAAATGGTAAAAACAATGTTTGATAAATTTACAAAATCTTTAAATTAAACCATGAAATAATGAACATTGAAAGTTTTAATTGTCTAGAAAAATATGTACCATTAAATTTTACTATACATAGTAGTTTTTAATAACATTAAACAAACAAAAGATTTATATTAAAAGCAAAAATAGTAAAATTTAATCTTTTTGCTTCATAACGGGTTTTTCAGTAAGAGCGCTACAAAGGTTTTTTTTCAAGGGACGCTACAAAAGTAGAGCGACAGGGACAGCAAACGACACCATATTTCTTGCCGCTCTTTTGACATTTCTCTTCAGTAAGGTTTGCCATTTCATGATGGAAAGATGTACGAGCCAAGAACGAGTCGAAATTATTAAAATTTACTACCGAAATTCGAATTCGTATATCTTTCCATCATGAAATAGCAAACCTTACTGAAGTTTTGCCGTTTGACAGAGCGGCAAGAAATATGGCGTCGTTTGCTGTCCCTGTCGTTCTACTGTTGTACCGTCCCTGATGAAAAACCCTTTATATAATTTTTAATTGAATAAGACATTTTTTTTTTTAATACATATTAACCCTCCATAACCCTAAGGGATCTTATAGACCCTTTTTAGACAACGGTAAAAACTTTGTTTGAAAATTGACAAAAAAATAATAATAATTAATAAACCACAATTTAATGAAATTATAGAGTTTAAGAGTTCTAGTAAAATATGACTCATAAAATTTTACAATCTATAGCTTAATATACAAAATCGTTAAAGTTTTATATTCTTTCCAAACTTTTTCAAACAATTTTGTCGAGATTATATAAAATACAATATATATAAATTATAATACAAACACAATATATCGTCGTTGTAGAAGTAAAAGTCATCAACTATTTTTTTTTATATTGCCAATTATTCATTTACAAAAATGTTTGTATATCTGTCAATTTGCGATCGATGATCTTAATATTTATAAAAAATAATCGCAAAATGTTAAACTATCAATTGACAATTGCACTTCAAAAATTTATTAAATATTCTTTATATTATGAAGCAACAAACTCAAAATTTAAAATGTTGTTAAAAATGTATTTGGTGATTTTTGCTTCTACAACGACGTTATATTAAATTCAATATTTATAATAGATTAGTCGTCATTATAGTAATTAAACTAAACAAATAGTATTTTGTCCATAGATATTTTGAAGTTGAAAATTTTTGATTTCCTTATACAGTTTAAAATATTTCGACTTTTAAGCTGCGCTAAAAACGAGAGTATTTAACAATTTTTAAAATGTTTCGTTTGAGTTTTACTGCTACAACGTAGATTTTCCAAATAATTCACAACATGTTTTCAAAAGTCTTGCATTTGTTTTTGTCCATTGTACTGTTTTGTATTTTACTACTAAGCTAAATATAAATTTTACTTGTTTTTGTGAGATATTTCTAACTAAAAACATATTTTCTTTTGTAGCATAAATAATTTTTATTTAATATTTCAATGCAGTTATTGTGCTGAGGTTAAACTTAAATATTTTTGTATTTTTTTTGTATTTATTTTTTGTAATGTGCTTAAATTACAAAAAATTAAAAAAATCAAAAACTAGAAAATTAATAATAATTGAAATTTAAGTGAGCAACAAAGCAGTATATGTTTTTTTTTAAACTAAAATATTAGCGCATTTTATAATAATTAATAATAACATGAAATTTATGAAAAAAAAAAAACTCGTGTTAAGCTAAAGAAATGCTGCCTGCATTGGCGCTAAAATGACTTAAGCACAAATTGTAATTTTCTTTTTTAAGTTTAAAGCAGACGACGGACGACCTGCTGCAATTATATAAAATGAATAATGCCTAAATATAGATGACAACAATTTAAACTGAAATTAAAAAATAGAATATTTAAAAGAATAAATTTTAATATTTTTTTAATTTTTTTTGCAAATTTCTTTTAAGTTTTAAATTTAAAATATATATATATTTTTTTGCAAGTTTTTTTTTAATTTTTTTAATGTTTTTATAATTTTTAATGTATTTCTAGTTTTTTTTTTTATGTAATTCTTTAATTTTTTTATATGATATTTTATATGATATTTAATATTTTATATGATATTTAGTATTTTTTATAATGTTTTTTTAGTATTATAATGAATTTTAGGTTTTTTAATATTATTTTTTTTTAGTGTTTTAATTTTATTTTTTAATTTTATAATGAATTTTTAGTTTTTTTAATATTATTTTTTAGTTTTTTAATGAATTTTTAGTTTTTAATATAATTTTTTTAGTTTTTTTAATTATTTTTAGTTTTATAATGAATTTTTAGTTTTTTTTTTAATATTTTTTTTAGTTTTCTATTGTTTTTTGCATTTTTTTTAGTTTGTTTAGCTTTACTTAGTTTTTAATTTGTTTTGCTTGTTCTCTACGCTATTTCTTCCATATATAAGCAATTATATTTGAAAAACTAACAACATATTTCAACAATTTTAAAGCATATTCAAAGCATATTCATATTCATTAATATATTAAGCCATATTTAATACAGTTATAGAGTAAATAAATTTATAAAAGCATAAAATAATATAAAAAAGCGCAACAATAACACGTTTCAAATCATGTTACAAAACAGCAACGCACTTTGCTTAACAATATTTGCTATAATTTATATTTATATTTGTTTTATTTAATTCTTTTTGTTTTATGTGTTATTATTTTTTGTTTGTTTGTTTGTTTTCTTCTAATAATCAATGAATCAATCAATCAACTAATTTATAAATTGTTTTGCAGTTGAACTGTTACAAAAATATTGCGACTACATTAAATAAAATAAAATATAAATTAAAATTATTAAAAGAAAATGAAATTATTATGCAAAATCGTGCAACTTTATGCGGCACAGTTGAGTGGTATTTTTTTTTAATATTTACAGCACGCATACAAATGTTATTGGCAATGAATGAATATTAAGTTACATGATATTGTTTTAGTTATTTCTTTTTTTTTAACTTGTGCCACACATTTCTTTAATTTTACTTAAATTAATAATAAAAATTGTACAACACTATTTAAGTTTATTTAAAAAAAATGCACAAAACGAAAAAATAATAATAAATCATGCAATTCATTCATTTTACAAGTTTTTTTTTCGGTTTTCTTCGATTTTTTTTTTAGATTTTGTTAGATTTTTGCATTAGAATTGTTGCTAGTTAACATATACATTTAATTGTTGTTGCATTTATTTATAAATTTTAACTATTTACAGCGCTTTTAATAAAGCAACTTTCATATCAGTGTTTTGTATGCTTTGCAGTTTCAACATTTTTAAATTTTTACTTTTAATACATTAAAGGGGGTGCGCGGGGGGATTTAATTAATATAACTTTAATTTATACATATTTCTACAGATTTTTTCTTTTTTTTTTTGATTAGTTTTACAGAATTCAATAGTTTAACAGCATTCATTAGTTTTACAGTTTACATCAGTTTTAGAAATTTTTCTTTAATTTTACAGTTTTTTTCATTAATTTTACAAAAACATTAGTTTTTATGCTTTTTTCATTAATTTTACAGTTTTTTTAGTTTTCTTTAGTTTTACAGTTTGAAGCTAATCAATTTCTTTTCGTTTTCTTTTATTCTTTTTGTTGGCTTTTGTTTACTGTAAACAAAATCATGTTCTTTAAGACGTTATCATTGCGTTAAAAGTGTTCTGCTTAAAATACACATTATGCTAACTTAGTTGCTAGAGTCTGCCGTAGCCTAAGGTTGCTTAAAGTAACTGCTACATATACATCATACATCAGACATGCACCAAAGGAAAAAAAACACCTTAAACACCTAATTCATCACAACATACACACCACATACACACACTTTTCACACAGTTTCTTTTTTTTTTAGCTATACTTAAAAATCTAGTTGTTTGTCTGTGTTGTCTATGCCGTTGAAGAGGAGGCACCCGCTGCCGCCGTCGTCGACGACGACGTCGCCGCATTTCCGCCACCCGCATTCGTTGACTGCTGCGTCTGCGGCAATGTGTCACAGCGTCTGTAGTACAGCAGATAGGGTACACGCGGTATGTGCGGATGCAGCACATGATGTTCGCTGACAGGTTTCACAGAGCTATCGTCAAAGCGCAGCCAACTCGAGTAGCCGGTGTGATAGACATCGGTGATGTAGTGACCCTTGGAGGCCTCCTTGCCATCGTGATAGACCACAGCGAAAAGCCGATAGACGCGTTGCTTCTGCGAGTATTTCTTCGAGGCCAAAATTTCTGCATAAGAAATGTTTTTTAGTTGTTGTCTCTCTCTCTAATCAAAGTTTTCATCATTGAAATTGTTTGCTGCTACTTACTGGGATCGATTTTAAGCTCCACTGGGAATTCAACAGTCTTCAGTATTTTTGTACAACCATCCGAACGATAGTCGAACCATTTGAGATGCAGTATCAGCACAACGGGCAGTTTCTCCAACGTCATCTGTTGCCAGGCGACAACCTCCTGTTTGCTTTTGCTGCCAGTGACACCTTCGAGCTGATCGCGGCCAACAAGTATCTCTAAAGCTTCCTTTACGGAGGCCGCTTTCTATGATTAGAATAGTTTTTATTTTTCAATTTTAAAGTAAAAATAAATAAAAATTAAAAGACTCACCTCAATATTCAGTTGTAGCGTAAAGAAGGGCTGTATATCATCGGTGGAGAGCTCACCTTCGCGCTGTAGGCGCGAGCGCCATTCACCGCGGAAGATGTCGCTGAGTGGTGTGCGTCCAAAATCTGTTTGGCGTGTGACGCTGCCTTTGTTGCGATTGTTGCAAATCATCTGCGCAAAGAAAAATAACATTTTTAGTAAAAGAAGACAAATAATCGGTGCTGGGTACTTGTAATATTAATCAGTACACTAAAAACTGTATTAATTAAACATGGATTGGGTTACAAAAACGTTATACAAAATATCAAAAGAAAAAACACACCTGCCAATCGCCATCCTCATTCTCCGACAATTGATCAGCGCCATTCTCCACCGTTGTAGGTTTGGCAATCAACTTGATAACCTGCAAGAAAGCCAAAAACATTTAATTAATATTTTATTTTTCATATTTCATATTTACGAAACAAATGCATTAATTATTAACATTGCAAAGTAGCCTAAATCTATTTAACGCACCTCAAGCATTTCATCATTTAGTTTGTTCAGCACATAGCCCAGAAACTCTTCAGCGTCCTCTTGACGTCCCTCGACATGTTCATCGCGACTCTCATTCCACAGTTTGTAGATATCTGTGGGCTCCAGTGCGGAATCACATTGCAATTCGCCGCCAACGTTTTCCTTGCCCTTGGGACCAGCCTTGTTGAGGCGTGTATTGAGGCGCAGGCCGGTGGGTAGCGACGAGAAGTTATTCATGTAGGAGAGCCTGCGAAAATGCAAAAATTGTGTTTAGTGACATTTAATAAAAGTCCTCTACATTATATAAAATTGAATTAATGTTTTCTTGTGCATTTCTATGTTGCAGGCAAATTGATTTGACAATTTTTGCCATTTTAAAATATAGAAAATTCAAACATTACAACAGCCTGATCTCGTTCACCAAAACGGTTACGGAAACCATTTCGAAGTAATGTTTATTTGCTCTGCCACAAGTGTAACGCTGTTCGATTTATGGTGGAAAAAATGAACTGCTGACTGCTTGTGGGGTAGATTTTTGATAAATATTATTAACAAGTGTTTTAGATTAGATAAATCACATCACAAAAAATCATCTAATTTGTCACAGAATATAAAATAATCTCCAAACTAAAAAATAAAATTAGAAATGTGTTACTTGGTATAATATTTGAATGCTGTTCATTTCTATGTTAATGCATACTGATTAACCATCAATCGCATGTAAATAATATAGAAAATTTAAACGTTACATGTTCCTGCTTTCGTTCACCAAAACGGCTGCCAAAAACATTTCCATGTAATGTTCATTTGCTCTCCCACAAGTATAACGCTGTTCGATTTATGGCAAAAAACTGAACTGCTGACTGCTTGTGAGTTGTTCTTATATACCAAACTATAGATTATTCGATACTATGCAAATGTCTCAAACTACAATAATCAACTAGTATACAATATTCTAAAACATTATCATATTCAGTTGCTCAATTTAAATCGTTGATTGCAAGTAATATCTGATTATTTCATTCTATTTTTGCATTCTATGTTGCGAATATCGTTGTTTAGAACTGAATTCAAATTGCCAATTGTTCATTTACAAAAATCTGTATATATCTGTCAATTTTTGATCGATCAGTTCGATATTTGTACCAAATGATAAGAAAATGTGAATCTATCAATTTGTATTTCAACTTGAAAAATGTTTCAACTACTTTTTTTAATAATTACCAACAAAGTTAAAATTTGAGATTTTCATAAAAATGTATTTGGTGACTTTTAGTTCTACAATGACGATATGTTCAAAATCAATCTTTTTTATTGCTGGCTGCTCTGTCCTCATGTTAATATGTTGTAGTTATTTATCTCCATATTCGTGCTGATCGGGTAGATTTATCTATATATATAAAACTCTTGGTCCGTCTGTCAGTCTGTCTGTTTGTTCCAGCATCACGACTGGTAACTCCCATACAACCTAAACATTCCAAACGACATAACTTAGCACAAACACAAGCTAAAAAGATGAAACAAAAAACTCAAATACAAAAAAAATATATATAAAAGCAACCACACCACATTAAAACTCATCACAATGAAATTCACCACACTAAAATTCACCACACTAAAACTCACCACACTAAAAATTACCACACTAAAACTTACCACACGAAAACTTACCACAGTAAAACTCACCACAATAAAATTCACCACATTGAAACTCACCACACTAAAACTCACCACACTAAAACTCACCACACTAAAACTTACCACACTAAAACTTACCACACTAAAACTTACCACACTAAAACTCACCACAATAAAATTCACCACATTGAAACTCACCACACTAAAACTCACCACACTAAAACTCACCACACTAAAACTTACCACACTAAAACTCACCACACCAAATTTCACCTCACCTAACCTCACCACACTGAAACTCACCACATTAAAACTCACCACACTAAAATTTCTACTGTGAAAAATTCTACGAGGAAGAATTCTACGGGAATGAAATCTACCGGGAACAATTCTACCGGGATGAGTTCTACGGGAAGATTTCTTCCGGGAAGAATTCTACTAGGATGAGTTCTACGGGAAGATTTCTACCGGGAAGAATTCTACGGGAAAGCGTTCTATGGGGAAGAATTTTACGGGGCAGTCTGAGAAAACATTGTCTTTGAGAAAAGTTGTTTTGGCGGAGAATTATTATTTGGCTACTTCATTTATAAAACCAATAAAAAAACTTTCATAGCCAATCACGGGCCCCTGATGTTTTTTATATTAATAAAATCGCTCCATATCTTTTAATTCACAAAATCTTGCCACGAGTCGTGCACGGGTCCAGGGTCCAGCTAGTATTAATAAAATTTAAAAAAAAAATGTTTTTGTGGCCACAATTACCACAAATGCTTAACCTTTTTGCCTGGCGCCTAAAAAACAAAAAGAGTTCAGAAATGTACACTTAAAAAAAAATGAATTAAAATGAATACACATAATGAAGAAAAATAAAAATAATTATGCATTAATGAAGATTTAATCAGCATTATGAACTATTCAACTATTTAAAACTAACTAAATCATAAAAGTTATGATTAAATAAATATTTATGCATCAATGAATCTTTCATCAACATAATGAACAATTCAACTATTTAGTGAATTATTTTAAAACATTGAAGTATAATGAATGTCTTCGTTTGGCAGAAAACCCATTTGCAAACTGGTTAATAAGTTATTTATGAATCTTTCAACAACATTTCTATTTATATATTGTAATTTATCTATTAATTGTTCATCAATCATATGATGAATAATTAAAGAACATAAATATTATAGAATCTAGGATATTTATGCATCAATGAATCTTTCGTCAACACTATGATCAATTCATCTATTTAATGAATTATTTAAAATGAATTTATTTTCTGTGTAACACATGCCAAAAAAGCATGGTTTCCATTTACTTTGCTGCGTAAAAAATGTTTAGTCCCCGGTTTACTTTATTTTTTGCGCTACACGAATAAACCTCGACAGGAATTTGCAGACATTTTACCTTTGTAGCGAAATTCTTTTTTTTTGTCATTTTTTTGACATATTTTGTATTTCTGTTTTTTTCTGTTTCTGGATTATAATTGAATAAAAACATAAAAAAAAACAATATTCTATAATATTCCATACATAAAAATCAGGAAATAGTTTTAAAATAAAAATCTTATATTAACATATTATCCCAAAATAAAACACTTTACATTGTGTACAAAAATAAAACATAAAAATTGTATGAAATACCACATAAATAATAGTACAAATATCTAAAACTCATTTTCCGTTTGTTTGTGCGCTATGCAAACGTACACCTGTTCACGGATTTCCTTAAAATTTGGAATATATATCCTACAGATCCAGGAGAAGATCACTGTATATTTGTCGTTGATCACGCCCACTTAAAACAGATTCATAGCAAAAACCAATGAACGTATTTTTCTGAAAACTTGTACGACTATGCTATAAGGTCCATGGAATATCCTAAACCATAAATAAAATAGATTGGGCAAAGGGGATTGGCACCGCCCATAGAACCCAAAAATACGCTTTATCTCAACCCTAATGTTATCGATTTCCACTAAACATTAAATTTGGATATTACTCATCTTACTTAATCTGACTATACTAAACTCACCAAATGAAAATACACCACACCAAAACTAAATATGAATACTCTGCACTGGTTTCGTTAATATTTGGAATATACATCCTACGCATCTAGGAGAAAGTCACAATATAGTTTTTGTTGACCACGCCCACTTTTACGACCATTTTTATTTTTGTTTTTTTTTTTCTAAAATTTTTCTAAAAATTTGCATTACTATGACATAAGCCAGAAATAAACCAGATTGAACAAAGAGGAGTGCTACCACTTATTTGGAATATATATCGTAGAAACCCAGGAAAAGTTAACAAACGTAATCAAATTTGCAAAAATAAATACTAAAAATATTCTTTATATTAATTAAATCACTCCATATCCTTGCATTCACAAAATTTTAGCACGAGTCCAGCTACAATTTATAAAACCTGTACTATTACACTGTCCCACAAATTGAGGGTTTTTGGTTTAATCTACAATGAAAATTTTCATTTTTGGTAAATTTCGATCTTGCTGCGTACTCTGAACTTAAAATTCACAAACAAATATCTTAGATATTAGTTTTTGTAAAAAATCAAAAAGAAATTGTTGAGTGTGTCATTCATAGTGTGTCTTTTACTCTCAATTTCCAATGAGTTTGGGCGCTTGTTGAACGTATATGAATGACAAATGTTACTGTCATCTGCAAAGGAATGAATTGGGTTCTGGATCAATGACAGAAGGTCATTGATAAATACCAGAAATAGGGACAGGAATAGGACGGAACCCTGCGGAACTCCAGAATTGATGGAATGTTGTTCTGAGAACACACCATCCATCCCATCGCAACTCGTATTGGACGACCCTGGAGAAAACTCGATATCCATCGAGTAAATGATTCACCGACACTAAATGCGATTAGTTATGAAACGAGGGCTTTATGCCACACTCGATCAAAAACCATGGAAATATCGAGAGCAACAGCCAGATAAGCTATTTAACTTAAGTTATTTGTATAAGTTAATTAAGGAGTCTCATAGGTCGTTCATAGTGCAATCAAATGACATACAAATGCTGGTCAGAAGAGCCAGCTAGATTTTAAAATATCGTGGGTCCTGTTCAAACTTTGTGAATTGCTAGAACATAATATAGATCTATAAATGTGTGTAAAATATTACACACGTTGGTGATCAGATTTTCGAATAACAAAACAGAACAAAATCGTACTCTTTTTGAATGTAGTCACCATTTCTATAATATTTAATTAATTTTGTAGTCATGTGCAATTAAACTGTGAATAAAAATAAAGCTTAACATAACCCCAAACATATATATCCCAAATTATGTTCAAAAAAACTCACATGGCATTAACGGTTGGCGTCTTCACTTCACACAGCGCCGCCGCCTGTTTCGGTATCGAGCGAATCAAATTGTAAAATGGCGCACAGCCCAGCAGCGCCTGCAGTATCGAATTGATGTAGCAGTAGTTGGAGCGGTTGGTAAGACCACGTGGACGCAAACTAATGGGCGTCAGATCGGTTTTGTACTTGGTTAAAAAGTCGGCAAACTTTAGCGACCATTCGTCCAGATGTTTATTGGCGGAGGCTGTGGACGTTTTATTGGAAGCGGGCGTAGCTGCTGCAACACTTTGTGTAACCGGAGGAGCGGCTGTTGGCAAACCTTGTGCCGAGGCGGCAGAGTATGACATGGCGCCAGGTGTTACAATTGGCGGTGCGGGTGATACAGGTGTGATGCCCTCATAGGGAGCAACTTTAGCGACAGGTTTCTTGGATGCATTGGCGCCATATGCAACAGCTGGTGCTTGTGACGCAGCGGCGGCGGCAACAGCTGCTACAGTGACGGTAGCAGCAGTGGCGGCAGCAACGGAAGATGCTACAGCTGTAGCGTTGCTGGCAGCAGCGGTGGCAACAATGCTAGAGCTGGTGGCTACGGCAGGCGCAGCACTGCTGTTGCTGCTACTCTTGTCGGCAAACAAACTGGCCCAAGTATTGGACGAAGCGGCGCTGCTGACGGCACTGGCAGCAGGCTGTGGCGGCGCCAAATTAATGGGCGGCGATTCTATCACTGCTGCGGTAGCGGTTGCAATTGATTTTTTGTGCTGTTGCTGCGCCGAGTTGGAGTACGAGCTCTTGTTGTACGACGAGTAGCCGGCATAAGTGTTATGTTGTTGGTTGTGATGATGCTGTTGCGGCGATGGTTGAAATTGTTGCGGCACTGCGGTGGTGCTGGCAGTTGAGGTAGTTGTTTGGCGTTGTTGGTGCTGCTGCTGTTGCTCAACATGGCTGTTTTTGCGCTCATAGTTGTTGTAGTTGTTGCTGCTGTTGTTGTTGTTAGTGTGCATATTGTTGCTGTTGGTAGCAACAGGCGACGAAGGCGTCTTCATGACACCATGATTGCGCATTTGCGGTTGCTGCTGTTGATTGTTGTTGTTGTAGTGATGTTGTTGCTGCTGATAGTGTTGCTTCTCATGATAATTATGTTGCTGATAATTATGTTGCTGGTTTGTATAACTTTTGCTGCCATGATTATAGTTGCTTGACATATGTTTGTTGTTGCTCGCATTAATGTTGCTGTTGCCAGCAGCAGTCGGTGTTGCTGTTACCGACACGGAGGCCGTTGATTTCTTTTGATGCGAATTGGTCCAGGACATGGTTTTGGTTGTTTGCACTGAGGAGTCGCTGCCGCTGTTGTTGCCGGACTGATGTTGGTTGTTATTGTTGTTGTTGAAGCGTGGTATATAGTTGCGTTGTTGCATGTAGTGAGGTTTGCGTTGTTGCTGCTCATTGTTATTGTTGTAGTTGCGCTTTTGATAGTGCTGCTGATGCTGTTGGTACTGAGGCTGATAGTGTTGCTTCTCATGTTGCTCGTATTGCTCTGGCTCAGACTCTTGTTGTTGTTGCTGCTGATGTTGCTGATGCTGTTGGTGATAATGTTGCTGATGATGCTGTTGAGGCTGATGTTGTTGTTGCTGCTGCAGCTGTTGTGTTGGCTGATATTGTTGCTGCTGCTGTTGCGGTTGTTGTTGTTGCTGCTGCTGCGTTGGAGATGCAATGATTTCTGGTTGCTGCGATTGTTGTTGTTGCTGCTGCAACTGTGGCTGCAATTGTTGCTGCTGTGTCTCTGGCAATATTGCTGCTGCTACCACTTCAGTTGTTGCTGCTGTTGCTATTATTGTTGTCGTCGTTTCAACGTTTGGCACTGTTTGTTGTTGTTGTTGTTGGATTTGTTGTTCTACCTCGAGCACGTCAGGCATCTGTTCAATGCTGCTGCTGCTCACGTTGTTGCTGCTGCTGTAATTGCTGACAACGGCCACCGACAAAGGCAGTTGCTCCTGTTGCTGCAAATTGTCTATCGTATGATGCTGATGTTGCTGCTGCTGTGGTTGTTGTTGTTGCTGATAGTCTTGCGCAATATCGTCGCAGCTCTGTTGCTGATTGATGTCACTCAGACTGCTGATTGATTCGCTCGTTTGCAGCGTGACACCAACATCATTGTTGTAGTTGTCGACAATCACGTGTTCGGCAGCGTCTAAAATGTTTTGAAAGAACAAATAAAAAAAAAATTATAATAAATCAGTAAAAAAATAAAAATGTTTTCAAATTTTACTACAAAATAAACAGCAATAACTAAGGCAGGGGAGGCCACTTTGCAACGGTCTACAGTATAATTAACTCAACGACAAAACAATTTCATTCTTTAAACTAGAGATGTGCGCAAGAAAGTGTACACGATTCCCTAAATCTCCAAAAATTGTTTTCGAAAATTGTAAAAAAATAAATAAATTGGAACGTTGAAGAATAAGAAGAGAATCTTGCAAAATAATGTCTCAAAGTAAAATCAAAATATAGCGTATTAATGACTGCATTCAGCGACCTCAACAGTTGTGCAAATGTGGCCTGAATGGCATTTTACCTGCAACATGTTGAAAGAGCGGTCGCCATTTTTTTTTCATCGACAAAATTTTACGCGATATTTGCGCTAATAACGCTAGTATGTTTTCAATCAATTAAATAATTGTATGTAACTTGAAAAAATATAAATATTAAATTCTTTTGTATATTGACAGACAATGTAGCGGTGCATTCAATAAAAGTGAGCAGTTAGTAAGCAGTCTCGCAACTGTTGAGGTCGCTGAATTCAGCCAATAACAGCTTTCATCTTTTCTGAGTGGTTTTATGTTACTTTTACCCAAATATGTTTTTTTTTAATTTTCTCCATATAAAATTTCACAATGAACCCCAAGAAAATATTTTCCCAAAATGTTTTAATGCCAAAGTAAAAACTTCTTTGAATGTTACACGAATCAAATTTTACGGAAAACGTTTCCTCAGTATTATGAAACTTATTTTTTTCAGAATTTACTAAAACGCCGTATTTATATTTTTGAAATTAAATATTCCCCTAAAATCAAAATATCTTGAAACCTAATTTGCATTTTGTTAATTCTTTATATATTCAAATTCACCTTGACAATTTAAAGAAAAAGTTGTTTGAAAAATTATTTCTTGTTTGTATTATTTATTAGTTTGTATTATTCGAAAGTCTCAACAAAATATATTTAAAAACGAGAATGCCATTTTTTTAAAAAATGTTACTTGATACGAAAACTGAGTTGAAGTCAAAATTTGTTTTCTAAAATTATATAGAATTGATATAAGGAATGGTCAAATACGCACTATGATAAAAGTCCCCAGGAAATAAAGTCCAAAGTAAAAAAAAATAAAGAAAAAAGTTATACCAAAATTGGTACACCCAGAAAAAAATACTATATAAATAATAGTTTTTTACTATTAAAAATATTCAATAGGATAAATTATTATTTTAATCGGAAAATACCATTAAATACAAGAAAATACCATGACATTGCCATTGAGTTTATATGAAAATTTTTATTTTTTGTATACTATTAAATCAATAATTGTCCTATTGACCAATTTTAATGGGATTTGAGGGAATTTTTTTCTGGGTGTTATAAAGCTCCATTTTGAAAATGAAATAATACAGCGAACTGAAATAAAATCTTCAAATATAAATCGTCGTTGCAGAACGAAAAGCCACCAAATACATTTTAAAAATGCCAAATATTCATTTACAAAAATCTTTATAAATCTGTCAATTTTTAATCGATGAACTCAATTTTTTTTACCACATGAATAATTGATTTTTTAACTTTAAAAATTCTATAATAATATAATCAACTAATATAATCAACAAACTCGAAAATTGAGTTTTTCAGAAAAATGTATTTGGAGACTTTTCGTTCTACAACGACGAAATGAAAATCAGTTTTTTTTCCTACGGCCTTATTTCATATTTCATAGAGACTTGCTCTCAAAATTCGTTAAAAATCCCTTTAGATTTATCAATTTTTTTTTTTTGTCTATTGCACATCTCTATATAAAACACTCTCGCTATAAGACAGTCTTAAAAAATACAAACAAAAATACCATCGCGCACCATATGATGGTTGTCTGCCCTTGGACAATCCCGTACCAACCCGTCACGTTCCACACATGATATAAGGGGTGTGTCTTGTGATGCCATCATCATGCATGGGCATGAGCATGGAACCCATGAGTATTTGAGTAATCAAAAGAAGAAGCAACTTGTTGCCGATACATATTAATTGCGTCTAAATTAGAGTCAATTAAGATGAAGTAGCGTAGTAAAGTGCTAAAAAAACGGCATTTAAATAGCTAAAAAAAAATGATAGTAACATTTACCACTTAACCATTGATTCGTTTTCAACAAGTACTAATAGAAAAGTGTGTTTACCAAACAGATGTCTGGTTGCCTGCCCGCAGCATTTCCTGCTGATAACTCATGATGATAATGGTATTAATCACGTTGATTTAATATGCATGTTGATTGGAATTTAATAATAATAAAAATAATATAGACTACATAAATGTTTCCATACAATAAACGGTAATTTTGTCGATTAATCAGCTAATTTGTTTAATAAATAGGGGTGTTATAAGAAGAATTCTTATGATTTATAGAACTCATGATAAAAAAAAGAAAATTTTATTCTGAAAATGAAATGGTCTGAAATGAGAGTACAATTTTCTTAAAAACTTTAGAAGAAAAGACAATTTAATAAGAAATTAAAAAAAGCATACAAAGAAATTCCTATAGAAAAACACATATTGTGTTATCACAACTTAGTAAGAAATCAAAATAAACGATAAGGTATTTTTAGAAAAATTCAATCAGGGATAAGGGCAGGGAATAAAATGTGCATCTTTTGATACACACACACTCTGCCTTTGTTTGCTTAAAATCATTCAAAAACAGTTTTTAAACCACCTCTGCCAAAAATTATATTTTTTTCCTTATGTTTTTATTAGTTACTAGCTGGACCAGTGCACGACTCGTGAATTTTAGTAGCCGCGGTACCTCAGCGGTTAGTGCGCTGGACTGCGAGCCGAAAGGTCCCCGGTTCAAGCCTGGACTCGGGCTAACAACATCTTATCATAGAAACATTTTTCTATACCGCGCTACCTCTCGGCAGTAAATGGCAAACCTACGAGAGTAAAACATTTCCTATGAAAAGCTCTCACCCGCCGTGCGGATTCGGCAATAAACTGTAGGTCCCACCACTTTGAGTACAAATATAACACGCACAGTTCAAAATGGTGAGAGAGCTCGGCCGAAGTTCTATACAAGACTGTAGCGCCAAACTATTATTTATTATTATTATTATTAATTTTAGTGTGGTGAATTTTAGTGTGGTAAATTTTGGTGTGGTGAGTTCCATTGTAGTGAGTTTTAATGTGGTGAATTTTAGTGTGGTTAGTTTTAGTGTCGTGAATTTAAGTATGGTGAATTTTAGTGTGGTGAATTTTTTTATGGTGACTTTCATTGTGGTGAGTTTTAGTGTGGTGAGTTTTAATATGGTGAATTTTGGTGTGGTGAATTTTGGTGTGGTGAGTTCCATTGTGGTGAGTTTTACAAAAAATGTTTGGACGACAAAAACAATGCAATGATCGAAACACCAGTTTCCAAAAAAAAAAATATACCGTGAATCAGTCATTAGAAATCCACAAAATTGTACAACCTCCCAAAACAAAATATTTGGCATTTGTATGGAATATTTGAGGGATATTTTCGGCAACACCAAACGGAAGATTTTGGGAAGCGTATGGCAGGTTAACAAATTACCAGAAATTTTAATTTTGTCTGTTTGAAATATGTATAAAAATGTTTCTACATTAATTCGGACCTGTTAAAAATTTGGTCTGGGTCCGTTTTTTTCCGGAAATATGCCAGAAATATTTCTGAAAAATGACAGTAATTTCTGATCATTTTATTGAGGGGATTCATATCAAGCGCGTAAAACACGTAACTTGTGGAAATCTCGTAAGTAGTAGAAATTAACCCAAAAATTGTATGAGAATATTTTACGCTCAACTCATACATTTATGTGTCGATTTGTATGTGAAATTAATTTAAATATATTTTTATGAATATTTTGTTATATCTTTTCACTAGATGTAAATAAAATTATGTTTTATGACAAATGTGTTTTTATTAATTGTGTTTGAAATGATTTTAATTAAAGTAACTCAAAATTTGAGTACAGTAATTTATAAAATACTTTACGCGAAGCCAGATAGAAGTACACATATTCATGTCGAATTTTGCGTAATTTTATTTTTTACGAGCTAATAAATTTATAGTGCTGATATTGTATTTCGAAATAATTCACCGTTTAAATAATTGTAGAATATCCAAAAATTCAGCCCTTTTTCTGAGGTAATTTTGTTATATTTGATAAAATGATGTCATTTCTGTGCAATCGGTCTGTGTAATTCTTGTAATAATTATTTACATATCAAATATAATGAAAAACCACCCAGCTACTGATTTATTTAGGGCAAACAATTCATTTTGTACTAATCTTTGAACCCTTTCTTTGTTTACAACAATTCTAATCAAAAGCAAACAATAGCAGCAAATAAAAGAAAAAAAACAACCAATAAAGTCTCAGAGCTGATAACAAAGAACAATATTAAAAAAAAAAACTTCATGAACATAGTGCATTTGCCTTGAGTCGGAAAAAGAAAAAACGAAATAAAAAAAAATAATTCTATAAAAATATTAACACAAATGCAAATATTTATACACATTATACTAATTTTTGGTAATAGGAAGGCGGTCAATTAAAGTGAAATTTAGACAGCAGAACCGTTACTATTTTGGGACAAATATTAAAACAAGTAGTCATCCTCAGACGATTAGCATGGCGGCGGCAGCAGCAAACAATTTGAGCCCGCAAGTTGTTTTTTTGCTATCATGGGTTCGTTCCAAATCAAACAATCAAATCCCGTGAACGGATACCCGACCTAAACAGACCAAACAACGTTTTTTTGAAGTGTTGCCTGCTGCCACCATTAAACCAATTAGATTTGTTCGACACGAGATATGGTCAGATAAGCGCGGATCGGCGTAGATAATAAGTTTGCGAATCGATATACGTCCCGTTCAGTGCAGGTAGTATTACTGGTGACTTATCTCGGCGGTATACAATAATATATCATGTTATGAAATACTCAATAACTCAACTAAAATATACTACAACGTACTGACTGACAGGTATGAGTGTTGGCTATAAAAACTAAAAACAAAAAATCCAACGTCAAAACGTGTGCTTATTTTTATTATTATTGTTATTTAACATTGTATTTTGATTCCAAAATATTTATTGCACTCACATTGTCGAGTGGTATTAATACAATTAGACATGTAAAACGTATATTGTTGGCAATAGCTGATTAGTTTGTTATGGGGAAATCGTTTGAGACGTATAGCCCGCCCGCCCATTAGAATCAATGGGGTTTTCGCAAGTACATAAATCATGTTTAGGGTAAAACTATTATTAAATGTTAATATTTGATAGGGTTTTATTAATATTATAATATCTTTTATTTTAAATGGGCTCAAGGTCCGGTTATTACAAATTTAAAAATCCAATATATATTGAATTTTAATTTATTTTATTATCTACAAATTATATAGGTATCAAAAAAGGTTTGAATTTTGTTTTTAAAAAAGTAACGCAGAATTTACTGTTCGAAAATTTAACTTTTTGATATGGTTTCAATGAGAACTATCACGAATAATTTTTACTTTCGGAACGTTGTAAGAAAAATATTTATTTATATATAGTAAAATTTGCATTCTAGGGAAAAAAATATTGTGGAAAAGTTATTCATGATAGGACTGACTGGATATCTAAAACGACAAGATAAAATAAGTTTTTATAAAAACACTTCTTAAAACTGTTAAATAATTTAATATTATGCTCGAAAGTATTTATTATGTTTTATATTTATAAAACTCAATACTAGTCTCATATTGAATTCCATTTCACATATTATTCAACTCTCATAAAATAAACTAAAAAATTAAGTTCTGCACAAAATCTCAAAAATATCTCAAAAATATGACAAAAAAAATTAAAACGTATCTCTTTATTATATAATAATTCAAGTTCAAGCTTAAATTAATTATTTTACAACTCTTTGGAATAATTTGAAAAAATTGAGCAAAACGTGTCTAAAAAAAATGCTCTTTATATAAATCATTTAATTTTTAATACCTTTAATGTGGTATCAACTAAAAGCTATTTGCACTGCAATTAGCAATAACTTCATAATATCTACTCAAAAATATGGATCACCATATATGAGATGAACAGAAAAAAAAAGTTTGTCATATGACAAAAAATATGCACCAACATGTTAATTAATTTCAATTATTAAAACTAAATTTAGCAAAGTCAGACGATATCTAACAAGAGGTTGGTTGGCGTATAAAATAAAACTGTAATAAAAATTAGCTGTATTAGCAAAATATTTATTAGTTAGAGTAAGTAATAAATGAAAAAAAAATGGAAAATTTATAAATTTACATTGGCATTATAACGCCAACGCTGATAAACGTGTATATTCGATTCTGATCTATTATAGCGTTCGACAGAATTACATTTTTGGTTAGGTATTAAGAAAATCGTATATATTCTGAACGTATCTTTCAGTTATTCTAAATTAAGTACCTAATATTTTTAAATTTTAGTTAGTAGAAAATATAACCGCAACAAATACTTCTTGATGTACAAAACAGTAACAGTGTTTTGTTATTGCTTTCTTCGATCATTATGTAGCGGTCTATAGAACACAATAATATATCTTCCAGTTATTCTAAATTAGGTACCTAATATTTTTAAATTTTAGTTAGTAGAAAATATAACCGCAACAAATACTTCTTGATGTACAAAACAGTAACAATGTTTTGTTATTGCTTTCCTCGATAATTATGTAGCGGTCTATAGAACACAATAATAATAATGACTTCATTTAATTCCACTCAAGATCTAAATTATATGTTTACACTCTATATGTTTCCCAACCATTTTCCACCTGTATTGCCTACCATACCAATTTTATTTTCATGCTAAAGCAGGTTTTATTGATCCACATTCCCACCTGAAATCTTCCCATAAAATGTTATTTCAATGCGTATATTATACGCCGTATAAACCGCTTGTTTGGTCTAAATTTTAATAATACATAAAATTTTACATAAAATTATTGAATTTTTATTCAATCTCAATTCGATAACCGGAATTCAGTAAAATCTGTAATCAATTTAGTTCAATTTAGATTGCTCAAAAAAAAATATTATAATTATACCGACAAATTTTAGTTTAGAATAAAATTTCGACAAATTTTGTAATCTTAAAAAACCAAGAATGATTTGAAATTAAAAAAAAAACTGAAAAACACGGGTAATAACAAAATCTAATATATATTTGTGAATGTAATTATGTCTGTATGTTCCGAATAGGCGTCAAAACGGCTGAACGTAATTGAATAAAATTTTGACACGATATGTATGTTGGGTCTGGACAGAGTATAGGTTATATCTCAGTGAGATTGGTGGACTGGGCGTGGTCCCAGTCCACCAACTAAAAATTGAAAACATATTATATCAGCAATTAGGATAGCAAATTTAATGAAATTTTGGTCAGCGTTATATTTAACTATTCTAAACGGTCTCGCGGAATGTGGGCGGTATTGGATCACTGGGCGTGGCACCCCCCTAGATGGTATATTTTCCAGATGGTGTATGTCAACAGTTATTATAGTGATATCAAGATATTTCACACCAGGGTATCAACCACTCCCAAATTTTTTAAACTCACCACACCGAAACTCACCACACTAAAACTTACCACACTAAAACTCACCACAATAAAACTCACCACACTAAAACTTCTAATGGTATAACCGGCGTTTTACCACACCAAAATTCACCACACTAAAACTCACGACACTAAAACTCACCACACTAAAACTTACCCCACTAAACTTCTACTGGGAAAAACTCTACGGGGAAGAATTCTACGGAAAGAATTCTACCGTGCACGGGTCTAGCTAGTATTGTATATTTTTCTGTGTGCAAAACAGTGTTGAACGGTGTTATAATTTTTTTTAGTCAATTTACTGCTCTGAAATTAAATTAAATGTTGATTTTACAACGAGTTGAAAAAATTAAAAACAATTCCAGCACGATTTCACATGCGAGCCAGCCCCGTCCGGCGTTAACGAGGTAAATTAATTTGTTTTGTCGCAGATCGTTTAATTTGAATGTCTTCTCAAATGAATTAGATAATGATGACAATTGTTTCGGCTTGTGTGTGCTCTCAGTTGTCAGCGCAAAACAGCAGAATTGTCACAACACCACACAACAATAAAAATATGTTTATTATTTCTTCAAGATATGCGAGAATGTGTGTCAACAAACAATTTTATTATTATTATTTAAACGGGGAGCACCATTTTATTACAATACATAGTAAAATATGCAGGCGGCAGACGTTTTTACGCATTTTAGGAAGTAATAAATGCACTGTATACCATGTTTTAATTCGGAGGAATGGGAGAAAAATATTCTAATTTATTCGTAAGGGGAGAAAAGTGTTTTAAATGACTATAAAACATTTGAAGAACTAGAAAACATTTAAAGAAATTAAATCAGAAAACAGGCAGACTTGGAACCATTTCACTCTTCACCTACAACTCGGTACTACTTTTTGTATAACCATTCAAAATAATATTGAGTCAAAAACATAAATTATCGTCGTGGCGTTTTAAAATATAGCGTCTTTTTTAGCACAAACCAAAATTTTAGTATGTATATGTATTGTCAAAAAAATTACTCGTGGGATTATGTATTCCATATAGAACGGATGGATTATGCTTCGAAGACAATTGATATTTTTTTTTTCTTTCACTATACATTTTCAACTGGGTCTCTAGAGACAATGATTCCATTGTAATTACTTACACCATGGGGTTGCAGAAGAAATAGGTAACCACAGTTTTAGTATGATTAGAATATAACTGGAATTTGTTCGGCAAAATGTAATAATTAATTTGTATTTTGGCAAAATTACCAATACCATACTAATGGTAGTTTGCTTAAGTATAACGTATAAAAATAATTATGTTGAACTATAAAAAAAATTGAACTTGAGAAAAATATAGGTATCTATTTCACAACATAAGTATTGGGACATGTTCCAGCTATCCATCGAATTCAGATCGATTTTCATATAAAATTCGATGTTAGAATACAAAAAAAAATGATCAAAAGTATTAAAAACTTCAAATCAAAGCATACGGATTAAATTAATTTGAAAAATTAATTTTTGTACTCAGACATCGAATTCAAAACGTTAATTTACAAATTTTCATATGAAATTGGTCCAAATGGGGAACAATGGCCCATTACACTACACAACAAAATGAGAAAAAAGGTTTGCGCAGTAAATGGTACTATTTTTGTATTATTGACAATGATCAGCAAAATTCGAATATATTAATTAAAAAAATTTCTATGAATAGGTTAACGAGATATCGGCCAATAACTTTTGAACCGAGCTTGCAAAAAGGTGGTCACATATATTTGCAAATATATCGCGTTTTAAATAACAAGTTAAATTAAATACCAAATAAAAGATAATTTAAAATCCAATAAACATTTCTCACAACATTTTTAAATTGGTTTACTGGTTTGAGAGAATTCGATAGAAGAACTCGAAAAGTGTAATTTTTTCCGACAAAAATTTAAATCAAAGATGCATTTAAAAAGTTGGGGAACATGGAAAAGGCGAGATGATTCACAGTCTGCGATATTCCAAAATTAGCCTTCACCCTTCTAAAGAAAATGACGTAAAAATAAAAGAAATCTATGGATACATTTTGTGATCATAAAAAATAATGTGAAAAGATTAGAATTGGGTGTAAACTAAAAAATCCTATTTTGTTTTTTTATACCCTACACCCATGGGTTACAGGTTAAACTATATATATGACGATATTTTAGTGCATCTTAGAGGACGTTACCGGTATGAAAAGTATATATTTTCTTAATCAGCATCACTTTTCGAGTAGATTTCGAGTCTGTTGGCCTATACACGATATGCGATGAAATTTATCTTCAATATATTCTAGTAGAAATATAATTTTAAGTTCAAAAATGAGTCAAATTAGTCAACGTACTCAACTACATCCCATACAAGATATGGGTTTACTTTTGAGGATCTCATATCTCGTAAAGTATTCAAGATAAAGTTATAAAATTTAAAATTAGTTACAAAAAATCATCTATCAATACGTGCTCGAAAAATTGGCGTGATTGGCCCACATTTTTTCTTTTTTATTTTTATGCCTACTTATATAGCAATCAATTATAATGCTTTCACATAATTTATTTTATCCGTAAATGTTACCCATACATTTTTGTCATTGATAACTCAATTTCTTCGAAAGAGTGTGGACTAATTTTGAAATATTACAAACTGTGCATCATCTTTCTCGATTTTTTCCAATTTTTTTAATCAAAAGTTTTGTTGAAAAAATTACTTTTTTCAAGTTCTTATATCGAGATCTTTTAAACTAGTAAATTAATTTAAAAATTTTGTGAGAAATGTTTATTGGATATTTAAATACCTTTCATTTGATATAACTATTGATCATGTGAGTTATTTAGAACGCGAAATACTTACAAATAAGATGTACCCCCCTTTTTAAAAGCTCAGTTCAAAAGTTATTGGCCGATATTTTGTAAACCTATCCAAAGAAACATTTTTAAACCATATCTTCGGAATAAGGGAGTCATTTTACATAATACAAAAATAGTCTTGGGTACTGCGCAGAATGGCTGTTGTGTAGTGTTATTTATCATTTACAATTTTTTTTTTTTAAATTACATTTTTAAATGCAAATAAATGATTTAGTTTTAGCTTTTATCAGGAACTTTAGTGATTTCGTTGCATTTAGTTAATATTTATATATAAACGATGTTTGTACAGAGTTGTACAGAGTTATATAAAAAAAATATATATAGAACCAATTGCATTATCAAAAATTAAGAATATGTATAGGTACATTGGAAAAAATCGAGTTTAGATTTAAATTTAAAACAGTATGGCAAATCACCTCGATATTGAATTGTAGAGGTAACATTAACTCCCTTATAACATAAAACTAAAAGAAATTCTTTAAAAAAGTCAGAAATTACAGTGACGGAACTTTTTCACTTCCTCATATCGTCGTTGTTTTTGTTTTATTTAATTCTGTCACCCGAATGTCTGACGTTTTTTGACGAATTCACTTTCTTTTCGTCTTACGTTATAAGGTGTTATCTCCACAAATCAGTGACATTCACTCTATATTCGACATTTGTAGTCAACGAATCAATCTATCCAACTTTATTATTAGTTTCGAACTGATACATTATTGTGGTGTTGAAAAAAGGCATTTCCCAAATAGTGTGAACTTAAACAAGATCTGCCCCACATTATCGTATTTATTCTTTCCAAAACTATGTAACATATTGAATTTTATTTTTAGATTAAAGTTTGACTTGAGTATTGAAATTAAAATTTCGTTTTCACTTTATACGAAAACTACTTTTATAAAAGTCACAATTTTTTAATCGATAAAGTTGTCAATAAGGGTCTAAAATTTAAAATGCTATTTACGAAAAACTTCATGTGAGAGGAGAAAACTGAATATGCAATCAAAATCAACACCCTCCGTTTATATAAAAATGTTGTATGGAAGGCACATAGGAAAATCATTTTTAGTGTAATTAAATAAAACTCATATCAGATGCATAAACAAATAAATAATGTCTCAAAATTTGAATTTGTTTATCGCAAGTTTGACGCCTATTTTAATAGACAAACAAGTATAATTTAAGTCATTCACAACGAAATGCAAAGTTCAATGTAACTATGGAAAATTTAACAAAAATAACAGCGGTCAACACAAATATTTGTAAACATGTTGGTTGGTTGGTATTAAATATAAAATGACGCACAATTAAAAGTTGAATATCTTTAAGCGAGGCAATGAAATCAAAACAGGAACAAAAAAAAAATGATTAAACCATATTTTAAAGGAAAAGAAAATTTTCAAAATAAAAAATATATAAAACAAACACGCATTTGCCATGCGAACAATCATCCGCCAATCATTCGTTAAACATATGATTCTTGAGGCCAAAGACATCACATAATTCCGCCATAACCTAGCAACGCGGCCAGTAGTCACTCGGTCGGTCAGTTACTGACGCATGATTGCTGACAATTTTATTTTATTTTTTTGTTTTGTTTATCGTTGCAAACATTTGTCATAATTATAGCAATTGAATTTTAATTTAAACAAAAAAAAATATAGAAAATTACTCTAAAAACAACACAAAACACTTAAATAAACTCAAATTGAATTAAGCGACTGGCATTTTATTGAATAGCATAAAGTGTACGTGTGATAAGCATTTATCACAAGTACTTCAAGTAATCACAACCTGATAATGCTAATCACAAAAATTTCACTAAAATGGATGAAAGTCAGATAAGAAATTGAAGGTGTTGTGTGTGTTTTGGTTAAAAAAAAATTAATAATACAGTTGATATTCCATAAATAGTGCCTGGTAACACATGGCACAAGTCTCAATAGCTACTACTTGAAGAAAAACAATTTAAAATTATAATAAAAAAAAAAATAATAATTTCATTTTTCCGTTTAAATTGATTATGTGTTTATTTACAACAACTATATATTAATTATTATACCTACCTAAAGTAATAATCGACCGTCATGTACAAACTTCATTCATCGATTACGTTATGATGATGATGTTGTTGGCGTCCGTCATCGGTCGTTGTTTAATTAATAATTAAAATTTTATGAGCGTCTAGTATTTTCGAAGTGAGTTCTATACTTGTTTTATTCAATTTTGGAGGTTGCTAGCAATTGTTGTTATTGTTATTGATAGAACCACATTTTTATTGATGGGGGTAACTCAAAAAAAAAATATATTATTATAATCAAGCGAAGCTAATTTTAATTGTCCTTCGCGCATAGAGTTAGTATTATTGTACGCGATACAAAAATAATGTTTATTTAAAGAATTTTAAGTACAATTTTTCATAAATCGATAATAATAAAAGAATAATTATTTCTTAAATCAAGAAGAGTCTTTCCTAAATATAGATGAATATTATTAATTCTATATGTTTTATAATTAAGAAATAAACTTCTTTGCGTCAAGAATAAATGTTCTTAGTTACTTTTTAAATACCCAAGACGATTATCTCTGCATATCAAGAGTAATTGCTCTTGTTACTTTTTCTTTTATAATCAAGTGGCTGTGTTTCTTTAAATTCAAATCTTTTCCAAATCAGCTGTTCACTTCGTTTGTTCTTATTTCATTCTGGATTATAGAGTTTTTAATATTATTTAGTATGCTAAATTAAACGAAAATATACAAATAATGAATTGAAATCGTAGCGGATATCGTTATTCTTTTAAAATCGTTTTATTTTTAATCCGAAAGCTTTATAAAAAAAATGTGTATTAATAATATCAGTTTTAAACTGCACGGATAGAAAAAAGATTTGTTTGAATATGTTTGAATGTAATTAAAAATTAATACGAAATTACCATACATACATGTATTAGGAATGAAGTGTAATTAAATTATAATCGAAATTGAATTTATTTTTGTTCAACTGTAAACATTATTATATTGTCCAGCAGAATCTGTCAAATTTACCATAAATATGTTACAACACCAACATACAATTTTAATTGCATTTGAATAAACTATTTCTTTGCACTTTACTTGGTTATAACTATGTTTTGAAACACAGAAAATGCTAATCAAATCTAAATACAACGTATGTTCGCAACGCTCGTCTTAATTCTATAATTTATCGATTGACGAAGTTGGCAACGTTTTGCAGCATTTTCTACCTACGCCATCGTTTGAACATATTGATGTTTAAAAACAAACAAAAAAGAAATTGTATTTAAATAAGAGTATTCTTGCAACATTCTTCTTGTATACGAAGTTGGCGCTCGTTAAGCAGTATTTTCTACCTATGTCTCTTTTGTCGTCGTTTGAAGTATGTATAGGGTCATTTTAAACATACTGATGTTTGAAAACCAACAAAAAAATGAATTCAAATGTAAATAAAGGTATTCTTGCAGCTCTCTTCTTGTATACGAAGTTGACACTCGGTGATCGGCATTTTCTGCGTACGTGTCTTTTGTTGTTCGTTGAGAAAACGTGTTCGCGTAGGTTATAATTTTCTTATTTGTAAATTAAATAAATATATAAATTGTGTTACAAAAAGTACAAATAGTAATAGAGTATAATATAGTGCAGTATATAATTTCTGAAACTAAAGTGAAAAAACCACAAATAAAATTCAGTGTTTCGATTTTCAAACAGAATTTGGCATGTTTTTTTACAAAAGCCTCCGTGAACTCCTTGCCTACGCTATGTGCTGTACTGAGACCAACTTTAACTGTACCAA
Organism: Dryomyza anilis; assembly: GCA_951804985.1. Taxonomy (NCBI): domain Eukaryota; kingdom Metazoa; phylum Arthropoda; class Insecta; order Diptera; family Dryomyzidae; genus Dryomyza; species Dryomyza anilis. Next base: position 68,651,425 of record OX638134.1, on the reverse strand, counting down.
ATATAAAGCGAGCCTGGATTCGTCTGGTTTATGCATTTATGCAAATTCCCACTGTGCATGTTTAAAGATTTTTAATTAAAATTAATATAAAAACAACATTTTATTTTTATTTTATTTTCAGGATTTCTTTCCAAAAATATTTAAATATGTTTCTATGCAAACATACTACTTTTTGAACTGAAACAACTGATATGTTTCACTAGAAACATATTTATATTCAGGTCGTTCAAAATCGTGTTTTATTTTGAACTTATTTATGTTTCGGTTCAAATATTTATTTTATTTGGATGTAGTAACATACTCCATTTTAAGGGGCAACATTAAAATATTTTCGGGATATTATAATGTAAGTCAGAGCTCATTACAACACTGTCCAACTCTCAATACAACCCTGTTTACAAATGATTTATCAGTCAATTATATATTATGTTTACATAAAATTCCAAACATACATGTTAATGCCTGCAAAATTATGTTTGGGAGAGCCTTTTTTTTTTGCAGCGTGTGGTAAAATTTAATAATTTTGATATTATTCGATAGATTATGAATATCTCAACATTATATATCTAAAACAAAATCATTCAATTTTGATGACTTTACTTTCAGAGAATCATTTTATTTTGTAGTCATTGAAAAATAATAAATTGTAATACATATTATAGATTTCGACCTTGTTTATTTTAAATTTTACTCCTTTATCAATATTTTATTTGTTATATATATTTTTGTATGTGTTTTTTCTTTTTACCGCATTTCCACACCTCGTCCTGACATATCCTTACACCCAATAAAAAATACATATTCGAGATTCTTGCGTCCTAATAAGTAAGTCAAAGTTTTATCTCAAAATTCGAAAAAAAATATTCCGGAGAACCTTTTTACAATGTAAAAATCCTAATGATCGGGCCAAGTGGTGTCTTCCCTAATCGGTCAAATAACAGGAAAAGAGAAATATCTATAATTTTGTACCCTCAATAATTTATCTAAGTTCATGGTATCTTTTTCACTTAAATTTCTACATTATTTTCAAAATGTTGGTGAGTTACAATTGTTAAATTCATAAATATTATATTGGATTAATTTGATTTTAAATATAAATGCAATGAAATTCCACTTAAGATTAAAAATGCAGTGTTATTTTTTCATTCAATTGTAAAAAAAAAGAATAATTGAAATTCCATGCAAAATAACTTTTAATTCAATAAATAAATTCACACTTTATACATTTGAATTTTACGCGTTTGAATAAAAGCGATTTATATATATATTTTTTTTTATTTTGCATTTATTTTTATTATTGAATTTAAAAACTTGATGTACAGAAAGGTTTGTTGAACTTTTTTTTTAGCAAGAGTGAAGATTTTTGCAAATATTTTTAATTCTATATAAATAATTCAAGTGTAGAGGCTGGTACAAGGTCATTGCTGAAATTAAACAACGACGAAAAAAATACGAGAACGTGATCTGATAAAAGGTAGGTAACGGTTGGATTAGTTAGAATTTAAGAGTTTAAATAGTATTAATAAAATCAACAAATTCAACGTCAAAGGGCAATAACACTAAAAGCAAAATCGACAGAATATATAATATACAAAATAACGCTAAAAACTGGCAAAATTCCTAAAAGTAAAATTTTTCATTTTATTTTACGGAAAATTGACAAAACAGATTTGTGATGACTAAAAGCAGCAGCACCCGGCAAAAGGTTATAAAAAGTCAACAGCAGCACACAAAGAAAAAATGTTTTTTGTTTTAATTTTCCTTTTTTCTTTTTAATTTCAATACAAAAAGTTGAAATTTGCACAAGAAATTTACTTGAATTTAATCAATACTGTCAACAGTTTTGCTACACGACATATTTTCATTGCATCAACTATTTATCTCATATGTAACAAATAAATTCCCATGACATAGTTGTTCGTCGAATAATATTATATGTACTTTTGTTGGGGAGCAACCAACCAACCAGAATAACATGAGAATTTTATTGATGATCCAAATATTTAAATATTTATTATGTGTCGAAACATATTGATATCATTGTCACTCTCATGTAAACAGCATAATGAACTTGAAACCTAATTTTAAATAAAATATTTGATGATTTCAACTTGAAATGATAAAACAGAATAACAAAAATAAGTATGACAAACAAAAAAAAAATACCAACCCATATTTCGTAATATAAACGCCTTAGGAATACAAATTAAAAATGACTTTCCAATCAATTACTATATAAAACTAGTATTTTTAGCACAAAAGTCGATGCCACGCCTAAATGCTAAAAACAGATCCATCAATTTATAGTAGACACATTCATCGTTTATGCCATCGTGAAGTCTTTGCTTTAAGAAGTCCTTTCTTCAAGTCCTTCCTTCTATTTTTAGCAACACTTATACGTATAAATTTCACTACTCAACAAAATTCTATTGTCATATAATTCGAGAATAATGTTTTTAACTGCAAATTCAGTTTTTTAAGCCTTTTTTTAGCCAAGTATTAAAAAAACTTAACAAAAGTAGTTTAAAAAAAACATGAAATGCTATTTTTCTCTAAATTGTCAAGTTAAATTTTAATATTAAAAGAAATGTTATTTCGATTACTTTTCAAGACATTTCTATCTAAACTTAAAAATTCTAAATGTTTTTTTTATTTTGGAAATTTTTTGACTATCTTTTCTAGTATACGAGTATTAGATCCCCATTAAGCAATTTATGAACGATCTGAAATTGGAGTCATAAAGGAGACCATTTTTTGAGTTTTTTTATGAGCCCTCAGAAAAAAGACTCATAAAAGTATCTCATTTAAGACGGTTTTCAGAGCTCTCCAAAATATTACTCATAAAAGACTCATATTTAGGAGTTATTTAAGAGCTATTTAAGTTATTTAAGAGCCCTCATAAATAAGACTCCTAAAAGCATCAAAAATAAAATTGTTTCTGAGCGCTCAGATAATAGACTCATAAAAGTTCTATACTTTAGAATGTTTTAGGAACGCTCCAAAATTTGACTCATGAAAGAGTCTCATTCACGAGCGTTTTAGAAGCCCCCTCAAATCTAACTGATCAAATTTAAGTAAGTATTTTAGAAGCACTCAGAAAAGGGAGTCATAAAAGTATCTCATTTATGCTGGCTTTAGGAGCCTACTGTTTAAATAAAATTGATAAACTTGTATTCGTTTTGAATTTGGGTTTTTTGAAATTAATGCATTTTCTCACGGATGTCTGGACTAAGATAAACATGAACATGAACTATGTTGGCTTCATTTCAGACACATTCTATATTTCTGAAGAAAGAAAAACTCCAAAAATGAAGTAATTGTGTTCTGGAAATTCTGAAAAATGTGAATGTTTTAAGAATATTTTAAAAGGATCAAAAATACGCAGATTTTACGCTCTTTAAAGCGCAGTTTCTGTATCTTTTTTGGGGTCTTTCTGGAGCTTAAATATGAGTGTTTTAGGATTAATAAAAGTGTCAGAAATATGAGGGTTTTTGGGCTCATAAAATGGTGCCGGGTTGGGAGCCTTTTTGTGCTCTTTTTAGTGCTCAAATATGAGTGTTTTAGGTATAATAAAAGAGTCTGAAATATGAGGTTTTTTGGGTTGGGAGTCTTTTTGGGCTCTTTTAAGTGCTCAATATGAGTATTTTAGGAGTAATAAAAGTGTCAGGGTTTTTGGGCTCATAAGTCTGAGTCAGAAATTGGAGGATTTTTGGGCTCATAAAATGGGGTCCTTTACCCAGGATTCGGGAGCCTTATTGGACTCTTTTAATTGCTCATGTATGAGGGTAACACTCATAAATATGACACATTTAGGAGTCTTAAAAGACTCAAAATGTTTGCTGGGTCTATTTATAAAAAAGAAAAATGTAGAACAAAGTCCTGACTAATAAACTAAAATTTCAATTTGTTGGTAACTGTTCTGCTTTTTGAAATATACCCTTTAAACCGCGCAACCTTAAGTTATGTAGAAAGGATGTCCATTGGTTTTGTATAACAGTGTTATCGACACTCAAATGATACTATTTAAAAAGATGATGACAATTTTTAGAGAATACCACTTAGTGTAAAACGAAAACAAAAACGTTTCATGTAATTGATATATTTATCCCAGTACTACATTAGTTACTACGTACTTGAGTACATCGAAATATTTTACAATTTTTTTTTTAATTTTTATCATGTGCAGTGCAGCTTGTTTATAGTATGTGGTATAAATATTTGTACATGTATAGAACCGCATCTGACAGACTGACTGACCTTAAATTGGCATCTAAACACTACAAACATAAATGACATTCCTATAATTATTATACCCGACAACTACTCTCTGTTATTAAATTTCAATTGGTGATGATGATGATGACTTTGGCTCGGTTAAGCTGCTTAGTATCGGACTTAGTTTCTTGTCACGTTTTTATCATCACTAACACTTTTGAATAACGTTTAGTTATTGTAATTAGTCGTAGTAGTTGTTTTGTACTACAAAGTAAATAATTTGTTTTTACCTGTCATGTGAGCGACAAAATAAATTTAATTTCAAATTTTCACTATAAACACAAATTTCGTTTTTTCTTAATTTCTCGGAGGTTTGGCATATGAAAAAACTTTTCTATTTTAAGATTTCTCCAATCGAGAGTAGAACCAGCGTACAAACCTATTGAGCCACCGACTGTAAAATTACAAAATTTCAGTAAAAATTAAATTTTTCAATAAAAATAAATAAAAAAAAATCAATTTTTCAATACAAAATCAATTTTTCAGTAAAAATTACGTTTTTCAATAAAAATTAAATATTTCAGTAAAAATTTAATTTTTCAGTAAAAAATTCAATTTTTCAGTAATAATTTAATTTTCTGGTAAAAATTTAATTTTTCAGTAAAAATTCAATTTTTCAGTAATAATAAAATTTGTCAGCAATAAAAAAATTTGTCAGTAAAAATTTAATTTTCAAAAAATAAATATAATTTTTCAGTAAAAATAAAATCAATTTTTCAGTAAAAATTCAATTTTTCAGTAAAAATTCAATTTTTCAGTAAAAATTCAATTTTTCAGTAAAAATTCAATTTTTCAGTAAAAATTCAATTTTTCAGTAAAAATTCAATTTTTCAGTAAAAATTCAATTTTTCAGTAAAAATTCAATTTTTCAGTAAAAAAAATTCAATTTCTCAGTAATAATAAAATTACTCAGTAATAATAAAATTTTTCAGTAAAAATTCAATTTTTCAGTAAAAATTCAATTTTTCAGTAAAAATTCAATTTTTCAGTAAAAATTCAATTTTTCAGTAAAAATTCAATTTTTCAGTAAAAATTCCATTTTTCAGTAAAATTCCATTTTTCAGTATAAATTCAATTTTTCAGTAAAAAAAATTCAATTTCTCAGTAATAATAAAATTACTCAGTAATAATAAAATTTTTCAGTAAAAATTCAATTTTTCAGTCAAAATTCCATCTTTCAGTAAAAATTCCATTTTTCAGTAAAAATTTAATTTTCCAGTACAAATTCAATTTTTCAGTACAAATTCCATTTTTCAGTAAAAATTCAATTTTTCAGTAAAAATTCAATTTTTCAGTAAAAATTCCATTTTTCAGTAAAAATTCAATTTTTCAGTAAATATTCAATTTTTCAGTAGAAATTCAATTTTTCAGTAAAAATTCCATTTTTCAGTAAAAAAAACATCAATTGTTCAGTAAAAAAAAAATTCAATTTCTCAGTAATAATAAAAATGTTCAGTCAAAATTCAATTTTTCAGTAAAAATTCCATTTATCAGTAAAAATTCAAATATATTTAAATAATAAAATATTTTGAATTAAAAATAATATTTCATTAATTTAAAATAACAATTTTAAAAAAGTAATGTTTCGTAAGGTAAGGTTCGCGATTCATTATCTGTCTTGTCTACATGTAGCAACGCATAGAAAACATTTTCAATTTTTAATGACGGTCGTGGATTCAAACCCTTTTGGTTCGCAGTCCACCACACTATCCATTGAGCCATCGATACAATATGAATATTTAATATCATTATTAGATCTTAAATTTAATATAACAATTTGTAGTTTTGTGTAATATAATTTTGAATAATCTTAACTTAAGTTTAACCCACTAAATTTCTCGAGTTGTAAAACTGGAATTAAAGTCTGTCGGATTAAGTGCATTTTTAAACCACAAACAAACTGTCTAACACTACACGACACGTTCTATTAATTATCTAAAATAATATGTAGTGCTCATTAGAATACATCATTCGGTATATACAGCGGTATACTAATATTTTACATAGAAATAAAAGCAAAACTATACAATGAGATACAGCCATATGCAATATATATCAATCGAGTATTTATTGTTGCCAAGTTCATTGCAAAACGATACAATAACAAATGCAACAAAAAAATTAAATAAAACAAATAAAAATACCTTTGAAACGGAATCGCCCATACGACGACTACGACACACGTCGAAAAGTTAGTGTGTGGAATTGAAAAATAAACAACAAAAAATTATAATAATAATAAAAACAACTCCCATGAGTGCCAAAAGAGCTACGGACACTGGCTGTAGTTAGATATCACTCTATCTGTCTGTCTGTCCTACAGTTTATTTGTCATATTGACACATGCAACGCTATAGTGGCGGCACGAGACGCAGCATTGCATTAGTTTTGACACTTGGTGAGTGTTAGAATTGCAAATGACTCGGAGATTTTTTCAACTCGGAGACGGCAACAAAAATTGAGCACAGCAAGCACTGTGAATGTCATGACATTGACGTAACGTTCTCCGCGATTTCATTCTATACTCTGTGACTCGTGTTGGTGACATTTTTTGCATTCTTGTCACATTTTCAGGTGATACTATTTGGCTGTCAGTGATATTTACAAGGTAAGCTTTTTCATTGTCGCTCTCACTTATGCGCACGCTCTCTCTCCTTTCAACTATTTATCTCTCCTTCGCTCAATCTATTTAATGTGCTCTCGCATTTGCACGAAACGTCAGTGCTGCTGCACTCTTTAAACGTCACATGCCGATAAAAACACGTTTTTTCCCATAGTTTGTATATGAAATAAAACTGCTTAAATGCGCAAAATCGTTGCAAATGTAATAGACTTTCATATATATATATATACATATATATGTATAATTTGTACTACGTGACACAAACTGTTATAAATTGAGGAGGGAATCTCGTTACTCTCAAGCATATGCGCTTAATTGCCTAGTAACCGAGTGAGAATGAACTTGGCAACAAATGTTTTGTTGTTACTGTAAATTCGATTGATATTTTATAGGTCATATAATAAAAACGTTCTAATGAAATAAAATTGAAAAAAAAACAGCGAACGAACAAACGAACAAATTGAACCACCTGCAACCACTGCAAATAAATATCAGAGAATTGTCGAGACTTGTAGTATAATTAAAACAAATATTGTGAATTTAACCAACATAGAAATTCCAAAACATGGTAATAATTATTGGAAATTTAAAACTTAATTGTTTTTCGTTGGAAAAATTTAAGAGTTGCATTGTATATGTATTGTAAAATATCTTAAATTAATAATCTACAGAAATCTGTCAACTCTGTTGCCAACCCATCATGTTCTTGCCCCACATGACGTCATAGACAGAAGCAATGTCGCGGCGCCTATGTGGAAATACGGCGTCGTTGTCGTCGTCAAACATGGGTTATAATAAAAAAAATTCAAACTATTCAAAGATATGATTCACGTGCCATTAGAGTGGTTGATTCTAAACACCGAGTATATGCAGTTAGAATAACCGAATTCAAGAGTTGCAAACTGATTAAAAGAATAAAGAATATGATTTGATAATCAAAATATGAAAAAGAGTATATCAAATAGTACCCTTATTTTTAAAACGAAAAGTCATTCGTCAAAAAAACGTCAGAAATATCATGACAGAATTTTTGTTCAATAAATGAATAGCGTCGATAGCTCGTCTGGCTAGTGCGTTGGCCTACGAGCAAAAAGTCGCTGTTGCGTTCGACTACGAGCGATCCCAGCGACTGCTAACATCTTTTTCATAGAAAACATTTTACTATGCGACGCTACCTCCCGTCAATAAATGGAAAACCTACCAGAGTAAAACATTGCCTATGAAAAGCTCTCACCCGCCGTTCGGATGCGAGATTAAACTGTAGGTCCCGCCACTTTGAGTACAAATTTAACGCGCACAGCTCAAATGGTGAGAGAGCTCGGTCGAAGTTCTATGCAGGACTGTAGCGTCAAACTATTGTTATTAATGAAATAAAAATGACGACAAAATGAACAAATGAAGAAAAGCTCTCACTGAAATTTTTGACACGATATCCTTCGCCTCTTTCTTTACTAGTAGAAATTGTGGTAGATCCATGCTCATAAACACATCAAAATGGGCTATAATCGGGGTCTGAGGAGGCACACACGAGAGGAGAAATCTTTATCGGGTACTTTTCTATAGACCGCGCTTAGGCAATTAGTTATTCCCTTTTTACATACCATAGCATAGTCTGTTAGGACCCGAGCAAACAAGTATTTCCTTATTTAAAATCCTACAAATATTTTCGACACTTTAAGAATTTTTCGGTGTTAAGTTTTTTTCGGTAACTTCTTTCACAACCTTTCACGATTATAATACGATAAGGCGACCCTACATACTTATAATATCCACATCAGGATCGACTAGGGTAAGTCCTTTTTTAAATTCACGTAAAGCAACCTCATCCATCATTCACGAAGAACCCTAGTGTTGTGTCTAGACAAGTGTCATTTGTTTGAAAGGGGATTCATAAGAATTTAAATATTCCTTGAATGATAAGGGCAAGAACAGGCAACCTATTCAGTATTGCAATTTCAAATAGCCTCATGTTTTTAATTAGACTGTGATGTGGCAACCTGATAATTACTATATTTGAAATCAGGCAAGCCGGGTCTTTTTTTTTTTTTTTTAATATATACTATGATCCACAGCACTCAGACAGACTTTATCCATTGTACTGTGAAATCTATTCCCTACGTTTTTGTAGGGCCCATGCCCAAGCCGGTATTCGAACCGGAGACCTTCAGAATGCAAGTCCAGCGCGCTAACTCTGGACTGCTGAGGCCGGCAAGTCGGGTCAGTCAATGATATGAGAATTATCAAATAACAGATATCTCAAAAAGCAGTTCACCATAGTAGGGTCATGATTGGGAATGGAATGAACACTAAAAATGAAAGGGTATATTCAGTTTGCTACGCCGTTTGTAACACCCAGAAGGAAGCATCTCCGGTATGGAAAAGTATATATATTCTTGATCAGCATGTCCTCCTGAGTCGATTTAGCGATGTCCGTCTGTCTGTTGAAATCACGATTACAGAAAAAATAGAAGAGCTAGAGCAATGAAACTTAAGATTTAGATTACTTATATATCTGAGCTGTCTGAACAAGAAAATTGGCATGATCGGTCTATTGTGACCTGAGAACCGACCACTTATGTTCAAATACCTCGTATAAAATTTATATCTACAGATCAATTTTACTGTATACGTGCTTAGGAAAACTTTTTTTGGTCAAACATATATTGACTCATGCTCAAATACATTAAAATAATGGTTTCCGGCGAACGACTTGTGGTTCCAAAAAAAAAGTGAAATTCGGTATACTTACCCATTTGTAAATATGGGTATCAAATGAATGGAAATTCTTCAGCGATTGAAAGTTTGTAGTAGGATTCGTATACCCTGGTGACCTATATACCACTTTTAATGATAACCACACATATGTAGGATATTTGTAGTCGGCTTAGACCGACTATAATTTTGATAATCCTAACTATCATACTAAAACCTACTTTAAAATTCCCCATGTGATCTAACCTTCCCAACTGGTTTTATTTTTATATTATCATACACCGACCAGTTACATAAAAAATAGGAAAAATATCTACGTAGTGTACTTTTCACTCCTCCCCAGGAGAACTCCGTGACCGGTTGGATTTATATAAAAAAAGTACAGAATTAGTATCGATTTATAACTCAAAGAACCAGTCAAGTACTCACGTTCCCAATGTTGTACCTTTTCGTTTACGAGTAGCATTTCACTCTATGTTTCAATGTAAAAAATATCTCAAACGTTGTTATGCAAAATTTTCGATGTTCCGATGTAAAAATATCTTAACTGTTGGTATTTTCAAAACTTTTAACTTTACAAATTATTCTTTGCTTTGATTATCGAATAACCCTTTTGATTATATGAAGGCCTAAATACCAACACTACATGGAAACTACCCTAAACGATTAAAATAATAGATAAATGAGAATGTATTCCATGGATACAACGTGAGTGAGTTTTATAATTGAAGAAACTAATAAAAAAAAACGCCACCTCTTTATACAAACACGAGAACAGACCATGAAATTTTTCGAGATGAACTGGTTGCAAATAATGCGGCGCCGGGTATAAATTAAAATGCGATACAACTCAGCAAAATTTAGTGAATGTTAAAAGAATTCCAAAAGAAAATAAAAAAAAAATTCATAGAGAAAAAAAGTATCACAAAAGCAGTATCACTATTACGTGGTACTGTGAGAAAGTAGTCAGCTACATTTTCGTTAAATTTCGAGCATTCGAAATCGTATAAAATCAAGGAAACGCATAAAATTTCCATTCATTAAACTGAAATGATTCAGACAAGTTGAAGAAGAAGAAGAAGAGGAAGGAATAAGAGAAGCAGGAAATAGAAAATGTATAAAATTTGTTTGTGATTATTTTTCTCTCAAAAATTTTTGCACGTCAGCTGTCAGTGACAGACAATAATAATAATACTGCGCGGTAGACGAACAGAACAAGGTGTCGTTGAGTTTTGTATTTGGGTACGTTCAATATTTATCGAAAATGAATGAAAATCAAGAATTTGCATTCATTCTCTCTCTTTTTCTCTCTTTCTAATGCTCGCGTGAGCAAGCCAAGATAAAAACTGAATATCTCTCCTCGTCGCTAATATAATAGATAAATTATTTTATAACAGTTTTCATTTGGGGTTACGTCGTCGTCGTTGTCGTTGTTGGGTTCTGGCGTTTTCAAACAGACAGACAGTCGGTTAGTCTATCGAGCACACGACGGCCGAGAGAGTACTTAAAAAAATATTGCTGATTAATAATCAAGAAAAGTAGCTGAAAAACTGCAGTATCAACATAAATTTATACTTTGTTTTTCACCATTTGTTTAATTTATACAAAATGGAAAACATTTTATAAAAAAAAAGGCAAAAAAAAAAAAAATTGCCAAATATACTACGTAATTTTTCTTTGGATACATTTTTACAGACGACATTCGTTGTTGCTGTCGATGTCGTCGTAGTCGTCAGTAATGTTCTCGCACATCGCAATACTACTGACGCGCTGCGGGCATTAATAAAAAATTAAATTTCATTTGAACAGAAAACAACCAAAAAAAAAAAAATCAAGCTCACAAGTTTAACTGCAAAAAGTGTAATAATCATATGTTAAAGACGCGTGCAACCAGACGGTTGTATTGTACCAAGGACTCGGTTTTGTAATAGTAAAAAGCAAATGTATTTTGAAGAAAAATAAAAGAAACCTTCAAGAAAATATTGAATACAAGCAGGAAACATTCGATTCAAATTAGAAACTTTTTAAATAAATCTAGAAACAATCTAGAAAACTTTTAAAAACAAATGAAAGCACAAAAATTAATTTTTATTTACTAAAAAAAAGTGTTCACTTTTTAAATTATTTTAATATTTAGAAATTTTCAATTAAATTTTTTAGTTTTTGGCCAGTCAAGCACTAAGATATACTTGACAGTTATACGGCAAGCATGTGATGCATTATTAGTCAATGAAAGAAAAACCAGCAAAAGCTGCAGATAATAAAAATATACTCTACAAATAAAAGCAAAAGCACTACACAGCTCTAAATGTTCGAACAACCCCTAAAGCAAATGTAAAAACAAAATATAAAATAGAACGAAAAAAAAAGAAACAAAATATTGCTTCTGTTATTGTGCGGTATTTATAGTTTTTTTTTTAATAAACAAAAATTTAAATAAAAATAATTAAAATTTGTTATAAACAATACAACCGGTAGTCGGTGTGTAGCGCAAAGCTTAAAGAAACAAATTCGAAATTTCCACCAAGAACTATAACAAAAAAAGAAGAGCACAAAAGAAAGCAAACGTTTTGTTTTCTTTTGTATTCATAACACAAAAATAGAGAGCAACAAAAACAAATACAAATCGTACTAAAAACACTGCATGAATTGAATTGCAAAAATTTTAAACAAAAAGCAAAACTATATAAAAAAAATGTAATATAAAATAAATAAAACAAAAATAAGCAAAAATTGCTATAAACAATTGTCACTCTTTGAGAGACACCCTGTAGTCTGTGTGAGCAGGCAACAAGCGCAGTACAGAAAAATAATAGAAAAATTGGAAAATTATAAAATTAAAAAAAAAAAATAAAAAATAAAAAATAAAAAAAGAAAATTGAAAATTCTAATTAGAACAACAATATATTATATATTTATTTTTTTATCAAAATAAATATATAATACAAAAATAAATAAAATAAAAAGAGTAAAATATAAAAAGCGTAAAATAAATAAATAAAATATAATAAAATAAAATATAATAAAATTAAATAATAATTAATATAATTAAAAAATATAATAAAGGAATATTAAAGAAAATAAAATACAATTTAAATAACAAAAACAAAATACAAGTAAATACAATTCAAAGTAAAATTGTAATGAAAATCAATTTTTTTAAAAATAAATTAAAAATAATATAAACAAATTAAAAATAGTATAAACAAATTAAAAGTAAAATAATCAGAAAGTAAAAACAAAATAATTTGAAATAAATAAAATTACAATACATAAAAATTAAATATAGCAAAAGTAAATTAAAAAAAAGGAAATTACATATAAAGAATATTTAGTCAAAGTAAAAATTAATTAAAGTAAATTTAAAGAAAAGCTAATTAAAGAAAAAATAAAATCATTTTTTTAGAAATTAAATTACAAATTAAATTAAAAATTAAACGTAACATAAATTAAAAGTAAAATAATCAAAAAGTAATATAAAATAATTTCAAAATATAAAAATATAAAGTAAATTGATAAAAGAAAATTACAAATATATTAATTAAAGTATATAAAATTAAAAGAGAAGAAATTAAAAAAAAAATAAAAATAAAACCAAAAAAAAAGATAAACTAACATAAATAATATAAAATAAATTCATCGAAAATTAAAATAAATTCAACGAAAATTAAATAAATCTCAAAAAAAAAAAAAATAAAATAAAATTAAAACTAATTACAAAATAAAATAATTGAAAATAAATAATAAATCAAATACAAAATTAATTAAAACATCATTAAATATCTAAAATAAATAAAACTAAAATTAAAAAAAAAATCCAATGAAATTTAAATAAAATTAAAACTAATTAAAAATAAAATACTTAAAAATAAATTATATATCAAATACAAAATTAATTAAAACATCATTAAATAACTAAAATAAATAAACAAAAATTAAAATGAATGCAAAGAAAAATAAAAATTAAATAAAATAAAATTAAAACTAATTCAAAAATAAAATAATTGAAAATAAATTATATATCAAATACAAAATTAATTAAATCATCATTAAATAACTAAAATAATATTAAAGAAAATTAATATTAATTAAAACTAATTAAAAAATAAAATAATTGAAAATAAGATAAATTAAAAATAAATATTAAATAACTGAAATAAATAAAAAGGAAATTAAAATAAATTCAAAGAAAATTAAAATTAAATAAAATAAAATTAAAACTAATTAAAAAATAAAATAATTGAAAATAAATGAAAAATTAATGAAAACATCATTATATAACTAAAATAAATATAAAGAACATATATTTCAAGTTAAATTATGAAATAACTGAAATAAATAAAAAGTAAATTAAAATAAATAAAGAAAATTTGTTTAAATTTAAATTAAAAGTAATAAAATTAAAATTATATATAAAAATATATAAAAATAAAAAACAAATTATATAAAAAAAATAATAAAAAAAATTATATAAAAAAATAATAACAAAATTATATAAAAAAAATAATAAAAAAATAATAAAATAAAAATTATATAAAAAATGAAATATAAATAAAATAAAATTAGTAAAATATATAAAAAAAAGTTAACAAATTATCATAATAATAATAATAATCATACGATTACAACAACTATTTTTGTTATTTCCCTCAAGCATTAATCATTTTTTTTTTCAAATAGAAAACAAGAACTTGTACTAAAAACTGAACTATCGTCAATATTAAAACCAAACAACATTTGTTCTGACTGTCTGTCTTTATATCTGATAAAAAAACAGTCACAATAATATAATATAATCACAATAAAAATATAATTACTGCGGCAACAAATTGCAGGCAAAAGACAGAGAAAGAAAGAGAGACAGAGAGTGAACAACAGAACGGGAGATCAAGTGTGTGAATGAATGTGGTGTGCTTTAATCAAAGTGTTGAAGACAGCAGCGCTACAACAACAAGAACAACGTTCAATGTAATTGAAAAAGAGTCAATACAAGAACAACAACAACAACAAAAACCAAGCACAAAGCACTGCTAATAAAACAACAACAATAAATAATAATAATAAGAACAACAAGAACAATAAAACAACAACAAATAATAAGAACAAAAACACTAGAGCAACAAAAAAAGGAACAACAAATACGCGATAAAAAGAGCGCGCGCGAGTTCTGTAACGATAAACAACACCAACAACAACAGTGGGAGGAGAGCCTTAAGAGCAGCAACAGCAGCACCAGCACCGTTGCATTGAAGACTTGTGTTGTTTGTGTGTTTAAAAATTTTGTTTTTGTATTTTATTCATTTAATATCAGCAACTAATTTTGCGCTGTGTCGAACAGAGAATTGAACTGAATTGAAACAGCAGTCAGCAGTTGAGAATTATTGAACGATTCAGTACGCGCACAACTTGCGCCTCAGACCGTCGGCCTTAAATGCTCTCGTGCGCCGCTAAATAATTTTAATGCAAATTGAAAACTTTGTGAAAATCTGCTGCTGGCAGTAGAGTGTTTTATAAAAGCAGACAAAACGAAAATAAAAAAATAAAAATAAAATGTATAAAAAGTAAAAAAAAAACAGCAATTTAAATAAAAGCAGTGACTTTTGAAAAAAACAAAATAAGTGTGTAAAAATTATTTAAAAGTTTTACAAAAACAAAGCAAAAATTAAAAAGAATTGAAAGAAAAATTAATTAAAACATTAAAGTTCAATAAATTAAAATTGTTCAATAAAAACAAAATAATTTCGCCTTCACAAAATGACCGACACAAACTCCGCCGTTGCCGGTCTCGGCTCCGCCGCCCGCCTGCGTAAACTCGAACGCACCGACAGCGAACTCGCCTGCGAGGAGGCGGCACGTCTCACCATCGCCGATGATGACGACGATGATGACGATGCCAACAACATCAGCCCGCAGGACATCGATGACATGAGCGACGACGATGACGACTACGATCAGGAGCTGCCGCCACCGCCGGACGGTGGCTATGGCTGGGTCATTTGTTTTGCCTCCTTCATGTGCAACATGGTCGTTGATGGCATCGCATATACGTTCGGCATCTTTCTGGGTGAATTCGTTGATTACTTTGGTGAGGGCAAGGGCAAAGTTGCCTGGGTTGGCAGTCTTCTGAGTGGCGTGTACTTGAGCGCTGGTCCCATCGTTTCGGCGCTAGCGAATAAATATGGCTGCCGCACCGTTTGCATAGCAGGCAGTATTGTGGGCTGCGTCGCTTTTATCTTGGCCACATTCAGTAAATCCGTTGACATGCTGATGCTGACTTACGGCGTACTGGGCGGTTTTGGCTTTGGCATGATTTATCTGCCCGCCGTTGTAGCCGTCGGTTATTATTTTGAGACGAAACGTTCGCTGGCCACTGGCATTGCCGTTTGCGGCTCTGGCTTTGGCACATTTGCTTTTGCGCCGTTGGCCACCTATCTGCTGAAACAATACGGCTGGAAGAATTCGTTGTACATCTTTGCCGGTCTGATCCTGTTGTGCGCACTCTTTGGCGCCCTGATGCGACCGCTTACCTATCCCAAGAAGAAGAAGGTCAAGCCACTGATGCAGCGCATGTACGAGGAGAAACGTTTGCAGATGGAGCGCGGCTCCATTGGTGGTTCGCATTTCATGGTGCAGCTGCCCGATGGCACAATGGAGCGAAAGTTGAAAATGCCTTTGAATGCAGATCCTGGTGTGCATTCGAGCTTGAATCTGGAGCTGTTGGCGCTGCAAAGTGGTGGCGGCGGTGGCGGTTTGCAGCCTGTCTCTACTTTACCCACAATTACCGAGGCTGCTGTGGTCGATCAACGTCGCAACGGCAACGGCGTCAACAATAGCACCAACAGTCCGCCGCGCATCGATAGCAACGGCCAACTGTTGGAAGTCAAGCGCAACGTCAAGCGTCAACATCGCAACTCGGAGAATTCTGAGACCTCAACGAGTCCGTATCATTCGACAGATCCTATGACACGCAACGCCTCACAGCCTGCCTTCAATACCGATCATCAAAGTCTTCCCAAGAACGGTTCGGTACCATCGTTTGGACGCGTACGCAAAACATCTGCCAGCGAACGTTTCCAGCCATCGTTGGCCGCCATACGCGCCTCATCGCGTGCCGAGCTTGATAGTAATGGCGCGGAAATGGGCGGTTTTACCGCCTCCAAGATGTCATTGTCACAGCGCACGGACAGCGGCAAAATGGTGCGTCCCATGTCACGCAAGGACATTTTCTATTCCGGTTCGGTAACCAATTTGCCACAGTATCAGTCGCAAAAATCGCTAACCAACTATCGCCAATCGGTGTTGTCGCTGACAAAGTACGAGAAGAGCATGCAGAGCATACGCGCTTTGGATCCGTTGGCGGAGGCCGAGAAGGGACGCGATCAGTATGATCTATGTCCTTGTTTGCATATACCGGACTCTGTTAAATCGGTGGTCAACACTATGCTGGATGTGAGTCTGTTGAAGGATCCTGTCTTCATGCTGATTGGCATTTCGAATGTTTTCGGCATGGCCGGATTGTATGTGCCATTTGTGTATCTGGTGGATGCCGCTAAAAAGGACGGCATCGAGGAAAATTCCGCATCGTTTCTGCTCTCGATCATCGGCATTACGAACACCTTTGGCAGGGTTATTTGCGGTTATGTGGCCGATTTTCCACAAGTGAATTCGTTGCTGTTGAATAATATTTGTCTGCTGATTTCTACGGTTGCCGTTACGTTGACACCACTGTGCGCTTCGTATGGGGCCTATGTCACCATGTCCGTCTTCTTTGGCATCGCTATTTCCGGCTACATTTCGCTGACCTCAATTATACTGGTCGATCTGCTCGGTCTGGATAAGCTGACCAATGCCTTTGGTCTATTGATTCTGTTCAGAGGATTTGCGGCCATCATTGGTTCGCCGCTGGCCGGTGCTGTTTATGATGCTACAGAATCGTATGATCTACCGTTTTATATGGCCGGCGGTCTGTTTGCCATCTCGACAATAACGAGCTTTTTGGCGCCATGCCTTAAGCGCTGCACCACATCGGACGAGTCACCGGTGCACGTGGAGGCGCTGACACCCATTGACGAGGAGCAGGGCGAGGAGAACATGGAGGACGATGAGGATCAACCGATTACGATGGTGCCGAAGATTGTGAAGACGTTGCCGAGTCCACAGCAGGAGGCAACGCCAAAGTTTCCGGGTGCGGGGACAAAAGCGACGTCGGCAGCGGCGGCGGCGGAATCCAAGTTATGAAGTGTTTAAGTATTTTGTTTATTTGTAATTAATTGTTTTTATAAACGCGGGTATGAATGAAGTGGGGGTCGCCATTAAAGTATAAAAAGCTTAATGTTATATAATAAAAAAAAAAGTTTTGAAATTATATAATAATTTTAAAAGTATAAAGCTAAAGTATAAAAGTTTTTACGTTATGAAAAGCGTTAAAGAGTATAAAAGGTTTTTAAGTATTGGCAAAAGCTTGAAACAAGCTATGAGGTTTAGCATAGCGTAGCTTAAAAGACGTCGAAGCTTTAACATTGCAAAAAGCGCTTTAAAGGCGTAAAAGCTTAAAAGCGTATTTACAACATTCAATAGCTTTTAACGTTAAAAGAAAACCTTTAATATTTATAAAACTTTAACAAATGCAAAAGCTTTTAAATTAAAAAGCTTTTCAACAACAAATACTTGTAAAAATAGAAAAGCTTTTCAAATTGTAAAGCTTTTAAACTATAAAAAGCTATGCTGTTGTTCGTTTTTCTTTTAAGCCAGAGCGATATTTTTTTAAGAAATTTTAAGAAATTATACATTTTTTTAAAAAATTGTTTCATTTTTTGTTAGTAATTTATAAACGCTAAAAATAAAATAAAAAAACACATACAATTTTTAAGAACTTTTAACAAACACACTGTTGTTGTAGAGCTTAAAAGCTACATAAGAATAAATTATATTGTAAAGCTTTTTTGCCTCTATATAATAAAAGCTTAGCCAGAAAATATACAAAAGATAAAAAAAATACAAAAAAAAGAAACCAAAATTTCAGTGAAAAAAATTAAAAAAAAAACACTAGGATTTTATTAAATTTTTTTGAAACCAAACTCAACACAATTTGTTGAAACTAACTAATGATAAATGAAAATTATTAATGTTATTACTTAAAGGTCATGTTTCAAAAGAACCCTATGTACAATTAATCGTTCCGAACGAGTCACACGAGTGTATAGCGCAAATGTACGTCAATGTTGAAACCATGAATAGTTTAACAAATATAAAATTTTATAAATTGTAATTTTAATTTATGTTTTTTTTATAATTTTACTCTATTTACACAAACATACTAAAAGAAACAAGAAAAAACAGAAAAAATACACTGAGAGAAACACACAAGAAGCAACCAATAAGAATTGTTAATTATTAAGTGAACAAAAAATTATTATGTATTAGTTTCTTGTATGAAATCGAAAAATATATTTTGTACTTTAATTAGTTTGTAATAAAAAACAAAAGAAGAAAAAATATATTGATACAAAAGTAACGCTAACCAAACAATAAAATATAAGGAAAACTGTTAAAATTATTTTAAGCGTACATTATGAGTACTACTTTAAGTGTTTATTAGACAGCAGAGTTATTGTCCAGAGTCCAGAAATGTATTGAAAAAAAAAACTATTAAAGTAAACTAAAAAGCTTAAATCAAAGCTCTTCTTGAACTTGCTTACCGAAATATTGTTGAAAATGTACAAAAACAAAAAATGAAAAACCTATGGAGAATTTTAACTTAATCGCAACAATTGAAACCTACAAAAATGCTATATACTATAATTAAATTTAAAATTGTCACACGTCTGTTAATTCTATATATATTTTAAATATTAATAATAATACTAAACAATCAACTAATTTTTATTTAGCTAAACATTTTTCAAAATAAATATTTTTCCATAGTATTCGTGCGCCTCAAATGTTTGCAGTTTAGCATTAGATAAAAAAAAAAACGTACAGTTAGATTATAACAAAAATATTAAATAGAAAAAATTTTAAATATGCAAAGAGAGAAAATGTGAAAAATGTCAATATAACAATAACAAAAAAAAAACAAGGAAAACGTTACTAAATAAATACTATTAACAAATTTTGTTTTGCCATATTAAGTACTAATTAGTAAACGAAATGTGTATATTTTAAAGAATGTGTTTTTATTTCAAGGTTTTGAATTTGACAAAAAAAAACTAACAAAATTTCAAATTCCTTAGAAGTCCCTCATCTTAGGTTCCAACAATTAATTTAAAACCTTTACAGACAACCTTCAACTTTTGCAAATGCACATAATTCCAAATTTGGCTTTTTATTTATAACGATCAATATAACCTTTACTCATAACCTTAAACTTGTACAAACTAACAAAATTCAAAATCTAGCTTCATTTGTCTTTAACAATGATCAATTTATAAACTTTATTCACAAATTTCAACTTAAAAATCTTCAAAAGAGTCGAAAACGAATGAAGAAACTGATTTTACAACTGAATACACAACATTAAAACAAATCTGATTAAAACCATTAGAACATAGTGCCAATTTTTTTTATTTAAAACTATCTATTTATAACCTTTACTTCTTACAACCTTCAACTTGTACAAACTGACAAAATTCAAAATCTTTTAGAACATTTAAAATGATAAATTTATAAATCCTATTCACAACCTTCAACTTAAAAATCTTCATAAGAGTTGAAAAATATATGAAGCAATCGAAATTATAGTTGAATTTTTACAAATACACAACATTAAAACAATTTTTAACTAAATTTAGTCCTCGAGAACTACACAATTTTCAGTTTAAACGCAGAATAGCACAAATATAAGTCAGAATATCAGTGATTTCAGAATGGTAAAATCATTTTCAGAAAGAGACACATTGAATTACGCAAAGCTTCTACAATACAAAACGTTAAAACTTTACATCTGAATCGTATAAAAATTTTAAATAAAGTCAATCAGCTAGCTTTGACTTGAAGAATTAGAATTCGTTTGGAAGTTTGGCAAAAAATTAACTTTTGAAATTTGATATGATGAACAACATTCTTCAATATGATGTACATATTTGTTGTATTTTATGATTTTGTTCATTAATATGATGAAACGTATTCTTCACATATACATATTTCATCATATTGAAGAACACTTTTTCAGTCATTCATCAAATTGATAATGAATTCATTATATTGATGTTTTGTAGTTATTAATATTATGAATCGTTCTTCAATACAATGAATCATGGTTGGAAGAATGAAATTCATCAATATGATGATGATTTGTTTTCTGTGTATTCAGACAATGCACAGAGTTGATCGTATGAAAGCATTTATAGATTAGAGGGTGGGAGGTGGAGATGGTAGTATTTTCGGTGGATATGCCGATATGAAAAAAGTCGTGGAAAAACAGACGAAGGAAAGAAATTGTTCTACAAACGTATCGTGCGACTGAAGAACGAATTTTCTTTGTAGTGTATGTAGTTCTGTTGAAAGCCGAGTGAACTACTCAGTAGATCGTTTCTGTAACATATTCGACAAATTGTCGATTTCTGTGACGTCACGTAGTTTCGTTCCATTATTGTCGATTGTGCGATAATTACTGTTTCTGTACGAAGTAATCGTTTAAAAACGGTCTGATTTGAAACTGGCACAAAAATCGAAAAAAAACTTGTGAAATTTGAATAATTGACATCTGTTTTTTCAGTTATTAACAAAATATTTAAAGCAAATTTTATAAAAATTATCTATAAAACAATACGCAATTGAATTCGTATTCAATATGATGCGTTTTAAGAGGCGTCGGTTAAGGGACTCGGCGGGCACATTTCTTATTTCCGATTCGCGATTTATGAAGTTATTTCGGCTCACCAAAGATGCTGCAAATTAACTATTGTAAAAGTCTCGTCATTTATGGAAACGAGTGTAAGTTGCACCTCCCATGGCATTCAATTCACTTGCAACTGTCTCCCAAACAACACATTGTTCTTTTCTAGTATATTTGGACGTGAATTGTCCCTTGCCCACTCGTTTGTTTTTGCTGCATCAGCTTTTTAAGCCATATCTCTGCGCTTTAGTTTATGAAAATTCAAAAATAATGTATTTTCCAACCAAATATCAATAATTTTTAAAGTCGAGAGGCTTCTCACCAAGTCAAAAGTTAGTGAGAAATACAATCGTTTCAAAACGATTCGATTTATTTGTAGAAACAGTGATGTGAGTAATTTCCCATTAAAGTGAAATTGGAACATGTCAAAATGAAACGATTCAAACGTTGAATATTTTACAGAAACATTAAAAATGAAAATTACGTCATTATGACGTCAAATCGTATAGTAATAGTAGTCGACAACTGCGATCGAAAACAAATACAGAAACGAGCTACAGAGCTTGAAGAATATTTAAAAAAACTAGAATTGTTCGTTATTTAAGTTAAAAGTGTTTTTTATATGTTTTTATAATTCGTTCTAGACATCAACATAAACAGAACTGAAATTAAATTAAATATGCTTATTGTTCTTTTTTCTGCTATAAGGAATCAATAAGATTCTTTTGGCTTTTTGTGGAACTGTACCAGAACTGAAATCACTTCGTTTATCAGAAACGTTTTTTTTAATAGTTTAACCCTCAACTCGAATTCAAGAGAAAGTGAAAATCTTAAACAAATAAAAATCATTTTCATATTTTAGGTAAAATGGAAATCTCAAGAACCAAACCAACTATTTTAAAAAATAAGAAAAATTTATAAGTTTAAATTAATATTGTGCGAATATAGAATTCACAAAAAACATATTATGTATTAAAACTAAAAAAAATAAAATTGAAAAAGCGCACAAAATTCAATTGAAACGCATACTTTGCAAACACAACACATTCATTTAATATGAAATGCATTATAATCCAACTGAGAAATGCATTCACTGATAAAGACACAATAAAAAAAGGGGATAATTTCATGAACTTTAGTTAAAGAAAATAACGACAAGAATGAGCAGAAAACACGCACGTAAGTTAAGTGACAACAACAACAACAAATCGAAACTTCAGTTTACACAATAAAGATTGCAAAAATATTTTCAGAATGTGTTAAAAGGTTTGATAAATAAGTAGACAAACTGATTCTAGTGATTAGCAGTCAATTATAATGGTAATCGATAGCTGCATTTCCTATACGTCACATTTTAAAAACAATTATTGTATTAACAGACTGAAGGTAATCTATAATAAAAAGCCACTTTTGTTTGCATAGGATATGAAATTGATAGCAAAGTTGGTATGGGTGCGTTTAGTTATTGAACACGGCGCGAATATATATTTAATATACTTAATATAGTGTTTACATTTACATTTTTAGATTTAATATATAAACCTTTTAGTAATTTGAGACTAACTAGGGATATTGTAATAATTTTTATGAAATAAAAACAATTGTTTCAAACTTTTGCGTCAATAGAATTGTCACAGGGAAGAATCACCTGAAGGTAGAATTATCTCGGGGGAAAATTATACAAAGAAACCGCAGAATTGTCTCGATAAAGAATGATCAGCGAAGAATTGTGCGTAAACCTTATTAGGCAATACACGTCGGTGTCCTATCTCGAAGAGAAATTTGCCGGGGAAGAATTGTGCGTAATACGATTTAACGATGATTTTCTCTGTCTGTGGAAATTACGTTTTACAGGAAAACGAAGATCAATAACATTCGGAATTAAGAAAACAAAAAAATGATAAAAGTAAGAAACGGTGAATTTAGATTACTTGTAAATCTACGATGTTTTGTATTGGTCCGCTATGTATACTTTTTATAAATTCCTAGTATAAATTTACCCTTTTAGGATATCCATGATCATGAACTGATCATCTTGATCCTGTAACTCATGCTGTTGAGACAATGTTAAAATATAATGATCAGTTCCCGATCATGGCTCTACTGTAATTCCTACTAAGAATACCGCATAACTAACCACATTCTACATAAAAATTTTATATTTTAAACCTCATTCTTTACTTTATACTAAAACACAGAAAAAATGCCAAAAAACTTTACTATACCTAACTATAGCAACATATGGGAAAAGAAATTAACTAAAGATTACAAATTTACAATTATTTTCAAGATCCGTTAACGCTACTAACCGCTAGATCAGTTTAAAAGGTTTTATTATCATTTCCTTATTCTTGATTTAAGTAGTTTACTGTATATTTTATTATGCTGAGTGCATAATCAAGAAATAAATCGCGTAAACTACACAAAAAGTGTCACTGCACAAAACGTTTATACAAATAGCTACAACTACGCCTACTTGTGGGCGTTAAAACTAATCATAATAGTACAGTTTTGTCAAAGATTATAGCGCTGTGAAGGAACTAGTAACAAGTAACAGCTGTTTCAAATGCAGATGTAGCAATATTGCTGTAGTTTAAACAGACAACAAAATATAATAAACATTTGAAAAACCTATTTAGTGAGAATAACAAAACTGTGATTCACACAAGCAGAAGAAAAAAGCAAAAAAAAAATGCAACGATTGCATTTAATTGTTTTCCTTTGTATTGAGCGAGCCAACCAAGGAAAAAGAAGTCGAGTCATTGACATTAATATATGCAGTATTATTTAAATGTTAAATAAATGCATTATGAAAGTGATAAATAAAATGTGCATTATCTAAATTATAAATTAATGTACATTAATCTATAATATAAAAGATATAAATATTTTATAGAAACATGTTAAATGAAATTCTGTTTGCGCAAGAAATCGGTTAAAGAAAGGAATTACTTTGATTAATACAAAAATAATTGCTTACTGTTATCTGCCATGTTGCACGACCGAACGACGATGGCACGATTTGCAATCAGTTCACGTTTTGCAATTGACGCCCTCATAAACAATTGTAGTATATCTTTTATATATTATGTAGTAGTATCAGCTGATAATAGCTGCGAGCAAATAATCCTGCGTCAATAATTCAACTGAATGTAGTATCAAGTTGGTGTATTATGTTTAAAGCCTTTGAATACTTTAATTCTTAGTTTCATTTTCGCATATTTCATTTTTTAAATCTTTATTGGTTTTAATAAAAAAAAAATCGTTAACCTACACAGAAAATAATTTGTATATTAAGAATGCTAATAATAAATATTTTATAATAACTATACGTTCATCAAAATTCATCATATTGATGATTTTTTGATGTAAAAATAAAATCATCATAAAATTATTTTTTTTTTTTAGAATATTTCATAATGTCAATGCATAAATCTACATAAAATGTTTCATTTCTTAATAATGTGTCTATCAAAATATCTATAAAAAAAGCTATGTTCTTTATGTATTTGTTCATCAATATTATGTTCAATTCATCATTTACACTACTAAACAAAACGAGAACATTTTTTGCTATGAATATCCATTACATCAATTCTATAAAATTCGCGATTGCTAATTTTAACTGTATACTTTGCTATTGCTATCGAATTTTAGCTCTTTTCAGTCACTTTTAAGAATAAAAAAAAATACAGTACCTTACACAACTAGTTTTCCCAAAAACGGTAAACGCAATTTTTCTTTCAATTGTCAATACTAATTACAATATACCAACAAATTATATTATTCTGATAGGTTTTTCAAATATTTGAATTTAAACTGGAAAAATATTGATTATTTTAGACTATTTTTGAACGATTTTGTGAGCATTGTGAATCTAATGATAAATAAGAAAATGATTGAAAGTTATGTAGAGCATAGTCCCAACAAACGATGAAAATTACCTACTTTTTAATATCGGTTCTCATTTTTAAAATATACCCTATCAATAGTTACCGGCAACACAATTTAAAAGGCTTGTATATTTTTCGCTATTTTTCTTAAAAAGAATACGTAGTATGGAAAAAAGTGAGTATGTAATAAGAATAAGCATACTTTAGATATGAACCCAGCAAACCAAAGGATAATTTTACGATATCGAAACGATATAATTTATAGGCTCAAATTATCGTTTTCTATAATCTATAATAAATTGTTTTTATCGATATAGATATCGAGATGATATCATAAATGGATTTATTTTCGATAAACAAATTTTATTTGTTCGGAAATTTTTATTTTTTGACAAAAATTATAAAGAACACGCAATTAAATTTTCAAATATGTTTTATGTCTAAAATTTATCATTATTATATCGAATGTAAAAAAGTTATTAATTTTGATGGTTAGCTTGGACTATGCTCTGGATAACCATAAATCACTGTATTGTTAATCGTTAAATCATAAATGATATAAAGTATATAAAAAATTCTATAAAAAATAAATATTTTCCGAGTTTATATCCATATCTTAAAAACGTATTGGAATATTAGCCTTCATTAGTATATTAAAATTAGTATTTTTTTTTTATTTTTTGATATTCTAAGTAAGTATTGGCTGAGAACTAATAAATTCTATTGCAATTTTCTCAGAAACGGTACGTAATAAGAAAAAAACTGAGTATGCAGTCAAAATCAGCACCAGAGAATTATATAGCACTAATGTATGGTATGTCTATTGGAAAATTGTGTTGAGTAGTGTTATCATACTGATTAATATTGATTTTATGAATTTGATGAATTTACGATGATTAGATGATTAAACCAACTGCAAATCTTACAATATTAATGTATTTTTCATAAATTGTCTATTATCACATATATTATTAAAATACCGAAAATACATCAAAATAATGAAAAATAATGAATTTGTTCATCATTTTTATGTAAATTTACATAAAAATGTTTAAAAAATATATAAATAAAATAATTTCCATTCTTATTCAATTCCGTGAGTGTCGTTTTAAAACTGTAAATGAATATTAAGCAATCCGGTACTAACGGTACAAAATCGACACCGCTGTAACGGAAACAAATCGGAGTTTAACGACTACAACAAATGGTAATCATACTGAGTTATTTAGAAATAAGGAGTAAAAGAGAATTCTAACGGAGTCGTCCGATTTGACGGTACGTTGACGGACCGTAATCATATATGCTACGACGGATAAACGCAGAAATGTTTCTTGGGAATAATATTGTATTTAAAAATACGTTTCAGTTGCAATATTA